>JAVDPK010000166.1:263810-303044 GCA_034780415.1 Cichlasoma orientale | reverse complement strand
TGTGTGTGTGTGTGTGTGTGTGTGTGTGTGTGTGTGTGTGTGTGTGTGTGTGTGTGTGTGTGTGTGTGTGTCAGTCAGACACACTGAAGTTCTCAATTGGCTGAAGTTATTATGGTTAGACATGTATTGTGAATCAGCTGACATGTTTGTGTGCAATTTCTGTCATCCTTTCTAAGCCCAAGTGGAGGGTCTGGGTAATGTGGTGGCGATAGCTTGTGGTCAGGACCATTGTCTGGCTGTGAGTGCGTCTGGGCACGTTTTCTCCTGGGGGGCAGGAGAGGATGGACAGCTAGGGCAGTTACAAAGACTTCCCAACAGTCACAGACCGAAGTAAGCTCTCATTCTCTGACATATATACATATGCACACTTATCACTGAAATTGCACAAAGTTTTTTGCCACATTTTAACCAGTTATCGTCCATCACCATGCAGTAAGTTGCCTATAGCGCTGCCCGTACCGATAATTCAAGTTGCTTGTGGAAACTCCCACTCCCTGGCACTGACTCAAGGTAAGACACTGATGACAGCTTTGTGTGTTTATATGGAACAAGTTCAGTTTTCAAGGCATGCAAAATGTCAAATCATACATTGTGTAGCAATGATTAATTTTCCCTTTTATGAACTATTTTTTTGATAAACTAAGTTGAGGTTTTTTTTAAAGTTAGATGTTAATTTCAAAAGTTTCCACTCATTTTCCAAAGGTGTTTATTTTTAACACTTTTCACCACTCACCAGGAGGAGATGTCTTCACATGGGGTTTAAATAGTCATGGTCAGCTGGGCCTGGGGAAGGAGGTGCCAGTGCAGAAGACACCCGTCATAATCTGTGCTTTGACTGGAGTAGCTGTAACCCAGATTGCAGCAGGAGGGAACCACAGCCTGTTCCTCACCCTCGCAGACCTGGTGTACTGCTGTGGGGCCAATAAATGTGGTCAGCTGGGGGTCAACAGGGTGGATGAGAAAGGTACAACAGGTTAACGACTCAAAAACTGTACGTGTGTGCCATCATTTTGAAATGAAGCACTCTGAGTTTTCTCCATTTCTTGGAAACTTTAACAGGCAGGTTTAACATCCATGTGGTGCCTGCTCTCAGACCTCTGAACGTCTCCTTCATAAGCTGCGGAGAGTCACACTCTGCCGTGCTGTCAAAGGTATGAACTTCACCTCTTCGCCCATGTGGCTTCAACTATTAATTATCTCTCACAAAGACAAAGAGTCTGTGGTTTTGTCATGCGGTGCTGTGCTTTGTAGGACGGTAAAGTTTACACTTTTGGAGACGGAAGCCAAGGCCAGCTCGGTCACGGCACCTCTGCCAATGAACTGAAGCCCAAACTGGTTGCAGGTCTGGACGGTCCTGCTTCTCAGATTGCGTGTGGCAGGTGAAAACTATTTTTAATATAAGCATAATTAGTTTTGAGTGCTGTCACCATCTTAAAATCATATTTATATTCACTTTGGGAAGCTCTAACCAGAGAAACTTAAAAAAAAATCATGACTGTTTTTGGTCCCCCAGGCATCACACTCTGGTTTTGGGCTCCTCTGGCCAGCTGTGGGCTTTTGGCAGTGGAGCCAAAGGTCAAATTGGAAATGGGCACAAGGATGGCAGTCTGACTCCCACTCTGATTCAGTTTCTGTGGACCACTGATGGTGCAGCAGTTATGCCCAGTGGTATGTATACACTAGCACTGGAGCAGTGGGTCTTAGATTTTGCCAGTACAATTAATATTTGATTGAAAGAAAGGTCATGTGCTTCATAAATTGTGGGATATTTAAATTCAATTTCTTGAATTTTTTTGTTTAAGCAGACCTGAAAATAGCTGCTGGATGGAATACAAGCTTCACTTACTCTACACCTGCAGAGGTAATCAAACACAGCTTCAGCTGCTCACAGATACATTAAAAATTCAACTTGTCTGCCTGCCTTCTAACTTCTTCCGTCTTTTATTTGAAGAGCTCGGTCCACAAACAGATAACTGGACGCCTCGATGAAGCAAAACTCCAAGAATGGCTGACGATGGAGCACGGTAACGCGGAGGCGAAAAGGTAATTCATCATCACTCTGTAATCTTAAGATTTATGCGACTGCGGTTTTAATATTAGTCACATCAAATGTATGTTTCTTAACTGCTGTGTTTACTAGTCTGATGTTTCTTTGTCTTTGCAACAGAGAAATAGCATCAATGTTTCTGACAAGTTCGAGTCTTGTTGCAAGTTTCACAAAAGCCAAGTAAGTCCTTTACTGCCAGCTTTGCTTAGGTTGGGGTTTAGTCTAGAAATGTAAGATTTAAGAATTGAAGGACGGGCGCTGCCGCTCATCTCTTTGTTTAAATGCTCCACCTTTGGTATCAGTGGGATTCCACTAGAAGCGGACGCCTTGACTGTGGACCTGGAGGCAGCGGGC
The DNA here is from genome assembly GCA_034780415.1 of Cichlasoma orientale. Classification (NCBI taxonomy): domain Eukaryota; kingdom Metazoa; phylum Chordata; class Actinopteri; order Cichliformes; family Cichlidae; genus Cichlasoma; species Cichlasoma orientale. The sequence continues at coordinate 300,643 of JAVDPK010000166.1, read as the reverse complement.
CGAGCTTTTGACCAGCTGATGGCAAGACCGTGGATCAAACAATCAGTTACGAGCATCCTTTAAACAATTTAACGAGATATAACGTCTTCACTTGAAACATTGCCATGCGATCTCATACAGGACGTCTCTTTTCCATGCAGGTAGACCTGCAGCTTCTGTGTGAGTTGCTTTTCCGATCAAGAATGGCCTTAAAATCTCCAGAGATCCTCATGGTTCTTCTGACCTGCCCCCTCCTTCAAGACAACTCTAATGTCATGAATGGAGTTCTGCCTGTGGCCATCACTGTAGCAGAGCTGCCTATGAAGACTCTGGAAATATTAAGTAAAAACTTAGAAAACTTATTCTTGTCCAAAGGCTTTATTTTTGAATTTACTGTCACTACTGACAAATGTTACACTTACTGATTTAATGTAAGACATTACTTTACAAAATGTTTTTTTTTGTTCTGCAGGAAGGTGGTGGTCTTCACTACCAGCCTCAATACTGCTGAATCACATTCTGGTCTTCAAAAATGCTCTTGCCTTCATGCTAAAGACTGGCCTCTTAGAAACGCACAACCGAGGAATCAAATTCTTGCTCCAAGCCCTCAAGCTGCTGTACAAAGTCAGTGCTGTGTGCTTTACTTTTACCTTCAGTTTGTTCAATAACTTTTTAAAAAATTGGGGTAAAATTATGAATTAATGTTTTTAATTAACTGATCAACTGTAACTTTTAGTCTGTAAAATATAATGAATTTTAATAACTGAAAATCTTAATGACCCCATTGCTGGGGTAGAAGGCTGGTCAAAGTGAGTGAACATGAAACGCTTTCTCTATAATAAGTATTTTTTCCACCAGGCAAACAAAGCTGGAAAGTCCTACAAAGTCCCACTGAGCACCTTTTATGTAGAGGAGATCACTGACTTTGTGCTGCCACAGACAGACATCATTCTTTGGTGGCAATTTTCCAAAGTGGAGGTAAAAACAAGCTGTGTAGTAAATGCAAGTGCTTCAAAGAACCAATTTGTCCAGAATGGATTCTGTATGGAAGCTTCTATCAGACTGATTCTTACTGATATTTATTACTAAATTTACTTATTGTCTTAAAGGATGATGCGCACACACCTGCAGTCTTCTGTCGCTACCCATTCCTTTTCACTCTGGTTTACAAGGTGGCCATATTTAACATCTATTCAGGCACAATAAAGGTAGAATGTGCATTCAAATTTGATCCTTTCTACACATTTACCCCCTGTGATTACATTGGACTGATTTCTATCTTTCAATAGATTTATTTGTAATTGAAGGTTTTGCATTTGCAGAATATGCATCAGATTGCTCATAACACTGCTTTGGTACGGCCTGATAAGCTGTTGGTGGGTGGCTCAGACTCTCCCCCTGCCCCAGTCTTCCAGCTAACTCTGAGACGAACTCACCTGGTCGAGGACACCTTCAGACAGCTCGGTGCAGCCGACCACTGTGCCTTCCAAAGGGAGCTTTTGGTAAATATGAAATTATATCTTTACTAGCTTTTATAATGCAACTTAATAGCGTATTTATCTTTATGTAAAAGGGGACCTACGTGCTCAGATGAACGCCCATAAAATATAAAAAAGACTTCAGTTTCTTTACAAAATCAGGCGTCGCAGTAATTAAAGGAAGTAATTGAGTCCATGTATTCTTTTCATTATTGCCAACAGCATCATTTGTTTTCTATCCTAGGTGGAGTTTGTGGAGGACAGGAAGAAAACAAATGTCAACAAGAGGGACTTTTTCCTACACGTGTTTGATGAGCTGATAGCTCCTGAATCTAAAATGTTCATATACAACGAGAGACAGACTCTCATCTGGTTTCCTCCCAAGGTGAGAGCGAGTGTTGTAAACACTGAACAAACCACTCTTTAAACGAGAGAAAAATGAACTAAAAACATTTTAAAATTTCAGATGTAAAACTGAGCGGGTTTTGAGTTTTTTTTCCCATATCATAATTCTTTTTTAATCATCAACCAAACAGCCAAAAGTCGAAGAGAAGACTTACTTCCTGTTTGGCGTTCTGTGTGGCCTGGCGCTCTACAACCACAACATTATCCACCTGCCCTTCCCACAAGTTCTGTACAAGAAGCTGCTCAACATCAAACCCTCACTGGATGACATGAAGGAGTTTGATCCTGTGCTGGCAGAGTAAGACAGATATATAAATTCATAACTGAAGTGCTTTCTTTCTCATGGAAATGAAGATTTTTTTTTTTTTTTTTAAATCTTGTTTCACCAGTACTGTTGTTTAAGACTACATAGATATTTCCTGTGCATTTAACCTCATATAGACTGAAAATAGTGTTAATAACAGTATAAAAAGTTGTGTCTGTATTGATTTTAATCATCTGTGGGGGACATGTTTGGGTTAAATATTTATCAGTGCTTTTGTGTCTTTAGGTCTTGGAGAATCATCTTGGAGGACTACATTCCTGATGTAGTTCAAACACTGGACACTACTTTCACTGTAAGGTTACTAAATCAGTGCCATTTTTACTTAATAATTAGTTTCACCTAACAGGGTGATTGTCTGTTATAGGTGTCCTGGGCTGGTGAGACAGTTGAGCTCGATCCGAATGAACCGGGAAAACTTGTCACGGGATCAAACAGGTGACTGTGACAATCTGCACGGCGCTCACAGCAGCACTGATTTGGCCCGCCTCAGAGCTTTTAACTATAACATAATACATTAGATTTGAGTCAGGCTGTATCTGATATCCTCTTACCCTTCTATCATTTCTATGTGTTACTGAGCTAACACACAATTATCTGTTGTTGTGCTGGATGAAAATACTGCCTTTGCTGCCATCTAGCAGCTGCAGCCACACTGTGCCCCCCTCTTCATACCTGCAGTTTGCCATTACACTGGTCAGGATGTTGCATGCTACCAACAGAATAAATCAGTGCGTGCTTTAATATTTTTTTCTTAATAGGGAAGAATATGTATCCGCCTTTGTGAACTACGTCTTCAACAAATCAGTGGAGAGAGTGTTTGGGGAGTTCAAGAGAGGGTTTTTCAAAGTGTGCAACATGGACGTGGTGGAGTTCTTCCAGCCAGAGGAGCTGCAATCGGTAATGGTGGGCCAAGAAAACTATGACTGGGAGGTGTTCAAGGAGGTGAGCTGAAATCCAAGAGGTCTTATTATTATTATTTTTTAATCTTGAGGAGATCCAGCAATAATGCTTCACAACATAACAGCAGAGCATAACATTCATTCCATTGTTATGTTGTAACATAAAAAGCCACGCTTCTGAAAATTATTCTGTGGTAATTGTGATTATGTACTAGAGATCAGTGGTTAAAGTTTTGTGTTCAAAGTCTAGCTACAAGTACTGGTAATATTTTTTAACAAAGGTTTTGAACTATTAAACAGTGATTTCAGTGAAAGCTGGGAAGGTTAGAGGAGAATAAATGTTGAAGTCTGAAACTTAAATTGAGGTCCCAACGTAACACTTTTGTAAGCAAACACAAGCTGTCACGGCGTCGCGTGTCGCTTTCATGAGAAATGCAGTAGAGTGCAGCGTTTCCCTCTAAATTATTGTACAACTCACCTGAGCAGCTGCACATGCCTAGTTTGGAGTTACTGGGATAAAAAAAAAAAAGTAAAAGTACCAGGATGACAATTCATGTTAGATTTCTTCTCATGTGTACTTATTTTAATGTTTCCTAAAAGAACACAGTTTATGAAGGAGAATACCACGCTGAGCATCCAAATATCCTCATCTTTTGGGAGGTCTTTGAGAACCTGACAGCAGAGGAAAAGAAAAAGTTTCTTTGTAAGTATTTCATAATTAGGCTTATTGTCATTTCCACTTGCTGCCTATCACTTTCTAACTTAACTTTTTTTTTTTTAATATTCTACCAAAAACGCCACTGTTAATTTTTTGTGGTCCTCAGTGTTCCTCACAGGCAGCGATCGCGTACCGTTCCTGGGAATGCAGAGCATCGCGATGAGAGTGGCTGTGCTGCCCGATGCTTCTGAACGCCATTTGCCAGAATCGCAAACCTGCTATTACCTGTTACTCCTGCCCATCTACCGCAGATACCCCGTCGAGAGGACGATGCAAACACGGCTTCTCCAGGCCATAAATCACAACAGAGGCTTCTGGAAGAAGCGCAACACCACAGAATGAAGCAGCAGAGGTTTCTTTAGGTTTCTTAGTTCCAGTTAGCTTTGTGCTCTTTTGGCTGCTTTTCTTTTGAGTGTTATTTTTATTTTTCTTCTTTGCTTTTTAAAATGAACGCAAGTTCAAATCTGTCATAAAAAGAAAGAAAACTTTGTTTAGGACATCGCCTTCTCTTGCATTTGCAGCTTAAAAACCATCTAATTGAATTCTCTGCAGTGCTGTCTGGTAGTTTAATATTAAGTTGAAAATGAAGTAATTATAGACGTGCTCAAATATAGTTTTATAAAGCACAGAAACATATTTTGTCTTTGCCTGAATAATAAATGTACATCAAACAGTCCTGGTATTTTATATTTAATCTCAAGTGAGCAACATTAGCTTTATGTTTGTTAAAGGATCTGTTTTATTGTTCCTTCCATTAAAGTCTGAATTGGAACAATTATCTGCTATACAAGTTTAGTAGGGGTGTGTGTGGGGGGGGGGGGAATCAATGCAGCATAGTATCCGTATCTGCAATATTGTATTGATATCTTGCTATATACATTTCAAAAACAAATTGAAGTAGGAAAATATGTTGCTCTTTTTCTAGCTGTCCATACAATGCTATGGAAAATGACAGTAATCCAGGTGTGTGAAAACTTTTGTGACGTTCTCAGGCTTGAGGAAAGTTTTCAGTGCAACAGGAAGGATTGCATTAACATGCAACATATTAAAAACATTATATGCATTTTAAAAAAGGTCGCTGTATCACAGTATGTTACTGCTATGTCGTACCGTGAGTGCAGTATCATGGTAATCTTGCATTGATGTGAACTTTACAAGCAAAAGTTTTTTTTTTTTTAATAAAAGAGTCTCACACCTCAGTAGCTCATCAGTCACACTTTATTCAGACACATGATTTCAAAGACCGTACGTATGCTTTCAGCGCACTTTGACAACCGGACTGGGATTAATTATCATGAAAAAAGTGTTGAAAAGTGATTTGATCCATGTAAACAAATACTCCCCAATGAGATGCTGTTTATGTTAGTATTCAAAACTGTTGGAAAAGCCATTTCACAGCAACTCTGATGATAACTTATTGTTCAATTATCAATAAAAACTACATGGGGGGGGGGTGTAATTTGAGGAAAATGAAGAAATCCTGAATTTTTTAATATTCTAAAATAACTGAACCCTACCCGAGCCTGAATAGTACACACATAAGAAGATTCACACGCACATTAAAGCACAGCGCAAATTACTTCAAGTATCTTAAGAAGACTGAAAGAGCTGCTGCAGAACAAACCATCTGACTTTTAAGTTACTCACTTTATAAAATGATATCAAAATGACCTTTACATTTCATCCTGAGGTCTAAATCTTAACCACATCATTGCTTACAGTTGATATTTCTATTCAAGAGCTGTCAGGCAGCAAAGCTCGCGTGTAATAAAGCATATACCAAAAGATTAAACCAATAAAATGTTCGTCTCACACTCACGCTTAAAGATGAGTTTGGTAACCCTGGTTTCCACACAGATGTTTTTACACCCACTGCCGCACATCCACAACCATTAAGCAAACATTTGGAGAAGGGAAAGAGTTTTTCTCGTCAACCATCCGCGCGGAGCCAGTTGATCGTTTTTAAACCTGGATTTTGAGTTCTTTTTATTAAGTGGACGGTCTGTCTGAGGTTAGTGCTTTTTCTCGGCTCAGAGACATCATGAAACATCTGCAATAATACTCTTGCTGTACACAAACATATATACATAAATACTCCTAAAAAAAACAAACAATCCCATAATTAGCAAGTAATTACACAGTATAGAAAAAAAACTTAAAGCCACTTGCTTTTGCTACAAAATTGTGAAGACATAAAAAAGGCAATGCTAATGAAATAGCTGTGCTGTGAGAGAAAAGGCAGTAATGCCTCGCGTCTTCTCTGAACCATCTTGTAGCGTGCGTTGTTCGGCTCCACGCGTACACGGAGAGTCTTCATGCCAAATAGTATTTCATCCAAGTCCAGCTTCTTCGATATGTGTGTGGTGTTTCTTTTCATTTTTTTTTTTTATTTTAGTGGGGTGAGATGACAAGTTCTATGTGTGAGTGTTGCAGGTTTTATCTGATGAGGTGGAAAGTGAGCCAGTACATGAAAATGGGCTGCGCTGCTGCTATGGCCATGGTGAGGTACATCCTCAGTTGGTTTCTGGCTCCTCTCACTAGCTTCCCCTCTGCTGCCGCTTCTGATAACAGCTTCAGGCGCAGAGTGCGTATCTGAGGAGTGACACGCAAAAGGGATTACTTAACATTTTATTTACAGCTCTACATTTTTAACCTGGCCATTTCATGAGGTTTAAAAGAGGGGTACAGTTGAATGTTGTCAGCATACAGATGATAAATAATGGTTTAAAACTATTGATAATAGGGAGAAGATACAACAAAAATAACAAGGGACTTAAACCAGATCCTTGACCAAAAACGTCCCACTGAGACCAAAAGTGTTTTACCAGCAAGGTATGAAGTGAACCACTCCAAGACAGAGCTGAAAGTTCTACCTCGTGGTTTAACCTGTGGATTAGGATCTGATGATCAATGGTATCAAAGGCCGAGATAAGGTCCAACAAAACAAGGACTGAACAGTCACCTTATCTGCTGCCATCAAAAGGTGGTTTGAGGCTTTGAGGAGAGCTGCTTCAGTGGGATGGAAATTTCTGAAACCAGACTGAATGCTATCAAAAATATCGTTCTTCTCCAAAATAGTGTCCCAAATACCTTTTCTAATAATTTGGTGATAAAAGAATAAGCAAGGTCTACGAGCATCTTCACAATAATTTTTCAAATTAAAAGCTGTACACTAAAAAAAAAAAGTTACCAAAATTAAATAAATGATTCCACTCACCATGAAGATAAAGATGGCAGCACAGCACCACAGCAGAGACAAATAATATGCTGACTTCCCAAACAAAAGGCCTGCCACTAAGCCTACAATCATCCTAGATAAACAAAAAGAGAGATATACACAGATTAGACAACATTCACAGATCCAGAGTAAGAAAATGCAAACAATGACACAGATAGGTACATACCCAACATATTTATAACCAGCAAAGGCCAGCAGGTCTATAGTGGTGAGGTCCGTGTTTACAGTGACAAGGTAGAGTGACAGGAGGACCACGAGGACTTCCATGATTAACCACACCAAAGCTGAGCTGGCCTGAACTCCCAGCAGCTCTGGTGAGAACCTAAGGTAGAAACAAAATAAGAGTCTATAAACATATACTGCAGAATACTGTTAATCAGTTATTATGAACCTGCAGTGATGTTATTCATTTTTAACTTCAAGTTTTGAAAATTAAGGGGCCACAAATAAAAACACATAAATCCAAAAGTCTCCAAAAATGTGTAAGATGGTAATAACCAGAGATTAAGGTAATATTCAAATACTCAAATGTGCATCACTTTGATGAAAACATGGATGTAAGTGTACCTGTTCTGTGTGCCGAGGGCCAGTCCGGCCACCAGGATGTATGTGATGAAGCCCATGGTAGGAATGTAAAGGTCTGGAGCGTTCACATCAAAGCGCGGAGCCACAGGAGTGTCCTGCTGGTAGCTCACCTCCCAGTTCTGCAACACACACAATCACACACTTACACTTTAAAAAAATATAAATGATATCCAAATATATATGAAACAGATTAGCGATCCCCAAACGTGAAAAAACAAAAACAAAGCATTCCCTGTTTATGTGAGGATGGTCAAAACACAGCACTACTTTCTTCAGGCAGAACTAGAAGCAGGCATTCTCTCTCAGCTTGGCACATTTATGAAAAACCATTGAAATATTTACATTGTCACAGACATACAATCTCTACCTATATCCAACAGAATGACTGACTTTTAGCCGCTGTAAAGTGACTTACTTTGTGCATATAGGGAAAAACCAGAAGGCCCAGCTTCTTCCCAACGTACACTGTGTCCACAGCAAAGTAGTACTTTAGCTTAGAAATCGGGATGAATCTGTCCAGCTGAAAGCACACAGACATGAACATAAGGGCAATCACAGGATTTATTCTGCTGGACCCATTCATGTTAAAAGTCTGTGAGTCACTCTTACATTCTTGTCGACCATTTCTCTCCCCTGGGATGCCAGTGAGCTGCCATATGCCATGGCCAGATTGGACATGGGGTCCGACAGGAGGGACTGACCAGGAAATCCTGGAGTTTGAGGGCTGGCCTGCTGGTTCCTGCCAAGGTGACACAAGACAGTGACTCAGCTGAACGAACACGACGATCTCATCAGCAAAAGCGATACGTACAATACATACATAGAAGCTATGAAAAACACGGGCTGGATAAACAGAAGTTAAACATGCGGTGTGGAACTTTTGTCTCCACCTTCTGGTTGTAACAGTGACTGTAAAAACTATCAAAGGCTTGTTTTTGACAAGAAAACACATCAATAATTAATCTATGCTTGTGCTTGCTTTCAAGTATCGTGGCTTTATTTTGTTTTTTTTAAATTCCTGGAGCATCAGAAACTTTCCTCTGATGGTTGGAATGTTTCTGGAATCATGGAATCTTCTTAAATGCATCCTTTAAGGTTCAGCTTAGCTTCAGTTTTGCTGGCCGAGTCCCACCTGTATCCTGGCTGTGCTCCAGGCCCAGCTCTGCTCGTGTCCTCAAACAGCTGGCTGCCATCTGAGCCATCCACCGGGTTATTCCTTAGACGCATACTGGGCTCTGTGTGAAGAGACAAGCATTTGGAGAAGGAGATATGTCAAGCAAAGGAGCAGCTCTCTGTGCCTCTTGAATTACTATTATACACTGATCAAAAATATTAAGAGAACACACATGACAGTATAACACAAAATCAGTTCAACTTAAGGGATACTGATCTGTCCAGTTAGGAAGCATGAACCATCATGATTCCATTTCCAAGTGACAACAGGTGCACTGGAGAGGCAACAATAACACAACCCCTTAAAAAGTGTTTTAAAGGTAATTCTGTATTAAACTGAGAGGTAGTCAAGTGACTTCTATACTGGGCAATATGCTCAAATTTCTGTGCAAGTGTCCGGGCTCTGGCTGCTGCAATCTGAACAAGATGAAGTCATCCTAGTGATTATTTAGATAATCCTGCAAATAGAGCATTACAGCAGTCGATATGCACGATATGGATGCATGGACTCAAAAGTTTCGAGACATCCAGCAGTTGTTGTGACAGGGGTTAGAATGTCAGAGGAAAATGAAAGCTACAAACATCTGAATAAGAACACGTGTTCACACAAAATTATGCCCCCAATCTGAAATCTCTGTACAGAAGAAATAGCCCTTTAACTCCAGCCACTGAAGTAGCATTCATATATTCAGACACTTATCATAAGACCTGATTACACAGTCCTCAGGCGCCTCAAACTATTGCTTGTTTTCCTGTCCCATTTAAAGAGAACTCGGAAAACGTCTTAACAAATTAGTAAAGATGCTTAAAAGTCACACACAATCTGTAAATATCAGAAAATTATTCATTTTTAGGCGATAAAGCAGATTATTAAAGAGGCTCCTCTGGAGAGGCTCGGTGATGCACACGTATCTGCTCCGAGACACTTTTTAATGGCACAAAATGACACTATAACTTCATTACTAATCATTAAACTGATCCGAGTTCAAATAAGGGCTGTTTACTGCAAGCTGCAAGTCCCAAACAGACAAACCTCAGCACAGAGGGGGCGAAAATGAGAAGTAAAAGCCGAGTAAGTAACGTCCTGAGAGGGTACCGTTAGCCAGCCCAGCCCATTAATGGGAGATGAATTAGCATGTTAGCACTGCCAACGCAGTTTGTCGGCGTCTATTAAAATCTGGAAATGAAAGCGCGTTAATTATTTTGATCTTTTTTTTATTATACTGTCTTCAAGGTTAGGTTTAAATTTACCGTTTAATAGCCATGTTTTCATAAGTTGCTTAACCTCAGTAACTACCCTCAGCCGGCTGATAACAGCGAGCTAGCACCAGCCAGCACCAAATATGTGCATGCACCCGGCAAACGTTACGGACTGAGTTGGTGAGAAAATTACGTACGTAACTTACGCTGTCTGAACCCACTTTGAGTTGCAGTATAATCCATTTAGAGCAGCCAGACGGTAGCGACAACTGTCAAACGAGCAACACGATTCAGTTGGAGTCAGTACTTGTTAACAGGCTACACTGGAAGCTGTGGTCATTCATGAAATTTTACACGGAAGTAAATACGTTCTTCTTCTTCTACTGCAGATTTAAGGAAAACCCGTGAAAGGTGAACACCGCCCTCTACTGTGTCGAAGCGTCTTCACACAGCGTTTTCCTTTGTTTTGTTCATTGTCGTCGTCTGTGGCTCAGGCCGCAGACCTCCCAGTCAGAAGGTCGTAGATCGATTCCTGACTCCTGACTCCAGTCCGCCTGCCGAAGTATCCTTGGGCAAAGTACTGAACCCTAAGTTTCCCTTCATGCATTTACCACTGACTCTGTGTCTGTTATGTTTATAACAACAGGTAGCAAAAGTACAGTAGTGTACTTAAGTAGAAGTACAGATACTTGAATTAAAAAAATATTCTGGTAAAAGCTGAAGTACTGGTTCAACTTCTTTACTCAAGTAAAAATGAAAAAGTACAGGCTCTGAAATGTACTCAAAGTAAGAAAGTAAAAGTATCTCACTGAAGGAAGTTTCTACCACCTATTTTTGTGTAAAGCTAACTGAACTATTAATATAAGATGGTATAAACTGAAAATACAAACATTATTCCAACCTAAATTCTAATGAATGTACTCAGCTTAAATCTGTTACATTGTAGAGGGTGCCTCCACACATAAACACAAATATTAGTACAGTTAGGATTTAAAGTGGGATTTTGAACCCTAAGATCAGCGGGGAAAATAATCAAAATAATTTCTACTGTGGGCTCCAGTAGATTTTCTTTGGGTACAGGCTGTGATCAGCTGACAATTTTTAAAAATTATTATTTATGCAGTAAGCCCCGGGGATAGATGCACCAATACGACTGTCCCTTATCTGTGATTGTTCCCCCGTTTAGGCTCAGATCGGTTTGATGTTTGAAGGCGCAGTGACCGGAAATGAAAACTTCCCTCAGCTGTTAAACCTAAAGTAATGAGCACACTTTGAAAATGTAAGGAGTAGAAAGTACAGATATTTGTGTAAAAATATAGGGAGTAAAAGTAAAAATAAATACTCAAGTAAAGTACAGATACCTGAAAAATCTACTTAAGTACAGTAACGAAGTATTTGTACTTCGTTACTTCTCACCTCTGTTATAACATTTCACATCCCATCAGCAAATATTTATTCAGTATATTTCTTTTAACAGTGATGGGCAGTAACCAGGTAATTTTTTTTTTAACATAATGAAGTGTTTATTTTATAAACACACAATGACCCTATAAGTCATGGAGATGTATTAACAATCTGTACTGGAAAAGGAATCCCTTTTTTCATTTAGCTTGGACGATACATGGTTGTTATTTTATGTGCATGAGTTGATAAATGGCTGATCTTCAATAGTAATTGAGGGTATGGATAGTAAGGTACTATCCTTACTATCCATACCTTACTGTGGTATGGATAGTAAGGATATGACATAAAATATAATGTCAGTAAGAGAAATGTTATGTTTTCTAGAAGTGAGAAAGACAGGAAAATCGTCACGTTCTGATTTCTTCCTGTCTGGAATTACTACTAATACGCCCTGAAGGCATGCAATTAGATTAAACATTTAGAGCGTTATATAACCAGTTATCAGAAGATGGGGACATTTATAGACAGAATTGGAAGTTATATTAAGCTAATGTCTTGACTCATTAATTTAGTATGTGACCTCTCTCTTCAGAGCCTTTGAACTCCCTGCATGCTGCCCACCCAGGGTTGGCAGCAGACCATAGGAACTGGACAGCTTTGACCAGGGAGGCTTTCAGCTCAAGTCACTTTGCTATTCCAAAACTGTGCTTGCCTATAGTGTTGCTACAGAAAAAGCTAAATGCAGAGTGAGTTATTTGACAGTGTGATCCTCCTCTCAAAGCACCAAGAGCCTACAAAGCAACCTAGACCTTTTGGTGCCTGAACATTTACATACTGTACATCTAGTTTGCAAACTGACTAAAATTCCCTACACCAGCTGACAATGTTAAAATGATAAAAGCTCAGTAATCTTTCTAACTCTGTGATTCTGTTGGGAGTACAGCAGCTTCAGGCTGTCAGACAGTTTGGTTGCACTGGAAACATTTACTGCACGTTAACCGACAATGATCAGTCATTTGTTGTGCTGTAATCGGTCACACTGATGGAAAAATGTCTGTCACAGTTGGGATCTTGGAGATTATGTGAATTTGATGATGTATTTGAGTGAAGATGAGGCTGAAACAACTTTAAGACTCTAAAACTGAACTGAATGTAGTTTAAAGTGACTTTTTAAATGCAGCCTGCAGACAGACTGTGTTCTGAACATTTCATGTTGAAATTTGTTCTCAGACTGAGATTCAGTCATTAAATGAAGTCAATCCACATTTTGAAAGGTACGGCATCTGAAATTCAAACTCTGAACCACTAAAAAAATCACCTAAATCAGGAGAGACGCCAAGATCCTTTCGGAGCTTCTGGTACCTCAGGTGCTGACAATCAGGCTTGTGATCATTCTAGGCAATCTCAATGCAGAGAGACACTGAGAAGAGATTCTGCAACCAGTGGAAATCCCATATCTCCACAGTCTGGGACCGAGCTCTATCCTCCAGAGACTACCTCCATAATTTGGAAGTGGAGAGGATGGAATGGCCTGCCTGCAGTCCCCACTGAACACTTGTGAGATCAGCTTTGGTGTGCTGTTCATGCCAGAGTGCCCAACACGACCACACTGACTGACTTGTGACAAATGCTGGTTGAAGAATGGGATGCCATCCCACAGCAGTGTGCAGCCAAGCTGGTGACCAGCATGAGGAGGTGGTGCCAGGCTGTGTGTGGTTCTTCCACAAATTAAATTAAATGATCAATATCTCTTGTTTCCTCAGTTGTTCAGTGGCCCAACAAAGATGTTCCCAGTTTGCTCTTAGTGTGACCTTACCATCTGTTCCCACTGCCATGATCTCTCAACTTAATTCGAGGAGTGACTGGAAGCGCTGAGGTTCCATATTAGCAACGGCTAACTCATCTTTGAGCTGCTGCATCAGTAAGCATGCATGAAAGCATTTGACCGCATGTCACTAAGCCAATGAGAGGAGAGAAGTGTTATTTAAAAAGAGAGCGCCTTGGAGTTATTTGACATTTTAGCTCCAAAGAGCAAACTGCAAACAAAAGCAGTTTGGATCCAGGAAATGCTCCTCAAAAATTGTAAAAATCTTTGTTTTACTTTCTTCGAAAGACTGAGATTTAACTTCATCATGTCAATCATCATCCTTTGAACACAACAATAGCTTTCATAAAGCCTTTGAGGAATTTTTTGTTATTACTTTAACCAGTTCCTGGCAGAAGACATGCTGTCATTTCTGTTTCTCTAACCCTGTTCAGACCTATTGTAGAATAGACAATACTTTGAATTTGATCACACTTGACTGCTTACTTTAAGACATGTTTAGGGGAAAGCTGCCAGCTAAAGATGGGCTTTAAAATGTTTGAACAAAGCAGAGGTGCTTTTGTGATTTAGAGGTGTACATGAACTCTGCACAACCATGACCTGTAATGCCTCGAGGCAGCGACAGGAAGATGTCACACAAGCGGTCGCTGGATTCAGTGCAGGTAAGCGTTCCTTGATTGTGGTCAGTCAGCAAAAATTAGTTTCTTTTTCATGCTGATGTGTGATAAATGCATTTGGACTGAGCTAAAGAAAAGTGTACAGCACACAGTGAATTACCAGCATTTGATTACCAATATATAATACTTATATATTATTTAATGTGTGCAATATTGCAGGTATACTGAATAAAACATTGCACAACGCTAACAAGTAATAACATTTGGTGCATTGTTTTGTAGGTTTTTATGCAGCTGAAGAAATTCAAATTGTCCTGATTGGAAAGACGGGAAATCGGAAGAGTGCATCAGGAAACACCATCCTACAGCGAAACGCTTTTAGAGCTCTTCTCTCTCCGTGCTCTGTCATGTCAGAGTGCGAAAAGGCCAGAGGAGTGGTGGATGGATGCAGGCTTGCCTTGGTTGATACTCCAGGAATTCATGATACAAAGTACAAAGAAGAAGAACATTTTACAGAGAGAGCAATCAAAGAAAGAGCAGAGCAGATTATGAGAGCCAATGCAGAAAAAGCTCCAGTTGCTTGATGAAACGTATCACAGTAAAGGCAGAAAAGAACAGATTTCTTGAAACTGCTATAGTTGCAACAACAGCTGAAGTGGGCATTGCAATTGGTGCTGCAACAACAGCTGTTGGAGGTCCACTCTGCATGGGTCTTGGAGTAGTGGGTGAAGCTCTTTGGGGCATACTGGGACTAGTGACACCAACAGCAGTGAAACTCTGAAAATGGTTAGTGATGGCAAAGTACTGACCGAAAACGCATTCTTTGGTCAGTTACTGCTTGTATGTTCAACATGAAGTAAAGCCTGGGTAAAAATAATACTTTTTTTTTTTTAAATGAATCTAGCAATTATTTCTAGCATGCCAGTTCTGTTTTTCTGAAAATATTCTCCTTTGTATCTTCTGCGTTAAAGTCCTGTTCTGTTGGTTGAGGCAACCACTGAGTTCATGCACACGAGTTCCTCTCAGCCCTGTGGGCCATTTAAGCCCCTGTCAAATTTTAGTTTGGGTTTTGGTTTCATGACCTACGTCACTGCTCTTGTCCACACGGTACTTATAGCATTGTTGCTACATTTTCCCATCAGTGAATTTGTTCTCATAAATGCCCAGCACAGTATGAGATTTTATGATAGGTATTTCCTTCTGGGGACAGTTGCCCTGTCAGTAGTTACATGGGCGTAATTTGGATGCACCTCAAGCAAATGAGAGGATCACAGCAGTTTAACGTTAAATGTCCCATAAACTATAACAACCAAAACAAAACATGTTTTTTGTGTTAAATTTAGCATTAAATGGCACACCGCAAACCTTACTAACTCACGCTTGTATGTTTCATTTATATTCTTAACCTCAAATTTTGTGACCTCTTAACAAACGCGTATGCATAAAGTCCAGTCACCAAAATACCTGCTGTGCTCCCACATTTCAGTCCACAAACTGATGCCGCACCTCTTCATTAAATCCTGACAGCGGCCTTTTAATTGCTAAAAGAGGGTTCTGCTCTGGTGCAGAGCGTTAGGAAATCTGGCCCATGGACACAATTATTTTTGCAGTTGACCTCATTACATACATGAATTTGTAGGAGTTTCCCGTTCGCAGCGCCACAGGGGAGCCACAACACAAGGCAAATGTAAGCAATCAAGATATTTTTAAACATGAGCCGATAGATTTGCACTGCTTCAGATTTTCTTTTTTCAAATTATAGAAATTGGCCCGTAACACACAAGTGCAGCCATACAGCTCTGAAACACCACAGATTACTTTCATGTAATTTGTTTTTCTTCTTCTCTCAGCTCTATAATACAAAATATTGAAATGTCTGTCAAAATGCTACATTCAAAGGGACTCTGAAAGATCGGAAGCCTAATAAACAGACATAGAACGGATGCGATGGTCACTACATCACAGATTGGTTTAATAACTGTGTACTGCACCCAAATGGCAAAAAAGCAAGCAATGCATGTTTAATGCAGCATTCTGTAAGCGCTATACCAGCGTAAAATAATTTCCCTTATACTGTATGAAAAATTACTGTACATATATTTTTGTTCTGTACAATTGCTAGCCAGTGGTATTTATTTTAAAAGCATTTACTGTACATATTTGGCTTTCAAAGTACCAAATGAACTGGTACTTACATAGCACTTTTCTATTGTCACTGAGCACTCAAAGCACTTTTTACTGCAAACTACAGTCACCCATTCGCACACCACTTCATTCCATGCCTTTAAGCATTATGTTTTCTGTCACACACACTCATATTCTGCTAGAAGCATAGGCTTGGCAATCTGGGGTCCAGTATTTTGCTCAAGGATTCAAGGCGTCAGTGACTGAACCATCAACCTTCCAACTAGCAGCTCCAGAGTCACAGCCGCCACACAAAGAAAACGTGAACAGAGAAATCAGACAAACTGGTGCCTCTCAGTGTTCATTATTTATTATATGTTGCCATACAACCCTGAGCATGCCCAATCTTATTTGATCTCAGAAGCTATGCGGGGTTGGACCTAGTTAGTACTTGGATGGGAGACCACCTGGGAATACTAACTGCTATAAGCTCTCTCTTAAGCAGCATTATTAGAAGG
Source organism: Cichlasoma orientale (assembly GCA_034780415.1). Classification (NCBI taxonomy): domain Eukaryota; kingdom Metazoa; phylum Chordata; class Actinopteri; order Cichliformes; family Cichlidae; genus Cichlasoma; species Cichlasoma orientale. The sequence goes on along the minus strand of JAVDPK010000166.1, from coordinate 284,155 downwards.
CATAGCATATACAGTATTTAAAATGCTATGCAGATGATACCCAGCTTTATCTACCAAGCCAGATGACACACACCAATTAGTTAAAGTGCCACAAAGTCATATCGAGTTGTCCTAAAGGCTCCCTGAAAAGCCTTCATCTGATCCAAAATGCTGCAGCTAGAGTACTGACAGGGGCTAGAAAGAGAGAACATATTTCTCCCATGTTGGCTTCTCTTCATTGGCTCCCTGTTAAATCCAGAATTGAATTTAAAATTATTCATTTCACTCTTTTTGTTTAAAATGACTTTGTCGTTCTCTCCTCTGACAGCTGGAGTCATTGGCCCTCAGGCATTATGACGAACTTTGTACAGAATAAAGGAGCGATGCATTGCTCAGCCTACACATGTACATACATGTGAATGTAGAGTAATTTTCTCACTCCAAATGATCTCTCTCTCTCTCTCTCTCTCTCTCTCTCACACACACACACAAACACACACATGCACACACACAATTTTAGGGGCATTTCTCATGCGTTTGCTATTGTTCCAAAGGGCACAAAGTACTATAGAGGCCATTTGTATCACCAGCTAAAAGTAATTACTGCTCTCTGATTTTGTACATTTTGAGGAGTAAACATTATTACTGAAATAATCATGGCACACATTAAAGCATGAAACATTTTGTTGTTTTTGGGGAGACATGAATAATTATTTGAAAATCAGAAGTGGGTAACAGGAAAAAAACTGCATTTTATTTTTGGAACCTTTTTACAATGAATTTAAATCAAATCTTTGAGATGATACTATCTTACCCAACTAAACATAAAACATAAAGATGAAGTCTTCTAACAGACTGATACCCATTTAAAAATTTGATCCAATAATTGAGTTTATATTGGAAGTTGTCCCTCACTCACCACCCAAAGAGCCAAACAAGACATTTAACAGACACCATAACACAATAATAACCCATAACACATAGGGAAAGTGTTTTTTATTATTATAATTATTTAATTAAAGCTTTTCAATCCTTTGTAATGGGTTAAAAAAAAAAGCATTCATGCCACACATTCATAATTCAAATATCCCCCTTTGGGATTATGAGATTCAATCCAAAGTAAGTTGTAGCAGGAAGATGTGGGCTTTGTGCTAAAGCCATACTGGCATCAATAAGAATTGCTCACTTTGCCAGGCATGCTTTATGTGTTACATACACATCAACAAAAGCAGAGAGAGAGAGACAGTGAGAGAGCGCAAAAGAGAGAATAAACGAGTGAGCGAGCGAGCGAGAGAGAGAGAGAGAGAGAGAGAGAGAGAGAGAGAGAGAGAGAGAGAGCTCTATTGAGTGAATAAACTCTTCTTTGAAGCATGAAAAGCTTTCACAAGTATACTCAGTGAAGCACAGCAGTGCTGGTTTGAAGATCTCATATTCATTTTTCTTCTCTTTTTGTTTTCTTTGCTGTCAGAACTCTTTCACTGTAAAGACTGCCTTCTTTAGACTGAGTGGTAACCTTTGACCTTGGGATAATGGAATTATCACTTATGCCTGCACAGGTAAGGATGCAGAAATGTGTTCATTCATTTGAACTCTCATTTTATGACTTTTAGACAATAATATTCAAAACAACTGTTACTGTTAAGATACTGGATTACAATGTAGATTACAGCTCTTGATGAGCAGTCTCAAGAGCTTGAAAAAAGCCACTTTTTTTTTTTTTTTTGAAGATGTTTCTCCTCTCATCCAAGAGGCTTCTTAAGTTCTAAAACCAAGAGGTGGAGAGTCCCAGGTATTTCAGCCCTGGTGGAGGCTGTCCCCTTTGGAGGCGTTCATCAACCAACTTGAACAAAGGTGTGAAAAAAGGCATGGGTCATTACCACCAAGGGTTTCGGCTGAAACCACTGTGAGACCTGTCACCCTATCACGTGACCTATTGAGGTCACCTGAAGTAAAGTGTGAGTGGGGGCTGAGGGAAGGGCTCTCAAGATATTGTTGGTGGATAGCTGGTGTTATAATCCACCACCTCTGTTCAGTGATGGTCATTCACAGTGGATATAGATGGCTTTTCTTAACTCTTCTTTCAAACCATCTGTCTTCCTTGGTTCAAAACGTGAGAATTGGCATCCTCGAAAGAGTGCCCTCTATCATTAGGTGCTGATGTACAGCTGAGTCTTGCCCTGTTGAGGTGGCCCTTCTATGTCGTGCCATGCTTTTGTGAAGTGGCTGTTTGGTTTCTCTGATGTAGAGGTCCGAGCACCCCTCACAGCACTGCACAGCATTCACTATGTTGCTTAGCTTGTGCTTGGGAATTTTGTCCTTGGAATGAACCAGTTTTTGTCTAAGGATGTGGCTGAGTCATGCTTGGAGAAAATTCTCCTGTGTTTCTCTGACAAACCTGCTACATAAGTGATGACAGTGTTGTTCTGTTTGTCATTCTCTTTCTCCCTATTTGACGTCTGCCTTTCTTTCCTGCGCATCTTCGCTGATCTCATGAAGGCCCAGTTAGGATAACAACATTTTAAGAGTTTATTTTACGTGTGTGTTCCTTTTCTTACCCTTCTGCCTTAAAGGGAACGTTTTCCGTCCAGTGTTGCAGGGTCCTGATCACCCCAAGTTTGTACTCCAGTGGGTGGTGGGAGTCAAAGAGTACAGCACAGTCCAGGAAGGGTAACCTATTACCCCTGGTATCCTCCCTGGTGAACTTTATACAGCAGTTTGTGTCACATTACCCGCTTTCTGTAACTGAAGAAGGAAGTAAAGCACACACACATATACTAATCATTTTAAAGTGTAGGACTATGGTCTCTGTAAATCTGTAGGAGGAACACAATTCTTCAAATATTCAAATATATTTCCTCATTTGATGCTTTCATGATTTTGATGGATATTTAAAAATGTTGGTCCAAGATCTCTCATAGTTGTTCATTTGGGTTGAGATCTGAAGGTCATAGTGTATGATTTACACCGTTTTTTATACTCATAAAACTATTCAGTGACCATTGAATCCTATGGATGGGGACAGTGTAATTGTGGAAGAGACCACTCCCATAAGGATAGAAATGTGGCATCATTGAGACCTTTCCCACTGAAGGTCACTAACCATGCCATGCTCCCCACAGCCACTGGATCCCCTCACTGTAGGGTTCAATGTTTTCCCCTAATGCATCAGAGAACTTTACATTTATTGCTGTTATCAAACGCATTAAAACCCCACAGCCTGACATCACAGTAATCAAGTTTTTCCAGACAGAGTGTACTGGATGAAGTTGTTATGAGAGTAGACAAAGTGCAGATCCCACATGGAAACTGTGGCTACAGTGCGTAGACTGAGTCACTGAATCATTAGAAAACTTTCTGTACATTTGTAGAGTACAAAGTTGCACATTACATATACAGTTTTAGACAGAGCACACATATACAGTAGATGTGACTCAGAAGCAGTCTGCGCAGGAGCTTATCTCAAAGTAGGCACGGAAGCAAGGACTCACGCTTGAGTTAAACAAGTGAGTCACTTCAGCGCTGCTGTTTTCCCGTCTGAAGTGAAGCGTCCATGAGCCAAACACTCATGTGGACTGAAATACAGTTGGGAAGGATTTGGGGTACAGTTTTGCTCACTTAGGAGCAAAGACATTTTTACTCACGAGGCTTCTGCTCCCCCGACTCAAACGGAATATTCCAAGTATTCCAGTGCTATGTACTGATGTACCTGCAAGCATTACCATTGTTTGAAATAAATTATTGTCAGATAAAGGGTTTTCCAGCTTATAAAGCATGAATGATACACATCCGCAACTCAGCATTTACTTTTAAATTTACTAGTAAGACTTTCCAATTCATATAAATGTCTTTCACTAAAATCTGCAAAGAAAAACACACTTTAAAAAGAGAGAGACTGTAGTTTGTTGCGCTTCTGTTAACACAGCAGTCTCTATTCTGTTACTCTGAATCATGGTAGAATATTCTTCCCTCATTTTTTCTCCAGCCTTTGAATTATGATCTTGAGCTTTAGCTATAACCTGAGGGCAGTGTTTTATGTCGCAGTAGAGACCCAGTTGGGTATTGCAGGGCTATAAAGCCTATAGATGTGTTTTGCAATATATCCATAGGCTTTTAAGTGCAAGCACAGTAAAAGTCCTATTTTCACTGAATGCACTCTTTGAGGAACTGAGTTACTTTTACTTTAGTGCTTTATTTGCAACAGGAAGCATTCATAATATGTCTCCAAAGATGTTTTTCTTTTCTTAGAAAATATTATGGGTTGTGGCCTTGTGTCTTCAGATTATATAGTCTTTTTTTTATCATCATATTTAGTGTAAATCATAAAAAAAATACATTTTTCTTTGTACAGAGAGAATAAATTAACCTACAATATAATCAAATATGACAGATAATTTTTAAACCCCTGCCAAATTCTGGTGTCACTTTTTTTAATGACCCACAATTACTGAAAACTGACAATTCAGCTCCAGGTACTATCACTTCCAGCTGTTACCAAACACTAAGTAGTGTTATTGAGGCTTAGAAACATTTCTATGTTTCTTTGAACAAAAGAGAAAAATAGAGCAGTTGTGACAGCATTATTTCATTATATATACAGTTTAATAGGCTCCTGATGAAATATGCCACAGAAGTATTTTTTTTTAATCAGATCTGAAAACCTGCTGTTTGAGGAAATGAATAATTTTCCCCATTTGGTAAAATGAGCTTTCATATATCAAACAGTGTGATGCTAAGGCACAATGAGAAGACATTGTATTACACTTTGAGTAGATTTGGTACCTATTTCCTTATGGGTACCCTGTTGTGCTAAATCTCCTGTTACCATCTGCTTATAGGCACTAAATCAACACACCCTCTGTGCAAAGACATGCTCAAGTAATGGCAGCAGAAGCTCAAAGCTTTTCCACACAACTGGTTAGACTTTCAGCTTGTGTATTGTAGGTTAAAATAGAAACTGTTTCAATACACAAAAAAAACATAATAAACATTTTAATGTCCATAAACTGAGTGGCATTTCCCTTTAATTTTCCTCTCAATGAGCTTCTCTGCTCCAGACGTGAACCCTGTCTGGCTGAAGGAGTTTGATGGAAAGCCTCATCTGATAGCCATCTGTTCTGAGATAGTTCATCAGATGCGCTCAATGTGTGGTCTTTAATCACCCCACACTAACTGTCTCTGAACTCGCTGCAGTCAATATCGTAACGTTGTCGCTACCTGAAACCACGCATCTCCAAAACTTTAGTAGAAACTGAAAAAGAAAAAAAAAAAAAAGTAAAGCAAGAACATATGCTGCACTTTTTGCAGCTGAACAACTCTACGGTCATAACGGAGTTGATGAGGGATGTAAATTTAATGTTTCCACTACATTAAATGTGGCACAAAGTGTCAACAGCCTGGCAATGGAGTCAATCTTAAAATTCACCTAATTTGAAGGTGATGTTTTAGAAATGTTCAAGTAACTGACTTTATATTTTGCTGGACATTTTATGTCATTAATGTTGTTTTGGAATTGCTGTATATGTAAATATATGTATATATGCTCATATACATATATGTATGTTTTATTTTTTATTTAACTGTCTTTTCTTTTTTTTCCTTTTTTTTCTGATTGTTCGAACTAAAAAAAACAAAAAAAAAAAACATGGAAACATATATGTTTTTTCATATGCACACATTCCTTGGACAAATCATGTAGCTGTTGAGTGCCCTTAAGCAACAAACCTCCAGGACTTCCCTTCTGCTGATGACCCTTTCCCCTCTTTCCATCCCAACCCTTGTTTTTTTTTTCTTTTTCTGAGGGGCAACTGTTAGACTGGTCTTAATTAAGTAATGTCAATCAAAGTGTGTGTGATGGAGATATAGGTCAGATTGCCATCTGCTAAAGAGTTTATCAGATGCTTCAGAGCGGCATCTGCTTAAGACACACAGAAAATCAGATCCATCATGAGCAGCTCTTTGTGTCAATTCAAAAGTAGAAACTTGGATTACATTTTCTTATTGCTATTTCTTCAACATGTGGGCATAACTTAACCACATCCAGTGCTGATGAGTAGTAAACTACACATAAGTACTTTAACTGCGATCATATTTACCATTTTTTAAACTACTAATACTAGAATCAATTTAAGGCCACAAAAAAGAGAAAAGGAATGGTTTTATTTTTTTTTTATACCCTCTCTCATGGAATTGAACCCCGCCTCCTTGTCATGCATGATACTGACTGACTGAATGCTCAGGCAGCACATTAAGTCAACCAGCTGCCACCCGTTACTTGACCTTTGTGTACAGCATGTGGATACCTCATCAGTGCCCAGTGCTCACGTCATCTCAAACATCAGCCTGGGTAAGACTCACCATGGCCTCAACAAATACATGACATTGGCAACACCATCGACTAGCTTTGACTACAAAGCCAAAGCTGAGCTTCCACTTTAATGGTAGGCATGTGTGCAATATACTTTTGAGTGCTATTTTTGCTGGCATGAACCATCTTGTCTTATATTTATCTCAAGGCATACACTATATTGCCAAAAGTAAAGCAAATAAAGCAAGGTCCATAAAGATATGAAAGAGTGAGTTTGGTGTGGTCTTGACTGGCCTGCACAGAGTCCTGATCCAACCGGATCGAACACCTCTGGGATGAATTAGAGTGGAGATTGTCTTATTGTCCAACATCAGTGTCTGATCTCACAAATGTGCTTCTGGAAGAATGGTCAAAATTCCCATAAACACTCCTAAATCTTGTGGAAAGCCTTCCCAGAAGAGTTGAAGTTGCTACAGCAGCAAAGGCTGGGCTGACATCATATTAAACTCTATGGATTAAGAATGGGATGCTGCTGTGTGTGAAGGCAGACGAGCAAATACGATTGGCAATATAGTATAAATACATATAAAATACCTTCAGAATATAGAGTGGCAATTTGACACATTTTTTTTTACTAAGTAAAACTATTTTTATACATAGATTAATTTTTACCAAACTAGATTTCACCCTAAGGCATGCTTGCAACAGTTCAGTTTCCTCCAGTGTGAATTATTTGGTAGCCTGTGCTTTTAAAGTGTTTTCTCAACCCTGTGTTCTCAGCAAAAATTAGTGAGGAACTTTCAAAGTGAGGCTGTATGAAAACAACTTCTGAAACAGCTGAAATAGCCAGGTCATGCATTTCTTTAATACCCAGACTTTCTATATATCAGATCCTGAGCTGACACGAATGCCTGTGTAACATTTTACCCTTCAACTTATTTTCTGACCCCCTTCTAGACCCCTTCCTGCTGCTTCGAGGGTCAAGAAGCTCGTGTTCTGTCTTGACATAAAGATGGAAAAAGCATTAGGCATTAGGTTACTATGCACTACAAAGCTGGAGCAAGCATCCATAGCAAACGTCTGTGCTATCAGATTTTTTTGTCTTGGCTATTTTAATTTCCTTTAAACTGGTTTCCTTTATTTTAATGTGCTTACCAAAGTTTTTTTTTTTTTGATGTTCATTAAAACTTTTTTTAATGCTTTATCTAAATCCCAGATAGCCATGGTGTGTGAAATGTGCTTTACAAAATGACCTTATTCTTTGTGTGCTTCACACTATTTGTGAAGTCTTTCACTTGATTCAACCAAAGTGAAAAGAATGCCTGTATTAGCTTTAAGTTTGCATGAAGTACCTCATGTGTTTGTTCCTTCAGCACAGAGTTGAGATAACCTTGAGAAATAAAAGAAGTCATGACACATAGATGCATAGGGGGGGGGGGATACATACACCCCCCCATGGCATACTATAACCTCTGTGATGCTTTATTCATTCAAAATGGTTGACATGAGAGATTAGATTCATATATCAGACATGAGAGAGGATGGACACAACTGCACTTCTCTACATAAATAATTCAACTGTGAACCCACAATTCAGCTCAGAAACTCGTTCGTTTATTTCTGATGAACAACTTGACGAAACTTCTTATTTTATTAAAAAGGTGTTTACTAGCAAAAGCTGCACCAAACTGTCTAGCATTTTCATGCAACCTTTGAATAGCATAAAATTAGCATTACTTGTAAATCAGCAACATATCATGAATAGAACCAACATGATTTAAAAACTCTAAAATCAGTTAGAACATGTACATGATTTAAGATTTAAATGACCAATTTATAGAATTTCAGTTGCTGAGCAGTCCTTAGCTTTGAAAATAATCTCTCTTCTTCCCATCGTCTCCTCTATGTTGCGTCTTTCTCCATCTCCATGTCATGCAGTGACTTTTTTTTTTCTCTCGCTGGGAAATACAACCTCTTTACATTTCCATTTTGTGACAAACTGCACAGAAACAGTTTGTGTGTTTGCTGATATTTGTTGAGCTGTTTGAAAAGCTCCATTACAAATCACCGGTCACTTAAATAAACAACAACTCTCTTTATGCTCTTTACTCTTCCGCAGGTAGCTAGAAGCTTAAGTACCGTGACTATAAATTCATTTATTTGTAGGGTCTTTACTTACAATACAAAGCGCCTTGAGGCGACTGTTTGTTGTGAATTGGCGCTATACAAATAAAGTTGAAGTTGAATTTACGTCCATGTCTTGAATGCATCACAGGGAAGAGAAGAAAAAAATGGATGTTGCAGGTGTAAAAGCGGCCGTGAGATGTCATTATTTTATTATTACTGAGCAAGTATATTCATGCCATTAGCTGGAAGCTGGGGCCGTTCCAGATTGTTCTGACCCGCTTCAACCCCTGCTTTAAATTTGAAATGCGGTGACCTGTTTGACCTGTACCTTGGCAGTATAATATAATCTCTGGTGCCATGATAATGTTTCTTTTTTTGCATTGCATTATAGCTTGGCTTCATACAGCTCTCAGAAGTATTCCCGATAAGAATATAAAGAAGTTTATATTATGTAGCATGACATGCTCTTTAGACAGCTGGGATAGGCTCCAGCCCCCCACAACCCTGAAAAGGATAAGCGGAAGAGAACGGATGGGCATGCTCTTTATTACATGGGCCATCCCAGAGAGGGAAGCAGGATGACTTGCTTGTTCAGGTGATAACAAGGCCAGGATTCATGATGGTGGTTGAGTGGAGAGGTGTGCACAAAGAGCAGGGGAGAAAGAGTAAAATAAGAACATAATCAGAATGGGTAATAACCCAGGCACAGAGGGCAGTGAGAGAAAAGGAAAGGCAGGAGCGTGGATACTGAACAAAGGGTGTGGAATATGGAGCTGCCAGGCAGGAGGAAAAAAGGGAACCCTCAGAGGAGGTTGTGAAGGAGGACATGCAGAGGGTTGATTTCACAGAAGAGCATGCTAGGGGTAGGGTGTGATGGAGGCAGAGCAGCCGAAAAGAGAAGAAGAAGAAGAAAAGAAGCATATATATAATCAAAGGGAACAAACTGACTGACTGAAGGAGCATTGAGGGTTACATGTTTGTTTGTGTACTGAGCTGTGTGTGCATTTTTGTTGCAGATTTACTTGCTTATTCTGTAAATGTTGAATCCCATAAATTATTAATAAGACAACACAAAATGTTGCTTGCATTCAAAATGGTCCAAAATGGTTATTTATGATTAATTGATTAAAGTCCGTGAAAACTGTTCTACAAGAGGTAGTACAACAATTTTCTTCCATTTTGTTTTATTTGTTAAGAAGACAAAAGACATGGTATAAAACATGCTATAAACTGTTTTTTAAAAAGGTTTTGGAATATTAATATCACATTTCCTGTTGTATCTGCCGTGTATGACTGTATGTAGTTAGGCTATTGGCTAATGACTGTAAGTGTGCAGCGTTGCTGTTTTTCTAACCAGTTAACATAGAGATATATTTTAATTCAGTTGTTTGGTTAGGTCACGGCACCCAAGCTACATGGTTACGTTTAGGAAAAGGTCATGGTGTGGGTTAAATTGCACATGTTAGCAGAGTAAAACCTGCACTTGGGCTGACGCTTCTGACAAACATCTGTATGCAACAAGCTAGGAGTGAGACTGGGCTCATATTTCTCCCACCTGACAACCCAGTGAACAGGATGATATCAGTCTTCCAAATCTCTTAAAAACAAGGTGTATAGTTATGATATGACAATTCTATGTTTAGGGAAATTCTATGTTTAGGTTTCAGTTAAAAGAGGTACTTTATTAAAAGATGCACTCTGGAAATTTCCTGTAAATAAATTTTTTTATTTCGGGAGCATTCAGTCTTACACACCTGGTTGACTTCTGAGCTCTAACAACATGATCATGTCCCCTGATATATTCATTTCCTCCAGTTAAATCCCTACAACTGCAACAGTGCTTTAGTATTTAAATACAAACGTTTTGCAATTATATTTGCAATTGCGTAGTACACAGGAATGCCTAAGTTACATAAAGTCACAATGCCTAAAATAATGATAGAGATATCTGCATGTGAACGCGCGTGCCCACACGTGTGTGCATGTGAAGCATACAGAGTTTTATCATAACTGAGAAACGTCACTTATCAAGTGAATGTCACTGATGGCTGCGCTTTGTTTGTCAGGCAGGGTTTGAATCCTCCAGCAAAACTAAGCAAAGACTCAATCAGCCATAAAAGCAGGCGCTGCTGCAGAGCGCTCTTACTCGCTCATCACTGAGTGTGGTCATCTCTTCCTTCTTTTGCTCATCTTTTGTGCTCATTCCGTTTCTTTTTCTCCTCTCCGTGCACAGTTGCTCCTTCAGTTCTTATCATGAATGTAGTCAGCTTAAGGTCCCCTTTAGACATAATCTAGCAACGTTTTCTTTTCATCGCATGGCTCAGTAACTTACAAATTATGGAAATTATTTTGAACTGTTACTACAATTTGATTTAGTTTTAATGGTGTCAATAATTTCAGGGGGAAATCATCATCTCTTAAAATGAATTCAGTTAAATTAGATTTTATTCAAACCCAAGGGTTTGACAGTATCTGCAGGTCTTGAAAAAATACAAAATACAGTTCAATTATTTAAATATATTGCTTTATCTTATATATATTTTTTTTTTCTTTTTTTTGGGGGGGTGTCTTTTCAAACTTCTTACTAGAAAGTTTTTAATTGCTCTTCTAACAGTTAAAGAACTAAGCAAAGACTAAAAATCTGTGATTTAAAGTGCAATTATGCATTAAAAATAAATTAGGTATAGAAAATACCCGCTGTACATATTAATAACCCAGCACCATGGCCTCAGAACCTTAAGTCACTCAAGCTTGCTATATTGCACCATTTTATTATTTATTTATTTGAATTATCTAGTGTAGAAAAATTCAGATCAGTGATCGGGCAATGTTGGGTGTGCCGAGGGTGATGGGTGGTGGTAGGTGTGAATGTGAGCACGACTGTCTGTCTCTCAGTGTTCGCCCTGATTACTTGTTCCCACCTCTTGACCTTTGACAGCTGGGATAGGCTCCAGACCCCCCACGACACTCAATTAGACAAGCAGAAGAAACTGGATGGATGGATGGAGAAAAGACTGATAGTGATTGTGCCATAATTTTGAATGTAACTTTCATTTCTCTATCACTCTGATATTTTTTAAAATTAGCATTTACATCACTGTCTTGCTAAAGCAACATTAAATTACTTTTAGCCTAGGCGCAGTAAATACTGTAGGTGGAACTGTTTGTTGGTCCAACAAATCAAAATCCTCTATTAAAATTTGTGCAAACATTTGTGGTTCTGAGAAAATATTTATGTAACACTGCCAGAAGGGTTTTTTTAGTGCTAATTATCATGCTAACTAACATACACTGATCTGCTCGAGCTTCTCTTCCTACAATGTTTGAGTGTGAGATACAAAGGTTCAACAAAGGTCTCGAGAGAACATTGAATTGTCACAACATGATCAGTGTTTTTCATTTCACCTGTGAGTGGTTTTAATGCGGTTAATCAGTATAGGTAACATGAAAGCATCCCTTATATAATACAACAAGGTCATGAATGCTTTACCCAGTGAGTGTGCATGCAGGGCAGAGCTAACTGTGTAAACTGTATGAATAAAGAATGGCTAATAGACTGAACATTATTTTTTTCATCTGTATTTTCTTCCCCTTCCTCTGCTTTCACGCTGCCTCTAGTTTTATGACAGATGTTTCACAAAGAAGATGAACAGCTGGGTGCTGTGAGGCTGTTTAGTCACCCTTTTATTTCTTTCTCTTCCGTCCTAAGTTCTCTCCTCCCCCCTTTTTCTTCCATCCTTGTTTTTCTGTTAAAGCAGTACCATATGGACCCAAATTTCCAGTCGTAGAAATATATAACTGGGGTCTTTAATTGTCAAAGGCGAAATGAAAACATAATCTTCCCCCTCATGTGAGACAGTGCATGTAAAGCTGGAGTACACTTTACATCAAGAGCTACACTGCAGCTTTTAAGACAAACATCTCATAAATGATAAGTGAGTTCAGACCTCTTTTGACTTTCTCCATCCTTGGCTCAACGCAGGAGAGCTCTTTTTTCTCTTTATTCAAATCTCTCTTCATTGTAAATAACTGTGCACTTTCAGTTACTGATGATTATGTGTTTCTGCAGCATATGTGTGTGCATTCATTTGTGCCTTGTGTATACATGTGTGCAGGATTACCAAAGGCGCTCCCCCCCCTCAATGTAGAAGCACATTACATAACTTTAATGTGTGACTGTGCGTTTGCATACATTTACATGCGTATGCAACCGCACAGTCACACAGAATAAAGGTTTATAGCTATATGCGCATGCATTGCCTGCACCTGTGCATTTAGAATAGAGACAGACTAATGAATGCAAACACATGTGCACATTCAGTAACACACAGGCTACATGTGTGCTTCCTCCCTCTACAGAAAGCAGACTCAAATGCCCACTTATTATAAACAAAGGTTATGCATAGATAACAGAGGACATGTCTAATTTACAGAGATGCAGAGATGTAAAGATGGGATAGAGATGGGAGAATTCGTGAAGAAAAAAACAGTGGGTTAGATGTGCGAAAAGCCCAATGTGCTAATTTTACAGGCGATGTCAGAGTAAATTTGAAGAGAGAGAAGGATGTGAAAGAGGTCAAATACAGGACACACAGGTTTGCAGAAACAGAGAGGCAGCGATAGCAGCAGGATAGTGTTGAGCAAAAGTCGGGATAGAGAGGATAAAAGTTTACTTGAGAGGCAGAAGAGATTCTTTGATTCGTGTGTTTTTAATTTTTTCTCATTATCCCTTTTTTTCCTCCCTTTACTTGTGTGTGTTTTTCTATGGGGCTACTAACTAATTACTGGGTAAGTAGTAGTATTTGTTAGAGGGAAAAGAATGAGGCAGCATGCTGGTGCAGCGGTTAGCGGTGTCGCCTCACAGTAAGGAGATCCTGGGTTCAAATCCACTGGCCTTTCTGTGTGGAGTTTGCATGTTCTGTCTGTGCCTGCGTGGGCTCGGTCAGGGTACTCCGGCTTACTCCCACAGTCCCGAAACATTCATGTTAGGCTAACTGGTGATTCTAAATTGGCTGATGGTGTGAATGTGAGCATGAATGATTGTCTGTGTCTTTGTGTTAGCCTTGCAACAGACTAGCGACCTGTTCAGGGTGTACCCTGCGTCTCTGACAGCTGGGATAGACGTTTTGACATGAAGTTTGGTGGTCTTGAAAAATGACGATGAGACAACTTACAAGAGTTAAGACATCTGGCTTCTTCATGGATTCAGAGCATGATGCACACAATCTGGGAGACATGTTATCTTACACAGATGCTCTCTAACTCGTGCATATGGAGTCACCCATACATACAGATGAATGCTGTTAATATTTGTACACGAGCACACCAAATACAAACATGGATTTGACTAAACAAACTGAGTCAAAGGCCAAGTGCTCACAATGGTGCCGGTTCAAATCTGTTAGTGGATTTCTCTCACGTCTTTCACACCTCCACCCTGTTTCTTGGGTAATTTCCCCCTGAGCGACACCATCTTTCACTTTCCACTTTTCTCTTTTCTCACCGTGCGTCAGATTACTCCTTCATTGATACATAAATAGTCTGTCACAGTGAGGTTAGAAACATCCAGCTCAGCTGTTTCAAAGATGAAAGTGCCTCCTGGAAGCCACTCCCATCCTTACCCACGCACACTTTTGCGCCCATACTCTCACAGCGGGATCTCTATAGCTGTCACACACACATGCGCTCACAGTGTACACTCATCTCTCACTTTCACTGGGAAGGATACCTCCCGCCCTCTCTCTCGCTCTCTCTCAGTGTACACTCTCACTGTGTCTCTCTCAGTTGCAGTCAGGTCTCTCACTCTCATGAAGCGCCGCTCTTCTCTGTTTCTAGATGCACTCTAAGTCAGAGTGTAGGACCAGACAGACTGCATCCTAGGAACTGGTTTCTTTCTTCATATACAGCCAGCAGTAGGTACAACTCTCTTTCCTGTTTTTGTTTTGTTTTGTTTTTTGTTTGTCAATATATTGCATGCTTTAGAAAAAAATATCTTTGTGTATGGAGTTATGGAAAAATTGGAAACTTTTAATTACTCGAATGACCTGAATGCAGTTTGCTCTTGGCACTGAAAGCATGACACGATACCCCGTACTTCTGATGCAAGGCAAGTTCTGACAGAGGCGTATCTGACATTAAACAAGATCATATATATTAGCGCTGTCCATGAATTTATAACCACTCATAGAAAATCAAGCATGTATAAGGTGCGATCCCTAGTTTCAGGACCAGCAACAGGCTGGATGTGATTGTTTATTTGCTGTGAGCGTCAAGATTCTGTTCTTTAACTGCTTGCACCTTTTTAATTTAGGTTTCTGTTTAGCCTCTTTGTTGCCTGAAGGTGATCTTTGCTAAATCACAGTGTCGACTCACTGGCACTTCTTTGAAATTAATGTGGTATGCAACTAAATCTGCTTGTATCAGTTTTCTGATATTGAATCTGGCTGGTATCCTGTTGGAAGAGGAGTAACCTTACTTGCGATATGAATTAATTTGGCATATTTCTAGCGCAATTATATATCAGCATATTTGTGGAATGACTGCAGGTGAATCTAAGAAAAACTTTGCAGTGAAGCTTTTTTAAACCGTGTGGCTTAAAAATATGTGAAGCTAAAACAGCAATTTAGACGAATTAAATATTCAACAAAACACAAATGGAAACAATTTTGATATATTTCACGTCATAAACTCAATGCCTGTCTTTAGATTTCTTTGTGAGCATTTGCAGTACATTCCCATATTTTGCAGACCAAATCAATAATTTAGAAATAAACACAATAGCCATCAGTTGGAGACATATACAGTTTTGAGTTCAGGATATTCTGAAATGTTGCGACAAACTGTTTCTGCAGGTAAAAAGAAAGAAAAAAAAACAGCAGGTAACGTAATACTATGAAGACGATGTAGCACTAAAAGAGGTCAGTTCCTTATATAACTTTAATGTGAATGAACAGATTATTCCTTTTTTACACTGCTCAGTGCAGTGACTGTAAACATGTCGTGTGTGAGAGTAGGTGTGTGATTGTGTGTGTGTGTGTGTGTGTGTGTGTGTGTGTGTGTGAGTATGTATAGTGAAAAGATTTTGTATTACAATAATGCCATGGACGTCTTTTTGGTCGACATCTAACAGCTGAGGCGGTCACAGCATTTGCATTTGCCGCGGTTCATTAACGAATTAATTTGTAACTCATTTGCCGAACCCTCTCTCATCCTATCATTGGCTTAACATCAGATTATAAAAAACTGACCTAAAATCTGGTCATATAGCTGGACCTGTTTAAGCCTCCACTTTCAGCGGACCGTGCATGCAGTTTACATTCAGCCTTGTGAACTTAGACTCTGCTGTCCTAAAAACAAACTCATTATATCTTTGATAGTTTTTCCTCCAGCCATGTGGTGTAATAACACTTACTCATGCTCACCCTGTTTTTGTTGATGACCTTTTTCTTTTACTCGCAGAATGAGACACTGCCTCTGGGCACAGACTTTCTAATGAAAAGGTGAACGGGTTCAGCGCTCCTATTGTTAAAATATGTTTTCTCCTTGACTTTTCTTTCTTTTTGTTTTAGGTTTTCTGTGCAATTTGATTACACGTTGGCTGCTCTGTGATGACCTGCATTCACTCGTGAAAAATCCCAGGAGGCAGTTTTAATTAAATATAGATATTAAATGGGGTGTGTGAGCGCTTGTAAAGTTTTCTCATGAATTATGCTGCTACATCTTAATGGCTGCAAAATTTTACACTCTTGCTTTTTCGAGGAAGGCATGAAAACATGCACAAACGCGCAGCTGCTTCTGGACAAGATGAGACAGTTGTGACTGATGCATAGTGGAAAACATCATCATACTGTACATCAGCGGGATTTAATATGTACACTATAAGTGATCGTCTTGGCTGGGACATGCAGACTTAATGTGATCAGTGGGTTTTTACTATATTGGAATCAAGGATTAGATGGTTCATACCTAGTTAGGTTCAATATTTATGCCTGACTCTGGCTTTGTTAGGGTTTTTGTCACTGTGCCCAGTAGCTTGTCAAATAGTCTGGAGTTACGGAGAAAACCAAACATTAAATCATGTGTACCTTAGCTGGTGTAAAGAAAGAAGTCAATCTGGGCAAAACTAGCAGGTATTTGAACCACGTATCCCCCTCTATTCACCCAAGAGCTGCCACATGATCTCATGACTCATTGCTGACCCCTCAAAATGAGTGTTTAAACTGCTGGGCTGAAATATCCACTCCCTTGTAAAGAAATTAAAAGTGTTAAGTTGAGCTGGAAATACTTGAATAGATTTCCCTTGTTAATATTCAGTGATGACTGACTTCTTCTTTAAAAAAAACCAAAAAACTCACATCTGCGTGAGATGTTTTTAAAGTGAGAATTTCCCCTGAAGTCACATCTGCAGTTTGGGTTTAGAGCGGGTCGATGGTGACATAAACGGAGCACTTGGGGTCAAACTGAACCTGATGTTCGAAACGTCCCGGAGCCATAGATGTGTTCGCCGTCACAAAGGTCTGACCTCAGCTGCTGTCACGGTGATGCAGTGTCAGAAACCTTTGTTCACTGGAAGAATGTTAATTTTTCTGCTTAGATTTTACAGCTTTCTGTCATCTAAGTTGTATGAACCTTTAATGAATGTTTCTTCTTAAATAATAACAGCAGTACCTCTAAATCATCTCTTGAAAACACATTATTGATCAAACCAATGAACATTTCCAGTCACTGTCACATCTAATTTGTCTTTTTGGACAGTCAAGAGTGGACATAATGCTGGTCAGCAATCACAGAAAGGCTCCTTAACATGCTTAAATACCCACAAGTTAAAGGGTCAAACTCAGCTGAACCTTTCATCTGCCAGGGTGAAAATTAAAATTATTAATGGTCACTGAGCTGTCTGTTTGCATTGCAGACCGTGCAGTCTGTGGTTTAAGAGTATAAGACACCCTGTGTGGATGCATCCTGAGTTTCAACCTCGCGTGTTGTGCCTGCATCACAGGTGTCACATGTCCGGGATAAAGAGTGACAACAACATAACCAAAGCAAGTTGCTAAAACTTGAGGTGGCCTGGATTGCATGTGTATAAATGCTTGTATTTACGTCAATACTGGCTGCATCGCTTTCTTGTCTGTTTGACGGGGTATTATGGAAGCCCTCAGAGGACAAACATCTCCATCCGAGACTAAAAGTGGGATTCATTATCTGCCTTGTTTGCGTTCTGATTTTCTCTTTCATCCTCTTTGTGTTTGTCTCTGTAGCTTTTAGTAATACGAAGCATGTGACAGACTGTTAATCCGTCTGAGAATTAATCCCTTTGAGATGCTGCGTTCTCTACACTGTATGCTACAGCTCTCCTGAGACCAGGCACAGCTGTTTGTTTAACCTGAACAGAAAGTATCATTTTCCAGTCATGCCTTCCATCAGTGCATTATTTATTTTGTACTGGATACAGTACTTACATTCAATAACACCTCGTTTTCATAGCACCAATTCATTATGTAAGTCATCTTATATTTATATTGTAGGTTAAAGACCTTAAAACATTATGTACTACATTGATACGCTTGTGATACTAAAAATATATTAAAGCACCTTGTAATTCTTTTTGTTGCAAGTGACTTTACTCATCACCTAGTCTGATGTTTTTTTATTTTCTTCCTTTACTTGTCTGGCAGCAATTCCCGGCTGTGAGCAGGACCTTCATGGATTCTCCGTACAATGGCAACACGTCCTTGCAGACGTCCACGTCCAACCTCAACGCCGGTTATTCGCGACCCTCAGAAGCGGAGGATGATGGGAAAGTGTCCAGTGACACCATTTGGCTGTGGATTGCCGTGTTGGCAACAATCGGCAACATAGTGGTGGTGGCTGTGGTTTGTGCCTGTGCCTTCTGACACAATGGAGGAGTGGAACAAAAAATTTCTGCTGCTGTCGGACATGGGAAATCTTGTATATTTTGAAAATATATTTTCTCTATAAATATTGTAAAATAGCCTTACGTTAAGACTGATACCGTGGATTTTTTTTTTTTTTAACTGTAAGCTTCAGTTTAAGTTTTGTAGGGGAATTTGCCTGGGATTCTTTATTCCCACAGTCCCCCCCCCCCCCTCCCGGTTTTGTTTTATGCTTTGAAACATTAGCCGGTAGAGTTTTGTGCAAATGTTGCTTTTCTGTTTGTTTGTACAGTGCAACAACCACAAAAGAGAAGTCACAAAATTAAGGTCGGCATACATGAGATAAAAATGGTATTTTTTGCAGTTGGTACTGAAGCTCACTTAAAATATGACAATGGCTTACCAGCCAAACTCAGATTACATGCAGACAGATGACATGCATGCATACTGTGAAGTCTGTTTCACGTTTCATCTGACTGAAGACCAAGAAAGCTACATGCTGCAGGAACTTCCAAAGTGAAACCTGCACATTACAGTAAAAACAGACCCTTGCTCCTTTATGTAATTCACAGAGTTAAAGACATTTCTGCTCTCAACCTTGTGCTGATTGTTTCTAGAGAGCTTAATTTGAGAGCGCTATCGTAATTCATTGGTTTCTTTGTGTGTAACCTGTTTAATATGCATTAAAACCCGTGGCTGTGACTCACTTTTAATTCTGCGTACTTCTTTGTAAACAGCTCTGATTGTTAAAGGCCACAGAAACTTGTCCTCAGGCTTGCCCTTTAAAGCTGAAAACTAAAAGGGTCACCGTGTTGTTTATTTTAGCCTCCACGCGAACAGAATATTAGCATATTCTGATGAGCACTGGTCCCCGAGCAAAATGGGAAATGTATTTATTTTGGATTCTGGGCATAATAAAAGCTATGGTACTAAAATAATAGTAATATCCTTGCATGGGTCAGTTATTTGCCCACCCCAAACTGTTATTACATAAACTGCTTTTGAACTGGTTACACCATGGGCTCAGTAGAGGTCAGCGTCAGAACCATAAAGGATTAGATAAGATCAAGAGCCTGATCTCATTGAGGGACCACAAGCCAGAAGGAGGTCAACTGTTTGAAGCTGCACACGTTTTAGATTTAGTGGCTGACAGCTCGAGCAGCACTGAGGAGCGTTTATATTTAGTTTTGTTAGTGGCAAACGCACTGCTGCAAACGACCAGTCCTGGTAAGGTGATATGGTCAATGTGACATCGCCCGTTACATTTTGATGCCTCAAGTTAAGATTTTCTCTTTTTGGAGGCAGAAGTGTTTGAACAGTATTATCATCTCTGTGGATGCATCCATCCATCCATCCATCCATCCATCCATCCATCCATCCATCCATCCATCCATCCATCCATCCATCCATCCATCCAACTGCATTTAGTTGGCCAGCCTAATATCTACTAATACCTGCTTATTAATTCTAACTGACATACTAATAAAATACAAAAATTTCAGTGGCTAAAACTGGAGCACTGAGCTTCTTGCATCATTAAAAAAGCTCCAAAAAGGCACCAGCACGATATACAAGGTCAATGCCAGTTCAGCGACTAAAATTAGCTGAAATGGCTCCGAGGAGCCAGCTAGTGGCCCAGTGGGCAACAACCTATTACTTAAGACAGCCCCACTCCTATTAAGACATAATTACCCACAGGACATTGATCTCTGTACTTGTGGGAAATTAAATATGTGTAGATATAATTTTAGGGGACCAGAATGTTTAATTGCTCAAGTCAGGTTGGGACAACTGGAGCGTCAACTTTACAAACCTGTAGCGTACTGATGTAGCTACTAATATGTGTATTTTTAGCTTGAGAATACCATCTTTCAGTCTCTTTATATACTGTGGTGTCTGTACTGCTATGTTAAATTTTATCTACCTATGTATGGTTTCTTTCTTAAGGCCTGTATTAATTTGTCCGAAAAGGATAACTTGGGATGAACATAAAGGTGTGTCACTACAAAGGAATGCACTAAGGGTCCTCCTTTGTGCTCTCC
>JAVDPK010000166.1:233278-244360 GCA_034780415.1 Cichlasoma orientale | reverse complement strand
ACACACACACACACACACACACACACACACACACACACACACACACACACACACACACACACACACACACACGACCTCACCAGTGTGAGTAAGTCTGTCTGGAACTGTTAGACACAGAGAGGAGGTCTGGGAATGCTGAAGGTGGGGGGAGTTCAGAAGAAGAAGAGGTAGAAAGTTGCAACTTCAGGGCAATATGGACCGCATGCTATGGGAAGGAATGCATGTGTCTTTGTAGGAGAGTGAAAAAGCAAATGAAAAGAAGGGGGGGGGCAGGAGGAGGAGGAGGAGGAGGAGGAAAGAAGCAAGGAGGGAGGGATCTCAGCTAAAGCTGCAGCGTGGCTGAGTGTCTGAATGAAAGAACCTCTCACTCTCATTTTCTCCTGCTGTCTGTCTGTTTTCTGTATGGCTTCTATCCACTGCTGCAAATGAGCACGTACACTGAGACTCTCCGAGTGACTTCAAGCTAGAAGTAAATATTTTTCAGAAGCTTTGGCTGAAGGTGCAACATTTTTGATTGCTTTTTGCAAGGTTAGTCCCACTTCTAAGTATATTAGTTCTTTGTTTTGTTTGCTTTTAGTATGAAAACAAACTGATTTTTAAGAACCTGTAATGTGATGGATGGTCAGTGTCAGTGACGGGAAGGTTGTCTCTTTCAGGAATTTCTGCTGTGACCTGCAGGTGTTTCTGCAGATGTGACTGAGTGAGGGCAACTCTTCTCATCACCTCATCAGACCTTTGGGACATTGGTTGTACAGACCTTCAGGACTGCGCTGCAGATCTCCTGACCAAAAATAATTCACTGGCTCTAGATCAGTTTAACCTTATTTTATCTCATTTTTTGCTTCACACATCTTGAGGTTACCATGTGAGTGTGTTGTGTTTTGGGTTCACAATTTAAGCGGAGCACTCCTGAGTACTTTGTAAGTTTCTGGCCAGCTGGCAGGCAGTTGTGATGCAGGGTCAGTGTGCTTTATACACACATACACACCTCTAGACAAACATGCAGAGATGGCTGCCTGAACCCGCAAAGGCAAGTACATCAAATGAAAACATCAAACATTCCAAGCTGTAACTTTCAGTTTCATATCTGCACTTTAGAGATGCTGGAGGAGATGTAACCTGAACCCTGGTTTCATTTTCTTACATACTAAACTCAAATATCACATACAGACTGACTATATTTACTACAACATTGGGCCAAGAGACCAAATATCCAGAACCAAGAGAGCGCATCTTTACACCACGATGATACAGAGCTGTAATTTGGTCCCCAGATGCATCTTGCAGCACACCTTCTCCCCTCGCCACCTCCTCCCCATCCTGGTTTTGCTCCTCCGTGCCTGGTGGGGGAGCTGTCACCCTCAGTGTTTGGATTACAAGCCTCCATTCGGGCCCAGGCAGCCACTGAAGTTCTGCAAAGAGTATTCCAAGTTTGGATGCTGTGATCTGGAAAAAGATGAGGAGATATCAAGCAGGTTTTACACCATTATGGAAAACTTTGACCATTCAGGTTATGCAACCTGTGGCAAATACATACGCAGCATTCTCTGCCAGGTAAGAGAAACATTTATTCTAATAGCTTGTTCTGAAAATACTCATTATGTTTGATAAGAAGTACTTATAATTTTTCAAATTACTTTGTGTCACATGTGTTCAGTTTGCAATCCACACTCATGTTTTTCCACTGTGTGTCACAGTAACTAGATTTGATTATTCTAGCCTCTAATCTAGCCTCACCAGTGTGAATATTTTTATTAAAGCAGATTTACCTCTGGTTTGTTTTGTCAGGTCATAAATTGCATTCACAGAGTGTTACATGTTTTCAAAAGGAAATTATAGTGTCTTTAGTCATGTGTAAGAACCTCCTCTCAACAAAGGCCAGTAAAACATGTGGTTTAATGAATATATGGAGAACCTTTCGACAGCCGGTACTAATACTTATATTGCCCGTGTTTGATTTAGACTGAGGTTTGACTTTAAAAGGCCCAAAGGCCAGAGCTGGCCCTTGGAAATAACCCCCCTAAAATCAATAAGAGGCTGCCTTTTGCTAAGCGAGTTCAAGTTGAGTGATTTACTGCTGTTTAACTTTATTTCATCAGTGACCAAATGAGTGGTGAATATCAGAGAACTGGCAAGATGTAACCTTATTTAAATGTTTCTATAACATTAAGATAGATTTTTAAAAATATATTAGTAATTTCTTGATTGTACTGCGTAACCATGGTTTGATATAGTTATTTATGGAAGTTTGTTTCTGTCTGTAAATCAGAATTTTGTGTTAGTGCCTCGAAATTTCAAACCACTCAGAAGTAACTTGAAATTTGGAGATAATATTTCAAAATTTTGACTTAGCTCATCCTGGTGGAAACAAGCTTCCATCGTTATCGACTCACTTCTTTATCTGACTCAGTATGGCTGTCGGGGAAAATATGTTGCCCACCCCTGTTCTAAATGATTCATATTTTTTAGATGGTTTAGCTTGTGATGCTATGTGTGATTGACTGCTAATCACAGTTAGATAAGCCAATAATGCAATACAATAATAATACAATAATAATTTTCAACCATTGGAGGGTTGCCCATTAAGTACCCATCTGACCCCTTGAACCTGTGCCTCGGCGATGCGTGCTGCATCTCAAAAATGCCTGCTTGTGTCAAAATGGTGTTTCTTCAACCTAAATTTATTTTAAGTGAAGCGGAAAACATTGCAGGGAAGAATTTGGCAATTTATTTATTGCCAAATTCTTATTTATTTAAAAACATTCTGCATACATGGAGTTAACAATCATGCACTAAACAAATTACAGGTCAGTTGTTGTATTTAAAAAAAAAGAAGACAAAAAGCAGAGACGCGCCGATCGACTGGCCGCGGCCCGGAATCGGCTGATTCTCAGCCCCGACCGGTGACCAGTGGGCCAGCCTCACGTTTGTCCGATTACGAGCCCTATCATGCAGCCACACACTGTGAGCAAGCGCATGTGATTAGCGTGTGGCTGTTAATGAGTTTTTCACTGTGAATGGAGAAGACACAAAGGTCCCAAAATTAATTGTCGCAGAACCACCAAATGTTTTTATCAATAAACCTGATCAGACCCTTAAAACAGCCTCACCCAGCTGAACATGGACATTTTAAAGAAGCTAACAAAGAGCTCAGAGCCAGCCACAAGCCAGCAGTTACGAGGAAAATTAGGGTCAATGTCCTGTTCTCTGGTTGTCAACATACTGGAAAATGATATAAGTACTTGACATTAATTTTTTTTGTTACATAATCTGTTTTCTCGCCTGCTTTTCTTTGGTAAAGTAGAATATGTCAGGTAAAGGTGGTTGTACAGCAGCTGGCTTTCACTTTCCAGTAGCAGAGCCCTCAGTTGTTTCAGTGAGAGATGATCCTGTAACTTACTGCAGTTTAGGGGAAATTATAAAAGTTAAATAATTTTTTTATTATTAGAATAAAATTTTACATTGAAGAAAAGTTGACTCTTATTTGTATATGCTGTCAATTATCAATTGTAAACCATGCAGAAAGGAATCCAGAGGTGCACAAAAAGATGACCTCGAGAGGAAGATCGATCAAATTCAACTTGGAAAAAACTTTTGGTTTTTATGGGTAAGGTCTCTGATGCAGTAAGAGTAGGAAACATTTACTTTAGGTTCTCAAATGAAATGCTGACATATGCACGAGACAGCCAGACTCCAGGGTCTGAACCAGAACTGTATGAAAAAGGATTGCAGCACAATTTAACAGCACATTCACTTTTCCAGTAATCTTACAAAATATACATTAAGGTTTTAACTACACCATCAGAAGATTTGGCAACATTTGAATGAAGTGTCTGTGCCGCCATTAGGTGTGGACGGGAAAAACTGAATTTCCCTTAATGACAGCAGACAGACAATAAGGAGGTAACCTAAACTTGTGCAAGAATTCTTAGAAGTAAAAAAGAAGCAGTTACACCTGGATGAACATAACATTCATTTATTTTTAATAGCACTGACTCTTTTAGCATGAAAGAACTTTTCCAATGTAAGTTTATCCCACATTTGGGAAATTATTCAGAAAAAAATGAACCTAGCAAAACAAAATTTGAAATAAATAGTGCACATTCTTCAGTATATATTTTGGGATATTGTTTAATGAGTCTTTCTATTTCAGTATTTCAGACTGTGTTTCAGTTTATTTTCTGCGCTTTCTAATCTTAAACAGATCCCAGCACTGAAATCCAGCCCCTCCCTTACTGGAATGAGTCTTGAAGCCATTCCCACTCACTGATGACATAATTAGGCTCCGACTTTGCAGCTCCGAGGCTAACTACGTGCAGATCCTTAGAGCAAATTAAATGATAGGTGCAGCACAAATTTGGCCGGGCCCATATGCTTGAGATAAAATCTTCACTGTACAGAAGTCCAAATAATTGGGTGGGTGGCTTTTACTATAAATAATGCCTTAATTTTTGACGTCAACAAGGAAACAATGAAAAATAACAAACTCGAAGTCTTCCTGGCAGTTTAATGCATCATACGCTATGTGAGCCCAAAAATACAGGGTTCTGTTATTGTGGTAATTATAGCCTGATGTGGTTCTTTCCAACTGGTGCAGGCTGAGCCTCGAGTAAAATCATAGAACTGCAATGCATGCACCATTTACGCTGTTGAATGTAATATAGAAAGTTTAACATGATACACGTCCTACATGGATTTAGAGTGAAAAAGCCCCCTGGAAGAAACTCTCTTTTAATGAGCACTTTTATACACTATATTGCCAAAAGTATTCGCCCGCCTGTCTTCACATGCATATGAACTTGAATGACATCCCACTCTTAATCCACAGGGTTTAATATGATGTTGGCCCGCCCTTTGCAGCTATAACAGCTTCAGTTCTTCTGGGAAGGATTTCCACATGGTTTAGGAGTGTTTATCGGAATTTTTGACCATTATTTCAGAAGCACATTTGTGAGGTCAGACACTGATGTTGGACGAGAAGGCCTGACTCACAGTCTGTTCTATAGGGTTGAGGTCAGGACTCTGTGCAGGCCAGTCAGGTTCTTCCACACCAAACTCACTCATCCATGTCTTTATGGACCTTGCTTTGTGCGCAGTCATGTTGGAACAGGAAGGGGTCAACATTATCCCTCTTCCACCAAACTTTACACTTGGCACGGTGCAGTCAGACCGTACCGTTCTCCTGGCAACCGCCAAACCCAGACTCCTCCATCAGATGGCCAGACGGAGAAGCGTGATTTGTCACTTCAGAGAACACGTCTCCACTGTTCTAGAATCCAGTGCTGGCATGCTTTGCACCACTGGATCCAACTTTGCATTATGCTTGGTGATGTAAGGCTTGGATGCAGCTGTTTGGCCATGGAAACCCATTCCATGAAGCTCTCTACGTACTTTTATTGAGCTAATCTGAAGGCCACATAAAGTTTGGAGGTCTGCAGTGGCTGACTCTGCAGAAAGGTGGTGACTTCTGTGGACTATGTGCCTCAGCATCAGCTGACCCCGCTCTGTCATTTTACATGACCTACCAATTAGTGGCTGAATTGTTGTCATTCTCGATCACTTCCACTTTGTTATAATACTGTTGAATACAGTTGACGGTGGAATATTTACTAGCGAGGAAATTGATGACTGAACTTGTTGCAATGATTTGGATGGGTGAGCGAATACTTTTGGCAATATAGTCTTTTAACAGTTATCTTAAATGTAAATAAAATCTTTCTGATTCAGTTTTTCTGTAGACTTATTTGAATTGTCCCTGGAGTGATGGCTCGATGATTTGAGGTGAAAGAGGCCTGGGAGGCGGTAAAGTTACCCCGCTGCCAGGGTACTTAAACAGTGTGAACCCACCACACTGAAGCCCTCTGTTCCAGCTGCAGTACGGAAGCTTCCTGGCACTGATATAAATCACAGCATGTAGAGAGAGACAGGGAGACACACATTAAAGAGAGAGACAGAGTGGGAAATGAGTGTGTGTGTATGTGTGTGTGTGTGTGTGTCAGGGAGACAGGAGGAAGACTATCATTGTGCTGTGCTTACTTGACCAAACAAACAACCATTTCCTCCTCAGGCCAGGGGTCCAGGATATATCTGGTTCCTGCAAGAGAGGAACAGTTTGGGAAAAGAGGAAGAAAAGCGTAGGGATAAGGAGAGATACATAAAATCAGTGAAGATAATGTCAGGCATAAATGAAAGAGAAAAAGAGGCAGAGAAAGAAAAACAGAAGAATTAACTGTAACAAATACAGACAGATAATCTGAAGGGGATTTGATTGAAAAGTTAAATATCAAGCTGGAGAATAAAATGTGTATTTGTGTGATACAGCTGCAGTTACTGCTCAGCTTTCATCTGCCTTTCTGGATTGGTTTTCATTTATTTTGTCATTAAAAAACCAACAGCAGCACACTTAATAGTTTAAAAATAAGGGAGAGAAAATAATGCGTTCAGTAATAAGGTAAATTTTTTAAAAATGACCCATAGAGGGGCTTTTTGAGGTCACAAACATTTAGCGAGCACTGTACCAAGCAGCAGAAGTTCAGATTAGTTGTTTCCCCTGTTGCATTTTTAATAAGCACTTTTAGTACCATAGTAGTGTCTCAGCGTGTTTCAGACTGTTCTCTCAGTTTAAAACCTCAGCCGCTTGCTCTGACAGCTCTATCACCCTCACTTAGGGTCAAGTCCAAGTAAAGGGTCACACATTTACCTCCCATCTGTTTACCATGACTCTTTTCTGTCTCCCAACTATAATAAGACACCACCATGTGGAGCAGGCAGCGGAGAATCGGGAGTACGTGAGATTACAGGAAGAAAAGTATTTTAACTTCTGTTTAATCTCAGTCTATTCTGAACTTGACGGCGTAAACACCAAATTATAGTAGCTTGAAGTGGTCACATTGTAAGAAACAGCTGTTAGTAGTTGCATGCCTTAATTCTACCCTATCATAGTGGGACCCAAAATAAGACAATGGCTGGTATTTCAGCATGACTGGGTCAAACAAAAGATGCAAAAACAAACAGAATCAGATGATGTGCAGCATTATTTGCTTTACTTTTTTGCCATCCACAGATTAAGCAAAGAAAACATCTGCTCAACTTTGGCATAAAATGTGTACTCCACATTGAAGAAGATATATCAAAATGTAGGAAGCATCTGCGCCACGTCCCTGTTTACTGCTTTCATCAACAGTTCCTGCAGCTCAGACTGAATGAAGCTTTTGTTTGGCCCAGCAGAGATAAATCTGTTTCTCAGAAAGCTCTGATCTTTTCCATAAAGTACTAAGACTCTCTGTTGAGTGTTTTTGCCCCAACTCCCCACCTCCCCCTTCTCTGTAATTTATAATTGTTGGTCACTGTTTCAGTTAACACTTGGATGGAACAGCAGTTTAAGCAATGTGTGCTGTAAATCAAAAAGGCAGACACAGAAACTTAAAGTTTAATTGAGTAGTATGCTGTCAGCAATTGTGATGAAACATTTTATGTAACACTGAAAAACAGACAAAACTTTCCTCATCACTCTGGTCCACTACAGTATCCAAAAGGCATTGGCAGTTATGGATTTGCCATATTTAAACATGTCCTGAAGTCATTCTGGCATGGGGTAAAACTTGGGCCAAGTTACCCACTGTGATTGTGAGCATATGATAATGGGAAAATGTTGTCTTGTTGATACTAAATACTTTTAGGAAATCTGCCCGCAGAAAGATAAACCAATCGTAAAAGGTAGCCTTGAAACCTTACAAGTGGTAGCTTATGGGAAAAATCAAGGTCAAGTTTTAAGCTCTGGTCAAGGCTGGTCAAGGTTTAACCCACCGAGACTGAGTAATAAACTCATGTAATAAGGCAGGAATAAATACCTACTACTCATTGATCGGAATGATGTGCAAAACCTAAAGATGTTTACATTTTGCCAAACTGGCACAATCATAAGCATGACGAAATAGCTATAACCCAGCAAACACTGTTGAAACCCTGATGACATCTCACTGGTCAAAACTGGTTGTCGTACCGATGCAAAAACTGAACCTTAAATGGGCGGAGTAGAGGCCAAACCAAGTAAGAAATGTAGATCAGATTATTGTACTCGAGGAATTAAATACACCTGCCAATTTTTCTCCAAGCGTGACCTGTGATACCAATTTTTGCTGATTCTGATTTTCTTTTAAGAACTATAAGTGACAGCATGTACAAACAAAAATAAACATTTATTCAATGCGGAATTTTTTTTTTCATAAAAAACAAAATATAAACCTTACATTTTTCCCCCAAACTGCAATAAATTACAGAAGCTACCCTCCCTTAAACAACTGAGAATAAAGTACTCTGCTCCTGAAAAGTGGTACAAACAAGTTAATGTACACCCACCTTTACCTGATATTTTATCTTACCAAAGAAATGCATGTACAACAAATTTATATACAACTACTTAATAATTTTCCAGTATGTTTATAACTTCACCAGATAACAGAACACCCTTTTTTCTTTTTCATTCATCTTCATAATTTTCTCGTCACTATTTTGATCCTTGAGGCAGCTAGCTTGGGACTGTCTCGGAGCTCTGGCTAGCTTTAGCTTTAGCCACTTTGCCTTTGTTAGCTTCTTTAAAATATCCATGTTCAGCTGGGTTCAGCATGCATGAAGGAGACTGGCTGGTAATTGAACACATGTGAGACTGACCAGACATGCTCAAAGAAATAATGTAGAAATCCTTTAGAGTGATCATTTCAGATAAAAGCACATGTGCTGATTTTCCCTGTGTAGATTTTTCATTCCTTACAAAAAAACATTACAGCACATAATTAACGTGAAGAGTCATTCTATTGCTAGATGACAGGATTAAAATATGCAAAAATCCCACATTGTGTCCATATTTATTCAGTGACATAATTTTTAAAGTGCTTTTGAAACTAAATCCATTACTTACATAATCACTATAATAAATTGCAGTAATCTACACTTATAAAAACAACTGAGGTTTAGCATAAGACTATGAAACAACACAACAGGCCAATATCTGCTGTGTGGACTTTAATAGCCAATCCTTCTGATCTGTGCTTAATTAGTCCCTTTACCGTTATTACGGCAGACACAAGCCAATCTAAACATTTTTGCTCTGCCAAAGCTTTTCCTATGCCGGTTTGTTGTTTGGGATCTGTTTACTGGAGATGATCAGTTAGGCTGATCGGGTAAATGAAAGCACACCAGTTCACCGCATGATGGTTTGGGTGCCATGCCTCTTTGTGCCTACAGCACACCATTCTGGGTGTGGACAGTGTGGTTGTGACTTAATAACTGAGTGGACCTTCCTGGGATCCATTTATACCAGGCCGCACTCAGACAGGCTGCATATATCCCAGGCCTGCCCAGCCAAAATGAGGCCCAGGGGCTGTGGAAGAACAAATACACAAATCCGTGGTCTATTTATGCAATTCATACATTTCCATAACTCTACCTTTGATACTAATGTAAAGGAGGTTTAATGTGTATGGATACACTTTAAAAAAAAATATTGTACGTATTTACCCACTGAATTTTTTAATACAAATAAAATTTCCAATTCACATTTAATGAAACAGTTTCTGTTGTCCTCTCAAGGAGTGTTCTCCATATGCTGCCCACCTGTATGATGCTGAGGACGCTAACACACCTATGAGGGTGCTGCCTGGACTCTGTGGGGATTACTGCGCTGACTACTGGCGGCAGTGCCGGTACACGCTCAGCCTCCTGCTGGAGGACTTAGGGAACCCAGAGCAGTTTGGAAACCTGACTGCCACAATTGAAGAAGATCGCAGAAAGTTCTGTGAAGTTTTGGAGTTGAAGGACAAAGAGTATTGCTATCCTAATGTCTTGACAAATGCAGGTATGTGTTACATGTGGTCTGAAGAGATTAAAGTGCCATCAGCACTTGTATTATACAGTATATATATAGAACAACCTGGCTTCATCCTGGACTTCATCACAGTCATCATGGCTTACACACTGTATGTGTACTGTACTGTATGTGCTCACCAGAAGAAGCTTTTTAAAACACATACATATACTAATACTGATGAAGAGATGATGAAGGAA
The DNA here is from genome assembly GCA_034780415.1 of Cichlasoma orientale. Classification (NCBI taxonomy): domain Eukaryota; kingdom Metazoa; phylum Chordata; class Actinopteri; order Cichliformes; family Cichlidae; genus Cichlasoma; species Cichlasoma orientale. Next base: position 234,298 of record JAVDPK010000166.1, on the reverse strand, counting down.
AACTCAGTCTCATAACTAACACAAGCAAAAAGGCTCAGCGTCTACAGCCTTCATAGCTCTACAGCTGCAATCAGAGCTAAATGTTAGTTTCGGTATCAAAATGATGCTCAACATCAGCACATTAAAGTCATTGCTGTGAACAAGTTAGTATGCTTCAAGGCAAATGTTTATGTTTAGTAGGTACAGTACCAAAAGAGGAGACCCAGCCTCAGGGGGCCACAAGCTAGTGTGCTCCTAATGCCAATCCCATGCCGGAAAATGGGAAGGTTGCATCAGGAAGGACGCCTGTGCCAAATCAAACATGCAGATCCCTCCCTTGAGAAAAAAGGCCCCGTTTACACAACGTTTCCAGTGGAAACGGTGCCGTTTCCGAAACGTGACGCATTTACACTGAGACGTTTTAGAAACGATCTCCGTTTACACGGAAACGCAAAACGCTGAAAACGCTGCAGTTCCTATTTTCAGGCCACCAGTTGGCGGAGTGGATATAGGAGCCGCAACCATAGTGCGCATGTGCGAGTGCCCCTGTTTCCAAAAAGCATCGTTTTCATCCATTTACTGTACACGGAGTCGGAGACCGGAGCGTTTCAGAAACGCTCCGGTCTGGAGCCCGTTTCCAAAAAGTATCGTTTTCACTCCATTCTAGTGTAAACGGGAGACCGAAACGCATCAAAGCCATTTTCATTTTGAAATGGTGTCCACAAGTCCAGAATTTTAATTATGGTCTTAAAATATTGACTTAATAACTTGAAATTTCTAGTTATTTTCTTGGTTTGAGTTTGAGTTAGCGTCGTCCACAAAACCTTTATCGTTGGCCATAACTCGAGAATAATATGACCTAGGATGTTCAAATTCACACAGCTAATAAAAATCTTGGATGAGTTCAAATCTTGGTGATCTTGACCTGAAAGCAAAGGTTAGAGGTCAATTTTTCTGAAAATTTTGTGAATGCAGTAACACGAGAAAGAGCTCACCTTGGATGTTCAAAGTCATACCACAGATGCATGCTGTTCAAGACAC
>JAVDPK010000166.1:220869-233268 GCA_034780415.1 Cichlasoma orientale | reverse complement strand
CCCCCCCCCCCCACACACACACACCACATCACACCACACCACCACCAATCCAAAACAGCCAAGCATTGGCACCCGCTCAGCGGTGCTCTTGTTAATTTGGTGCAAGCCTCCGCGAGTATACTAATTGTAACTGAGTTTAACGACATGCCTTAGACACATGCCTATCCACGCCTGTATCTTTTCTTCTACCCCAAGAGCTAAATGCTAACCTGGGCTCACTAAATGAAGATCCTGAAGGATGTTTGGAGCTGTGCTTGGAAGAAGTTGCCAACGGACTCCGTAACCCGGTGGCCATGATCCACGCAGATGATGGAACTCATCGCTTCTTTGTCGCGGAGCAGCTGGGTTATGTGTGGGTGTATTTGGCAAACGGCTCCAGGATCGATCGCCCTTTCCTCAACCTGACTCAGGCCGTCCTCACATCCCCGTGGGCTGGGGACGAAAGGGGATTTCTCTGCATAGCCTTGCACCCCAGGTTCATATTTTCATAATCAAAATATCACTTCTGTCTGAGGATTGTGGCCACAACAAAACAGTGGCATTTTGTGGTATTTTCAAAAGAAAAGTTCACTGTTCCAAAATATGAAATATAACATTTACATTGAGCATCTGTTCTGTACTTAGGTTCACCGCTGTCAGAAAAGCCTACGTGTACTACTCTGTGTCTGTTAAAAAGGAGGAACGAATACGAATCAGCGAGTTCACAGTGTCCTCACATGATGATAATCAACTAGACCATTCTTCTGAGAGGTACTGTACATAGTCAAGTACTGTATATCCTTGCAGTGTCTTAAATGATACAAGTGCATTCAGTGTCTTTTCATCTCTCCTTCTATAGAACCATCCTGGAGGTGGTTGAGCCAGCATCTAATCATAATGGAGGACAGCTCCTTTTCGGTCATGATGGGTATCTGTACATCTTCATTGGTGACGGTGGCCGCGCCGGTGACCCCTTTGGAAAGTTTGGCAATTCACAAAACAAGTCAGTACTGTTTAACCAGTGCATTTGGACATGTGAGTGTGTGCACAGACTGACAATGCTGACTTCATATTGTGTGTTAAACAAGACAAAACCACCTGTTTAATTCATTTCACGACAGTTAATCAGTAAATAAGCTACACATTATTCATTATGTGAGTAAGAATTTTAATGATAATAATCAAAAGTTCCTACGATTATATGTAATTTAAAATAACACTAAAACAAAATGGACACATTTGTGGTTTTTCTAAGAAGGTGCTCATCAGCCTTCATGATGTTGTCAAGTTGTTGGCTTTATAATCGAGATAAACAAAATACCGAAGTCGAGTCAGGACAGGTAACGAGCCAGCGAGTCTTGCCAAAAACGAGTTCCAGTTGGTTAAATTCCTCTCAAATAAAATCTAATGAAAAGGATCAAAATTATGAGGAACATCTCTGCATGGACCTGAGGGAATTATAAATTATAGCTTTGCAAGGACTATAATCCAAAACCATTTCTTCAGAGTCACAAGTGAAAAAATGTTTATGTGTGGATCATAAACAGGGTTCTGTTGTGTGCCAGTTTGTGAGGATTTCAGTCTTTAATTTACAAAACACTTCCAAGAATCCCCGAGTTTCTCCTCTATGGTTTATCATTATACTGAGAGCAGCACAGATGGAAGTTTATTATTTTACCATTTTTAGCTGGTAAGCACAGAAAAGAGAAAATAAAGCCCATCAATATTTTATTTCAAGTCACACATATCAACTGCAGGATTATCATATTGAAAAAGTAAGAACGACAGAGCTTTTATTTAAGGCGCTCCAGATCATTAGCTGTCTTTGACTGTGTTGGTTATGCTCCAGTAATGTGACATTCAGTAGGTACATGTATAGTGTGCATTTTAGAGCTGGTAAATTAAGTAATAGCCCTCTAAATTTAAGGTTTATAGACAGATTGCAGGTATATTTTTGTGGAATTCTGTGTCTCCAAAACTGTGGCTTCATTTAGAGCTGTTAACAACTTTCCTCCAGAGATGTACAGTTTAGCTGTTTTTCTGTTCCTGAGGGGCTGTTTTTGACAAGGTGTAGTAGCCCTTCTGGGAATGCATCCTGCCAAGTCTAATATTGACACTACACACTGCACACATCATGGCCCACCACACACACTGGTATGTGGAGGGGAGAGAGAGAGAGACAGAGAGAGAACGTGAGGGAGAGTAAGTGCAGGGTGGGATGAAAAAGACTGGAAAAAGGCTATAATGAGAGAGTGACCAATCTATAGAGAGGAGAAAGGTGCAAAGTGAATTGGGGGGGGGGGGGGGGGGTTGAGAACGTAAATAGATAAAGTTTTTATCAGAGAGCTGGACCGAGAGAAAAGGACAGTAACCCAAGATGCTTAATGAAGATTAGAAAAAAAAGAAAAAAGTTCAAATTCAATTCCATTTTATTTATACAGCACCAAATCACAACAAACAGTCGTCTCAAGGCGCTTGAAATTAGAGGATGGAGGGCAGTCAGTGTGATGTTAAGGGTTGCCACATAAAGATAAACCTGAAAATTGATCATAGAAAATAAAAAACAATAAAAGGGAAAAAGAATATCATAGGACAGTAAAATAGACTCAGACGAAGAACTTTTTTCTTCTTTTTTTTTTCTCTAAATAAACATTTAACCTTAAACCATTTAATTGGCCACCACCGTCTTTATGGTGCTCTGAGTCATTCTTCTTTTTTTGTCTGCTCCTCGTGTTTAATAGGTCAGCACTTCTCGGCAAGGTGCTGCGCGTTGACATTGACTACAACGATGATGGTGCCCCGTACACCATTCCCTCAGACAACCCATTCCTGGGAGAGAGGGAGGCACGACCTGGTAAATGAATTTCCTGTTGGTGTGGAATACTGTGATCATGTCTGGTGACTTTGAAAATAACTGAATGGCACACTTATTTATACTAATCTTGCTTAGCTTTCCTGCCTAATGTGCAGCTGTTTTTTTCTTACTGTGCAGAGCTGGAAAATGACTGTTCATGTTGAGAAATACGTCCTAACAAAGGATGCAATTGTTGTCCTTGCTTGCTTTTTCTCATCCTTCTCTTACTGTCTTTGTTTCTCTGTAGAGGTTTATGCCTACGGAGTTCGCAATATGTGGCGTTGCTCCATTGACCGCGGCGACCCCATCACACGTGAAGGCAGAGGCAGGATGTTTTGTGGTGATGTGGGCCAGAACAAGTATGAAGAGGTAGACCTTATTGTTAAAGGTATGATAATTGTCATTTGAAGTGCTTTTTTGGCGTGAATACTTCTGTTTCTATAGTTTAACAGCTTCAAATAAGTAGTTTACACTAAAGTAAAATGACAGATTTTATCCCCATATAATAGGGTCACTATGTTTTCAAAAGAGGACATTAAGTTATACATAAAAATTACTGCCCGTAGAACCAAGTCCAGTTTTGTTTTCAGCATATAGAGTGTGTGAAACAACTCAAAAGATCAAAAGAAGTTGGAAACTTGCTTTTTTCCTAAATAACTTCGCTATGTTAACACTTTTATTTAAAGGAGGAAACTACGGATGGAGAGCCAAAGAAGGATTCAGCTGCTACGATCGGAAGCTCTGTCAAAACTCATCTCTTGGTGAGCCAGCTGTCTGGGTCGTTACTTTCTGGTTGCAGGATATTTCCTGTTTGTTACAATTATGGACAAATAACACTGAATAAACTAGGTGTGGTCTGTTATGTGTTTGCAGATGACGTCTTGCCGATCTTTGCCTATCCCCACAAGCTGGGCAAGTCTGTGACAGGAGGTTATATTTACAGAGGTTGTCAGATGCCCAACCTCAACGGACTCTACATCTTCGGGGATTTCATGAGCGGGTGTGTGATTGTACAATCAAATTGTATTCAGGACAATAAAAACACAAACAACACTTTCTTTGTCTTCAGGCATATGGTCAGTGTGGGTGAACACGCTGTTGACCTGCTCTACTATGTGAAGCTTTTAGACCATAGATATTGCTGAATATGCATCTACATTAAATGTATCTCTGTTTCCGTTTAGGCGTCTGATGTCTCTTAGGGAGAATGTTACCACAGGTGAATGGCAGTACAATGAAATCTGCATGGGAAGAGACAAGACCTGCAGATTCCCCAAACTTATTAACACTTACTATAAATACATCATCTCTTTTGCTGAAGATGAAGCAGGTAATGGGTGGGTCTGTGTGTTTATGTATTGCTACCATGCATCGCATCACTTATTTAAATGGGTACATTTACACAGCAAAGATAAACTTAAGTTCCAGTCACACAGGCCTAGAAATAGTGAGCATCTTCCATGTAAACAGAACTTTTGGCAGTCTGTTAGCGACCAAAGCAAATCACAAGGAGGTTTTTGACATAGTGCCCTCTTTTGGGACTGATGTCACCTGGCAATAGCCAGCAACCACTCGCCAACTGGTTGGGGAATACATAGCCGTCTTTGGTTGCCAGGGGGTCATTGAATGGTTTGTAGGCCTATGTGACTGAGGCATAACACTGAAAGGAAGAATTATTGCTAAGTAGTTCACATATAGTGTTATCATGAGAACCAATTTACCAAATCACTGGTGTTATTGTTAGTAATATTATATTACTTCCAAACTGCTTCGATCATTTAGGAGATGTTTAGGTTTCAGATTAAATCTGTTTTGAAATATTGAGAATGCTGATATATGAGGGACTGTTACACACATTCTGCTGGTCTTATAAAAACTTTTATTTCTCTTCTTTCTCTGATAATGTCAGGGAGCATATTGAAAATGAAAAGTTAAAGCAAAGTTTAAAATATTTTTCACCAGAGTAGTGTTTGTAACCTATTTGGTCTTTTGCTCTTTTTGTCTCTCCTTTTCTCTCTTTTGCTATGTTTATACCTCTCCTCTTTTATTTCTTGGCCTTCCTCCTATTTGCTGTCATTATAAATATTTCCCTCTGTTCCTGTTTTTCTTCCTGCTGTTTCACATCTTTTCATCTGCTTTTTTTTTTTGGTCTTTTTTGGCCCAATTGCTCTCTTCTTTCCATTTGTTATTTTTAATCTTCCTCTTTGTCTTTTGTGTTCAACTATCTCTGTCTGCTGCACTCTTTCTCCATTTCCTCTGTGAATTTTCCAGGTGAACTGTATTTCTTAGCCACAGGAGTCCCGAGCGCCACATCCAGAAGAGGGGTTATCTACAAGATAGTGGACCCTTCCAGGTAACTTGCCATTACAGCACAGTACTTCAGCAACAAATAAACATTCTTTATACAGTACCTAATATTGGTGTGTGGTATTAAAGACAAAATGTGTTGTCAAGAGTTCAGCTGTGAGAGTAAATTTCACCCCAAATAAAATCCACTAATAGGACTATGATGGAGGATGGATGTGCTGTGATGCTTTTGAACTATCCAGTACTGTGCAGAAGTCTTGAAACACCCCTCATTTCTTTATATTTTGCTAGAGAAATGGGAGCTAGGTGCAGTGATTTATGGAAGTGTGCAAGCATAAATTGAAATGCAGAATGCAAGGCAAAAACAGACTTTGTACACTTCTAATGAGCTTGAATATCAATATTTGGCATGACCACTTTTATACTTTGACATAGCCCAAAATCTCATCACTATTCCTGAAGACTACTTAAAGAAATGACAAGAAAGTCATTTCTTGTCATTTCTTAGTCTTCAGGAATAGTTCTTCAGGCTTCTTGAATCACATTCATAGCTCTTCTTTGGATGTTGGCTGCCTTTTGTCCTGTTCTTGGTCGAAATGATCCCACTACTTAAGCAATCTGGGCCCTGGGTACGTCATGATCATGGGTCTTTTGCCCAGTGTTTTTGTGTTTTTTGGTCTTTGAAGTTCTGTTATTGTTAGACTTGCCACATCATGGCCTGCCACTTCTTCTTTTGTCCACCAGCTGTGCACTTTCCTCACATTTTTAAGGACACATTGCACAGCATTCCAAGTTTTAAGCTAATAGCTCTGTGGGAATTACCTTTTGTTACAAAAATACCGCTTTATGCTTGTCAAACTGCGTTATCTTTGGTGTTTTTTATAGATTCAATAAAAACATGGGAACAAATGTGTTTTTGTGACAGGCTGCCAGTAACAAAGTGCGCAAGGATACAATTTAAAATAGGTTTTTTGCTAAATTGTCTGTTATGTGTAGACCCAACACTGGTTCATCCCTTGAGTTAGGTTCCTTTTTTACGCTTGAAGGATTTACAGGTAGGTGTCAAATGACTTAACAAACAAAAAAGCATTCCTCTGAAAATGGTCAGGTACAAAGACTAGACTGAAAATGAGTAAAAAAAAAAAAAAGCAGTCAATAGCCAAAGAAAAAAAATTGGAAACCCTTCAGAAAGCCTAGAGAACTATTGCTTAGACCACATTTAAAAATTACAAGAAAGTCTGGCTCCTTGGAAGCAAGTATAAAGGAATAAGAGGTGGCCCAAGGTTTTTGCACAGTGCTGTACCTAAATTAATGACAAAGCCTCTCTGATAATTGATCTTCAAGGCCAGTGATAACTATTCCTTAATAACAAACATCTTTGGCATGTGCTACATTCTTTTTTTGTGCTTTTATGTGATATGGATGAAGTTACTTTTCAAAACAAAAGCAGAAAACTCTCTATGTTAAAAAATCCATCCTTCTGACCCTCCCCCTCTAGCTAATCCTTATACAATTTACCTAATTAAACTTGACTCATTTCAGCTGTCTTTTGCTGCTTTGCTCTGCTCCGTGTTTTACCATGCATGTGAGTACAATTCATGGTGGAACAGAGAGCAGAGGAGAGAAGAAAAACAGAGAGCTTAAAATCAGTTACTAAATCAACTGCTAAATTAACAATATCACCTGATGTATCTGCCCAAAAGATTTACCAACATTAAAGTAAATACAATGACACACTAAAATTTAAGTGGAAGCTGCTAAACACCCAATAAAAAACTCATTAGCTCTATATATGTTTATAGTACCTGTTACTTATTGCATGTGTGTTAATTTGATCTCTCCTGACCACAGGAGAGCACCACCAGGAAAATGTAGCGTCAAACCATCACCTGTTAAGATAAAGGGAAAACTAATTCATTTCCACCCAAAAGAAGGTAAACAAAGTCTTAAAGTAGTGTTTCTTTCTTTAACTTCCTCGTTACTTTCTTTTCAAGTCTATTTCTAAGTTCTATTTTTGTTTCTCTTTGTAGAGACACCAACCTCGCATTATTTGTAAGATGTAGTTATACAGTATGTACATGCAGTATATTTTAATGCAAGAATAATTATTTCAAGCTCTGAGTTCACCTCAAATATTGTTTTGTTCTTACTAAATATGTGGTTGGGGAGGTCTACAGCAGTAAACTAACTTTTACTCTTATCAATAACAGTTTCAGGTTATTTCATTCTTTTCTTGTTTGCAGAGTTTGTAATAAACAAGAAACCAACCACCACAGCCGTTCCTACGACTACGACGACCACTACAAAACCTACAACAACTAAAAAGAAGACAAGAATAATAATAAAAAAACCTCCAATGCCAACGAGAAAAACGCCAAAGCCACCGCCAACGGCAGCAACAGCAAGAAAAACAACAAGAAAGACAACATTACCAGCAACAACACCACCTATTAAAACAACAACACAAGCAGCCTCAACCACAACAGTAAAGCCAAGAACTGTCCAGATGGCAGCAACAACTCCTGCCACTGCTTCATCCACTGGTAGGCCTGCTGGTGTAACCGTTTATCAAGCTAGCCCCACTGATTACCCAACTTCTAGCCAAACTATTAACCCAACCACTAACTTGACTGTTAGAACTAATGATAAATCCACAAAACTGGTTCATACCTTAGCACGAGGAGAAGCCAGCATCATCAAAACTGGTGGCTTCTTCTTCTGCACTCTGATTTTGTTTTACATTTTCATACCTTAACTGCTAAATTAATGTTTGCTATTTTCTAAGTAAAAATATTTGCAATTTAGGATTAAGCGCTAATTAGCTTAGCTTTGCGTTTTCACAAACTCACACCCCTTTGGAATAAGGTAGCTATAAAAACTATGCAGACTTTCTAATGATTGAAAATGATCAGCCCTTTCTCCTAAAAGTCACATTGCTTTATAATTTAATTGTATTTTAATTATGTTTTTTTAAAGGTGTCTTTTTTTCTTTTACAAAATATTTTACAATTGAGTTTTTTAGCCTTTCAAACGATTTTCACTTGCTAATATGTGACTGGTTTTCTGAACTGACTGACAGTAGTGATGCAAAAACAAAAGCAACAGCAACAATTTATTTGTGTTGAACTGAAACATATTTGTGAAGCATCGCAAACAAATGTGATCCAGAAGAAGATAGGCTGAGAAATCATTTTAGCCTGAGCATAATTTTTAGGAGGCAGGGCTTAAATTATGAATATTTAAATAGAAATAAAGCAAATGTATATGAAATTATTTATACAGTGTGATAAATATGCCCCCATTTTCCCACTTTGACAATACTGTAGCGTAATTGGTTAAACAAATATCTGTTAAAAAAAAGGTGACTTTCCTTATATCAATATGCAAATAAGTAGCTTTTTAATGAATTTATTTATGTGTCTGTCAGTCTTTACAGTTCTGCAAAGTCTGTGCCCTGGAGGAGAAAAAATTATGGTGAATGGAAAATAATTAACATAACAGCTGGATCATTAAATTAAATGCTAGAAAATTGTTGGAAATTTCTCTTGAATTATAAGAGTTTACTGTCTCACCTTCATGGCTTGGTTTTAATTATAAGTTTGCTTGCTCAGACTAAATTTGAGATAAGCCATTTGCATTTGCACAAGTGTTTTTCAAACTCAGGTATAGTGGAATTAACTGAATTGGCTTTTAATGCAAAATTAAACCCTGCTGACATGCTGTTCTTTGGCTGGTTCAAGAAGCTAAAGCAGGATAAATGGTACCTATTTATGCGTGACGGTTTTTTCACTGCTTTAATTTAAATCGGGTGTTTTGACATAATTTATTATGAATAAATTGTTCTGCATCAGCCTCAGTTTGGACATTCATCCTTGTGTGTTTGTGTCTACGTCCTTCCTTTGTGACATATATATATATATTTTTTACCTTAGTGTGCTAAAGCAGTTGTTTAACATTTTGGGAAATTTACTTGTTCTTGTTCTTGAAAAAAAGTAAGCCGCTGAGATTAATGCTGTTTGTATATTCAATAAAGACATCAGCTTGCAGCAAGTTAGCTGAGTTTAAAATAAAGATTGCAAAAAGAAGTCACAATATTGCTACCTGTACTGCTAAAGCTCACATTTTAACATTAGGTCTAATTTCTTTACATAATATATAAAAGAGTAAAACAAAATACTAGTGGTTTTCTATGTATAAAATATATAACAATTTCTTATCTGAATACAGAAATGTGGTAAATGTGTTTACACTTTATTTAAATGTTATGGAGCAGATAATGTCTTACATAGCTAGCTGGCTTGCTAACTTTGCAAATAAACCCATTCCCAGTGGGCTGACCAGCTGCTAAAGTAGCCTCCTATTTATGTGATTCTCATCTAATTCTTAGTAATAAAGCAAGTTCTGTTTCCCAAAATGTCAAACAGTTTTTTAAATATGAAAAACAGTTTTAGCAGCTCATCAAACTACATGTAATCAAATAAAGAGGGTGATTCTGTCTCTCCATCAGGTTATCGCACAACCTCCACGACTGCAGACTCGTCTAGGATTGCAAAAACCACAATCATCACCACCCCTTCAACAGGGAAACATGGGAGACCCCTTCAGTACCCCTCTAGCCCCACTTCACAGTATTTAAAACCACAACCCCTTACTACTCCATCTACAAAATTGCTGAAACGGCCCCATGTGATTTTGGTCTCTACACCCTATCTAAATTATCCTGACCACAGGATGACCACAACATGGCCACCATACTTCAGCCAGACGCCCTCTGTATCATCCTACAGGCCCCAGAGACCACTAATCAACACTACGCTGCTTAAAACACAGGAAGAGGAGCTGTGGCTTGGAGAGAAGCTGGAAAGTGCTGGAGAAGGCAACCAAGTATATAAGAGGCCTAGAGGACGGGGTAGAGGTCGTGGTAACAAGAGAGGAAGAGGAGGGAGGAGGCTGCGGGCTGGCTCAGTGCGACTTGTAAGTGTCGATGGTTTGTCAGATCGAGGCAGAGTGGAGATTTTCATCCGCGGCCAATGGGGTACAGTGTGCGATGACCTTTTCACCAGCAAGGCAGGTACCGTCGTGTGTCGTCAGCTTGGATTCTCAACTGCTCTGGCAGTGATGAAGAAGGCTATCCTGGGGGAGGCGGACAGCAGTGTTAGGATACTGTTGGATGATGTGGAGTGTGAGGGTGGGGAGAGCTCACTGCTAGAGTGCAAAAGGGCCAGGGTTGGGAAACACAACTGCTCACATGCAGAAGATGTAGGGGTGATCTGTGGTTAGCAAAGAGCAGTTAAAAGTAAAAGAAAAGCATTGGAAGAACTGGAAAGACATATGGTACTATCGCACACAGGCAGTGAATGTATAAAAGATTATTAGGTTCCACGCATTTTTGAGGATAATTTTTGGTGTGATAACAATTTTTTATAATTTTTATAATTTTGCTTTTGCATTTGTATATCTTAAAAAACGTTCTATTCATCTCAGAAAGAAGTGTGAAGGAAGCGCATGTCCCTTCATCAGTCTTTCACAGGCGTTGTGTGATCTGAATGCAAGTATCTTCCCCTAAACTCGCTCAGTCCACAGCTGTAAAGATAATAATCATCCACACATTCGAACAATGATGATTATAGTAAACAGCAACATAGTATCTAAACCATAATTACATAAATACAGTGGTTACCTCTCATAAAAGGGAATCTTTTTTTCTCTCCAACCGTCTCATTTTTAACCCCCTGTAAGTATGGTCCTTTTTCTAATGAATTTCAGTACTCAGCAGTTTTGATGGTTTCATTATGTTCACGATACAAATTACTATCAAGGCAAAAACTGATTAAAGTGGACTGAGTGAGTTTTGGAGGAACCTTAATGACATTTTGAGGTAAATTAACAAACAGATCCTGCAAAAACCGTCAGTTGTGAGAATCCTTTTTTTTTTAATGTATAATTTTAGTAGATATATTTTCTAAAGCAGATTTAAAATAATTTGCACGTTGATACATGTTGAATGTAGTTTCAAGATGAAAAAAATATCTTTAACCAGGAAATGCTGGACATTCTGTGCACTGAGTGTAATGTTTCCAGGTTTACAGAAAGAGATTTAAGGGCACAGGGGGCCTGTGATATAAATAAAGTTTGCTGCAAAATTATTTCCCTCTAAGTCTTATTTGCTGTCGGTGTATTCTAATGAGCAGTGGCTGGTTCTTCTTCAGCAGACCTTCTCAGCACTCTCAACAGAGATTTTCAGAAACATCATCTTTTTTGCATAAATGGGAAATTTCTGAGACAGCTGACTTTCAGATTAGACAGGAATTGATGCTGGAAAGCAATACTCACTGACATCCAGACATTTATGGCCAGATGGAACAACCATCCGATATGCATATGATGCACGAATAATGAAGAATCCCATAATGCAAGCATTGTCTATTTAACACATTGGTTTGGAGATGATACCTTAGAGGCAGCAAAAGAAATCACAACAGGATCTGAAACAGAATTTAGCTTTGGGCGTGAGGCGTTCCAGCTGTCCAGCCTTTTTATTTGCAGGGCTATCAGGATTTAAACAGAAGGAAAAACTGATGAGTTGATGAGTTACACTCAGTGAGCTGGAAGCCACCACATGTCAACACTGTCTTTACATTTCAAAAGTTATAATCAAATATGAAATTCAACGTTTAGTTTGCTTTCCTTCTTTTAAATTCCTTCATTCTCATTCTACACATTTGTGTAATCATTAAAAAAAAAAGTAACTAGCTGCAGCCACGGCCATATGAAAGTCAGTAGAGTGTAAAACAGGCATTATTGCAAAAAGTATGATATTAACAAACGAACAGATGGCTGAATGGACAGAGGGAAGCAGTGTTTGGGCAAATTAAGGAGTAAATGAGTCTAGAATAAAAAAAAAAAAGAAATAATACACCATCTTTTGTTGCCTTGACGTCTGTGGATGTTTGTTTCCTCTGAAGGTAAGATTACATCATTCTTCACCATCATAATGTAAAATTTAAAAAATGTTCTTAGAGTAAAAATTATGATTCCAAACAACATTTTTGAAACCAAGTTAGCCTCTGTGTTTATGTGCAATACTGAACTGACTTTATTGGAACATTTGCTTTTCTGGGTGAAGATTAGAATTAATCAGAGTATAAATGAACCATGCATCTAAATATCAATATATGGAGAGAGATTTCAGTTCATATTGACATGATAGCGTCACACAGTTGCTGCAGATTTGTCAGCTGCACATCCATGATGAGGTG
>JAVDPK010000166.1:204396-217322 GCA_034780415.1 Cichlasoma orientale | reverse complement strand
CACACACACACACACACACACACACACACACACACACACACACACACACACACACACACACACACACACACATCCCCCGGTGTCTTTTGTTCCTAATTTAGCTCTCTTGCTCCCTCTCTCCAAATGTCTCTTTATTTCTGTCTTAATCACTCATTGCCCGTCTCTTCTCCTCGTGAACTCTTTCTTTGAGCAGTACTTTTTCTAAAGGCAAGTTTGGGTTTGTAGAGTCAGTTGGGAAGGAGATGGAACATCAAAGACAAAGGAAAGAAAATGGAGCATCAGGGAAATGATGCAGCATGCCCCTGAAATGAGCTAAAAGATACCTGCCCCCGTGTGTGTGTGTGTGTGTGTGTGTGTGTGTGTGTGTGTGTGTGTGAGACTGCTGCTTGACATCAACTTACGAGTATTTTTTCTCATTATCTGTTTGTTGCCTCTGTCTGTTTAGTTTGGTATTTGATCTGAGCTGCCATATCTTTTCAAGTATTTAGTAGGATTAACCACCCTGTTTGCTCTGCTCCTCAGCGCATATATTTTTGCATGAGGTTTCTTATCATTGCCTTGCAAATGGGGGCCAATGAACATGGCCTACTTTACATAATCTCAGCACAAACCACAGCATTGTCGACATCATTCCATCACATTATCTGTGATAGGATATTTATATCTACTGCTTGAGTTTGAACATCACAGCGTATAACCCCCCACCCCCCCCCCACCCCCCAAGTATGTTACTTCCTTTAGCTCTTACTTTTAATAATTACATTGATTTGGATTTGATTCTGTTGACCAATCACATTTAAGGTGTCTTTTATTTGCATCGGGTTAAACAGTCCATTGAAGAGGGATTGCAGGGATTTGCCAAAATCTAATCTTGAAACCATCATCTATCTTCTGACAGGGATTCGGCTTTTTATGAGTTTTTGCCGTTATGGACAAGACTGAGGGATGGAAAAAGAAGTGTCATATTTGCACACCTACAGTAACTCATGACGGTCTACACATTTTCTGAGTATTTCTTTCTTTTTTTGTCATTTCTTTTAGTAGTCTTCAGGAATAGTTCTCCAGGCTTCTTGAAGGACATTCAAAGCTCTTCTTTGGATGTTGGCTGCCCTTTGTTATGTTCTCTGTTAGGATGATCTCACAGTACTTCAATAATGTTGATGTCCAGACTCTGGGGAGGCCAATCCATGACTGACAATGCTCTATTGTGTGTTTTTCTATCCAGGTATACTTTTACTGCATTGGCAATGTCTTTGAGAACTTTGTCATGCTGAGAAATGAAGCTGTTGCCAATCACACACTTTCCAGATCATATTGCATGGTGGATCAAAACCTGATGGTACTTTTGACTTATGACAGACGTGTCTTACAGATGGCTATAGTCACTCACTATTGTACCTCTCTGCTGATCTCCTCTCACACCTCACACCATGCCGAGATTTACCAATGCTTTGGCTAACAGCTCTTTGGGAATCACCTTGTTAATGAAAAAATACAATTTTATGCCTGTCAACCTGCGTTAACGCTGGCATTTTTCTTAGATTCAATAAAAGACATGAGAATGACATGTATTTTTTGACAGGTCAGTGTTAAGTGACATAACAAACAAAAACAACATTCTCCTGAAAATGGTCAGGTAGAAGGACTGGACTGAAAATGAATGAAAAAGCAGCCAATGTCCAAAGAAAAACTTTGAAAGACCTGCAGAAAGCCTGGAGAACTATTGCTCAAGACCACTTTAAAAAATTATTAGAAAGTCCTTGGGAACAAAATATACATTTGTTAATAATATATTGGACTTGCTTCTGTGGGTGGTGGACTCTGTCAGGATTGCCCTTCGTCATCGATTCTGTTCAAAATTTCTGTTGACAGGCTTCCACCTTGGTGGCCTCAAAATCTCATCTCTACTTTTTACAGATGATGTGGTCCTGTTGGCTTCATCAGGTGGTGGCCTCCAGCTTGCATTGAAGTGGTTCTCAGCTGAATGTGAAATAGCGGGTATGAGAATAAGCACCTCCAGGTCAGAGGCCATGGGTGGAGTGCCCACATTAGGTCAGGAAGTTGCTGCCTCAAGTGGAGGAGTTTAAGTATCTTGGGGGTCTTGTTCATGAGTGAGAGGAGAGGGGAGCAGGAGACTGACAGACGGATTGGAGCCACACCTGCAGTGATGTGGACGCCATAGTGGTCCATCGTGGTGAAGAAGGACCTGAGCGTAAATGTGAATCTGATGATTTACTAGTTGATCTATGTCCCTACCCTCACTATGGTCACAAGCTTTGGGTAGTGAACAAAAGAATGAGATCGTGGACACAAACACTGGAAATGAGCTTCCTATGAAGGGTGCCTGGCCTGTCCCTTAGAGATTCAGTCATTCAGGAGGGGCTCAGAGTACAGCCGCTACTCCTCCACATCAAAAGGAGCTGGTTGAGGTGGTTCAGGCATCTGACTAGGATGCCTCCTGGGCGCCTCTTGGGTGAGGTCTTTTGGCCATGTCCTACTGGGAGGAGGAGAGATTACATCTCTCCTCGGTGCCTTGGCCTTCCCTCGGATAAGCTGGAGGAGGCGGCTGGGGAGAGGGAGGTCTGGTTTCTCTGCTTAGGCTGCTGTCCCCATGACGTGGCCCTGGATAAGCTGAAGAAAATGGATGGTTGGATAGTTCAATCCTAGAGGGTTTAGTCACTTGAAAGCAAAAACAACAGGCACGGTGTCACTTAATAAAATGTTAATATGGCGTGTGGGTGGTGGTGGTATTGCATCAGGTTTATAGGCTGCAACTGGTAAGGAGTGCTAGTTTGCACTCTGGGCTGGTTGGGTCTTTATTCAAATATAAACATAAAATGATTCTAATTTCTAGAAAAGAAAACAGCATAACCAACGACCATGTACATGTTTCTTTGGACACACTCACATGCACACATTTGTGCAGACACACGCCCTTCCCATCTGGCTGGCAGCACAGATGGTGGCACTGGGTGATGCTAGGGGCCAAAAGGACAGTTCGAACCAGCTACACACAACCACGCACCCACACACCCATAGACACACACACAAACATACACATACACCAGGACTATGTGATGCATGTCATAATTTACACGTCCATGCACAAGTGTTCAGTACTGCAACAGACACGTGCATATACAAGCAAACCCACTCAAACTCGTCTCCTCTTCTGTTCTTGTTTCTTTTTTCACTGGTTATGCAAAACCTAATTGGACTGATGTTTCATTTAGTAGCTCACTGAGTCGATCACAGTTTGTTAAACAGAATTTCCATTTTATATGACATATTTTGCAAATACAGTATGTGGCTGCAGTTGCATGAAAAATGCACTAATCAGATCTTTCTTCAATCTGCAGCCATAGTCTCATGCTGCTGAAGGACCTCTTTCATTCTCAGTGCGTTCAGTGTGCTGTGTTTTAGCACGTGTGGCTGCACAGGTAGTGCATAACAAAATCCTTGGTGTTTGTTCAGCAGGATGTACTTTTGTTTTTTGCCAGTCAGATGGAGAGAGGGAGAACGTCGTTGGAGCAGGTTTTCTATGTGTGCATGCATTTGAGAAAATATAAACGTATTATGTGTATTATTCATGTGGCAGGATTGTGAATGGTGTTCACATGTCCTCAGAGCTTTCCCCTCCCAGAGCCTGTCCAGTGTGTTCTCGAAGCTTCTCTGTAAGGAAAGGCTGAAAAAAAAAAAAAAAGCAGCCGATGAGAGCGAAAGAAAGGGAGGTGGAGAGGTGGTGATGGAATATGTGGGGAAAGCGGAGACAGAGGGTAGAGAGTGTGTGTTTGTGTGTGTGTGTGTGGGAAGGGGGGGCAGAAGAAGCAATGGGTGAACGTGTAAACCAAGCAAGGAGATAGAGGGAGAGACTGGAAAACAGAGGCACAGAGAGAGAAGGACAAATATAGAGAGAATGGGAGCATGGTGGGGGTAAAGTAGGGAGGGAAATGAGGGAAACAGAGTGGGAGAGACAGAGAGAGTAGGAAGAGGAGAGGAGGCGGGAGGGAAGAGGGATGCTGCATTTTAGTGATGGCACAGACTGAGGCTGCAGCAGCAGACACAGAGCGATGAGAGAGGTAGAAATTAAAAGAGAGGAGCAGTGCATTGTCAGAGAGAGTACGGCAGGATTCCAATCCAGGTAAAATATCAAACTGTAGATCAATGAAATATTGACAAAGCTCATCTGAATACTGCTATGCTGATAGTTTTGACTAACAGAGACTCGGAGAGGCCTGTTCATCTATGACAGCAGTCAACCTGCCAAACCATTCATCCTTCTATAAATCCATGCATATACCCATCTTTGCCTTCCTCTGTCCACCATCTTACCCTTCATCCACCCTCTATCTACTCACCTTTCCTTTCTGTCTTCTTTCCATTCCACCCAACCACAAGCTTTTCTCCACATTTCTCTGTTTCCCCTCTGAAAAAGTGTTGTGCTATGTGCATTTTACAGTAAACAACATCATGCTTTTGTGCTTTATTTTCCTCTTTTCAGACTGTCACAAAAACATATTTGGAGAGCCAGCTGCAAGGGTTAAAGAGAGGAAAACTTGCATCGGTGGCCACAGCAAGTAAAAAAAGGCGTTTCACCAGTGAGAAGAGGAGAAATTAAGCCATCTGTAATCAAACAAGGAAGACTACTAGCAACTACAATAACAAAGACAGAAACAAGAATTAAAAGCGGACTCCTGCCTCTGTTGGGAAAAGTGGGACCTGTTCCTTTTTGTTCCTCTGCTTGACTGTCCAACCACAGGCTGTCCTTCTGTCTGTGTCAGCAGGAAGAAAAGGCATCATTTCAGTGCCTAGAACAGAAAGAAATGCTAAACAAATCCTGATGGTTGTTAGAGAAGCTAGGCTCTAAAAAAAAAAAAAAGGAACATTTGTGAGCTTCTGGAAGGAAAAGGGAGGAGAGAGCAGTATGACTCAGAGCACAGCAGCTCGCATGCCGTGTGTTCTGCATGCAAGAGGAGAGGTAGAAGGAGATAGAGGAACAATGACGAAGATATAGGGGAAAGAAAAAATCAGAGAGGACTTGACCAGAATTGAGCAGTCATTAGACAGAAGGAGGACAAGATGAGGACAGAAGCAGCCACACTGGCAGGCAGTGAGTGATATATAGGCCGAGTGAATCAGCTTGCTAGAGGAAGAGGAAGGCAAGAAGAGTGGAAATATACAAAGTTGAAGGTTTAACTTGACTGAAGCCAGTTGAGGGAAGGTTGAATGAAGGTTTGCTGCAGGAGATCGTGGATGAAGAACTGCAAAGAAGGACAGTAGGACAGGATTAATGAAAAATTCCTTGAACTGCTGCAGGCAAGAAAGTCCTGCGTGACTATCTTTTGCCACGGGGAGAGAACATGGCAGAGGTTTGCACGTGGAGCAAGTTTCAAGAGGGTTAAATAAAGGAAGACAATGGTAGAGGGTGGAAAGGTTAAGAGGTAAAAAAAAAAAAAAAGAAAAAAAGAAGGGGGGTATAGAGGTAAAGAACAAATTAGGCCACATTAGAGCAATATTTCAAATCCAAGCAAGCAGCAAATGATAAAAGGACAGAAAGACAGAGCTGAACGGAAAACACTGCAGACCAGAGAACACGACATCCAATACACAGTGATGGGGACATGGCAACTTTAACTGTGACAGCAGCACAGCAAGAGGATCCTGTTAAATATTGATGCCGACAGGCCACTCTGGCAAGAACTTGCTACTTGCTCCACAGGAGGAAAACAGAAGAAATGCAGTTGATTTTTTCTTCTTTCTTTTTTTTTTCTGAAGAATTATTACAACAGACTAAACCACCAGAGTGTGATGAAGTAGAGATGATGGCCCAAATTAACACAAGACGTACAAATTAGCTGAGGGGTAGCTTCCTGGAGGTTTTTTGTTTGTTTTTTTTGGCCAGCTGTGCAACTTCTTGGGGAGACTGGAATGACTTTCTAGAGAAAGGAGGACCTTTTTGTCATGAGGGAGCAGCAAAGAGAGAGAGGACCAGTATTTGAGAGATCACTGAGATCTCATGAAGACTAGAACTATTTCTTCTTTTCTAGAAGAAGAATACAGATTTGCATTTTGGATTAAAAGCCTTCACCTGCTTTCACAGCCACTCAGCACTACTGCCAGATGAGATAAACCAACACTGCTGAAGCATAAATGTTTTTTTTGTTTGTTTGTTTGTTTTTGTTTTGTCCTTAAAGGATTGGATCTGTGCATTTGACCAATTGCGGACTGCTTGAGGAAATATGAGAGGAAATTCTTTGATGCGCATCAACAAACAGGATCACTAAACTGGAGGCACTATGCATACTTTGTTGCCGGGACTGAATAAAGTCACAATGGTTCTTGATCTCTAAGCATCCAGTAGCTGCCGTTTCTCCAACCTGAATTACAGAGTCCTCAAAACATCAAAATAACAACACAATGCCACAGCTTTCTTCCAGCTGCAGATAGTCCAGCTGTGTGTTTATGTGAGGCAGCGTAGGGGTGTGTGAGTGTGTGTGTGTGAGGACGTTGATGAGCTCAGCTGTGTTTGTGCGTATGCTTGTGTGGGTGTGGGTATAGAGAGGTGTGTGTGTTTGCACTGAGCTTCGAACCCAGCTGTGTCGAAGTGTATTCTCAAAGAGTTACCCATAACTGCGTGTGTGTCGTCTGGATTCTCCGCACCAGCGACAGAGCTGGACCTGAACAGCAGTGGAAAGAGGGGGGACAGGGAGGGGGAGGAGGAGGAGAAGAAGGAAGCGAGAGAAACCAGCAGGACGGTGGAGAAGAAAAAACTGACAGCATGCTCGGATAAAGAGAAGAAAGAAAGGAGTCTTCGACTGCCCCCCTGGTGCAATGTGTGGTGAGTAAAAATTTCTGCAAGGGATGCAATGGTACACAAAAATCACTGCTTGGAATGAACGGTGGAGGCATGTTTTTGGTATATTTTCAGTACGTGAGAAAAAGCAAAAAAAAAAAAAAAAAAATGGCACAGCATTTGTTTCCATTATTCCAAAAAAAAAAAAGAGAAGAAAATTAGAAAAATTGTCTAACTGGCTGTAATTGCTCGCTTGCGTGCTGCATGTTGTCAGCTATATATTACCGTGCAAAAAATAAATCAAATTGGAAAAAAGTCCATTAAAACGTGGCGCAAAAAGTAATGCCCCCTTCCTTTCTTTTTTTCAACACTGACGACACAACCATCTTTGAAAAAACTTTATTGGGACTGTCAATGGATAAACGTGTCCAGGGGACTTGTATTTACTCAGTGTGAGGTGCACATGCCGGCAGGTTGCTTAATGTGAGCAGAAAAGTCAACTCAATAGCAACATGTGTCATATACGTAATGGGTACATTGCATGCCTAAATGGTCAATGCTTACCCTGCTCACCCTTACACTGCCAAAAACATTCCACCTTAAGCTTGCGCTCTATGGTTTTTGCTCCAGTAGTTGTCATAGTAATTAATGAGACTCACGGAAAATACCAAATTTCATACTGAACCAGACTTTAAGTGCCAGTCCATCCCAAATATCTACTAATTTCTTATATGATATGATTTCACAGCTGTGTGACTGTGTGTCTGTGTATCCCCCTTTAAATATCATATTCCCTCAGGAGCTTGGTCAAGGTAAAAGGTGAAAGGTCAGTTTTTAGACTGAGATCAGGAATATTAAGGTAGTTCATGTAATTTAATGCAGGTCATGCGATATGACAAAATCCATATGATATGTAGGCCGAGGGGGTGACATTATGGCTCCATCCACTGACTCACACAGTTTAATGTAGGTCACATGATAGTGATGCCCAGAGATTCACGTGACAGCCAGCCTGGGATTTGACCAAAAAGTGAATCCTCATCATTTTTTTTACCGTACAGTATTATCTTATTATTACGTGTTAATAGAGTATTAAAGATGTGTAGCTTATCATCTTATAGCTCTTCTAGCAATGATCAATAGTTGAGGTAAAACAAATAGAAATAAATTTCTCATGCACAGTACTGTGCCTAAAATAAATTGAGCAGGAGCGTTGTAGATAGCTATAAGTTACGTGAATAATCATCCACTAATATGTCACATGCTGCAAGGCTTCAGCATCACTTTGTTGTTACTGAAAAGCAGCCAAATGTTGCATTAGCATTTTGTTTTATGCATTTTATTCTTAACAAAATCTTAAAGTAGCTTAACTAAACAGAGGCATTTTTAGATAATAGCTGGCCACAGCCAAGTGAACAACGCAGTTTGGTTTGACCAGAACAAAAGCTCGAGCTGCTGGTTGAGTAGTTTATGGAAAAAACACAAATTCAAACTCAGCAAGTTCTTGTTATGCCTGTGTTTCTCTAACACGTTCTCCTTCACACAGATGCACTCCCTCTCTCCCCTTTCTGTCATAAATACATATACACAGCCAGTCTGTCGTAAAGTAGGCGCTCTCTCTGGTTCTTCTTTCCACACAAGCACACATGCACACACCATTAAAAACACACATGCACCAGTGCGGAGAAGGAAGGACTGTTGCTGAGGAGAAGTGACAGTTGCTTGATGGCCGCTGGCCTTATATTCTAGCAGTGCTGGCCAGCCAAGCCCGTAATGAGGCTGTGGGACATTTTAGTGTCATAAGGATCTGACTCCCACACCATCACCATGATGTAATGTAAATCAGCCCTGTGTGTCACAGAGAGAGAGAGAGAATGATGAAAAAAGAGTATATGTATATATATATATATATATATATCTTTTAAGAACCGCATGCATGTGCACAACAGTGATATTAGACTAAACAGAGCATCTGTGCAATATAGAAAACACAAAAACTGTAAGATTAATGATTGAGACTTTCTGTGAAATCAATAATGCTACCAACCAATGACGCCAATCAATACTTGTAATTCCTCCTTTCCCTGACCACTACTGGCTGTACAGCCAATAGATGCAGCACAGTTCACCATAGGAGAACTCAATTTGTTATTGTAGTTGATATTATTATTAGTATTTTATTTGCTTAATAATTATCTCACTGTGCACCTGGAGCTAGATCGGGGTCAAAGCGGTCAGACTTCTTGTAATGAGATATGAGTGTTAATGAGTCTTCATTATCAAAATCTAAAGTTACACACAGGCAGACTAGGTTTTAGTTACCATAATTTGTGTCAGCATAAATCTGCTTTATTTATTTTTTAATTTTTTGGTTCTCTTATTATGTCAGTACAAGTGAGAGTTGGTTATTGCTAAAAAGTCACAGCAGTGATAACATGTGTAATAGATTATTTGTAAGGATAAAAGAGACGGTGGATGACGTGAAACCAAGCTATCCAACTGGATTCAGCCGGAATATTGAAATGACGTGACCTCCCAGTAATATCCAGTGTCATTATACGGCCACTGGAAAGTAAAAAAAAGGCTCTTTGTGGATGTGTTTACTCTGAAAATACCTTTTGCCAGTGTATTAGACAGAGAGTAGAAGAAGACCGGCAAAGAGTTCTGCTATTTGAGATTTCAAAAAATTTTATTTCTCAAACATATAATTTTATCTCTATTTCCTTTATCTGTTCTTCAGCACTGCTACAGTCCTTTTTAGTTTAAGTTCTTTTAATCTTTTACTTACTAGTTTCAGTTTTGGGCTATTTATTTGCTGTTGCTCTTAATAGAATATTAGGAATACCTAATACATTTTTGAACCCATGGTTTGGATGCTAACATTTGGAGCAGAAATGTTCAGCCTTGGGGCAGGTCCGTCTCTAATTATGTCTGCTTATCTGTATTGTGTCAAAAAACATTTAAAAAGTCCAAAATATGGAGGAGTATGGAGACACTAATGCCATCAGAAGCAGTAATTATGTTCTGTATATGGCTACAGGCAAAGCTTACTTTTATCAGCGTCTCAACAAATCTATTATCTATTATGCATTATTGCAGCAATGTGTTTTTGGCTACATGCATATAACTTTCTTCTCTCTGAGGCAGACCTCACAAGCCTTGTTTACTACTCTCAGGCTGGCATCTTCAATCAATAAGTTCTACTGGGATAAATATCTGTTGTATATTGTATATAAGATATGACATAAAAAACCTACTATTTTAGTCACAAAGGTTGCTAACATCATTAAACAGCCTCAAAGGAAGCACTAAATACCTAATGCTGATATTAATGTCTAATGAAATTAAAGGAGTTACTTTTGCTGATATAACATGCTAATGTAAGGCATTCATCTCACAAGCTTCAGTTTCCTTTCAAGATGTTTCCATGAGATTGCTTTGGTAGCAAATTGCTATGTGACCTCAGATTCAGACTCCCATATGCACACTGCACTGTAGACGGACCATCTGTAGGGAATTCATATCACTTCCTATATAATTTAATCTGACAGTGAAATAAGCAGAGTAGCTATCTGCACCAATTATGATGAATTTTATGCATGAGTTTCATGGGGCAGACTGCCTTGCATGGTTCAGTCATCACTGGGGAAGCTGATGGTGAATGTCTCAGTGCTACTGTGAATTTGCACTGCACTTTATACTGGCCTCATTGTTTGGTTCAAAACAAATCCAGGATAATTGCCATTGCTGTGAAATACCAGCAATAATACCCACATCAAGTTCCAATTGTGCTTTAAATGGATTTAATCATGTTTTAGTCAAATATTATTAACTACAGTGTCACCTGTGGTGTTAAGGATTAAAATCGACCCATACAGATTTATGTTAGGGAAAAGGTAAAAATTCTTTCTTTTTCAAAAAACAACTTTATTTTATGCAGAAAAGCAAGTGCTAATTAAAAATTAAAGCATAAATTGAGCATTGAAAAACAATATGGTGTGCGTCTGTGTGCGTCGTTTACATGCATGAATCACAGTATGTGATTGTTTCACTGTGCTCCTTGCAGATGTGTGGCAAGTGGTGCTAGTTTTTCTGTCCTTGTTGGAGGGGCAGGACTGGCACCTCTATCTCTTGCTCCCTCTGCCATCCCCTGTCCAGTTTCTCGTGCAGGATGCTGAGAACAATGTTTAATAAAAGGATCGAAGTACCAAACCATAACAGTACTTTTACAAATAATAATAAAAAAAAATCAAAGATATAAGTGGAAGAAAATGGATGGATGAATGGATAATTATCTGAACTGGTATAGCAGCAGCAGCAGCAGTACTTCTGATGAAGCAAATCATGAAATTTTCAAAGGGCCAGGCACAATGCTTGAAATTTTAATTCAATTCAGTTATATTTATATAGCGCCAAATTACAACAACAATCATCTCAAGGCTCAAGCACTTTGTATTGTAAGGTAAAGACCCTGAACTGTAAGAGAGAAAACCCCAACAATCAGACAATCTTCTGTGAGCAAGCTCATGGTAACAGTGGGAAGGAAGAGCTCCCTTTTTAAGAGAAAGTAACCTCTGGCAGAACCACGCTTAGGGAGGAGCAGCCATCGGTCGCAACTGGCTGGGGATTGAGGGAAAAGAGGAAAAGAAAAAGAAGAGAATAAAGAGACAGGCCAAAACACAAACTGTATGAGAGAGAAGACAAAATTTAATGATCTTTAGTAGTGGTGTATGAACACAAGGGGAGTGGAAAGATGGGAATGGAGAAGAGATGCTCAGTGCATCGTGGGAAGTCCCTCAGCAGCCTGGGTAACTAAGGGATATCTCAGGGATAGCCCTTTCTATGTGTCTGCCTCCTGAATTCAAACGGGGAGCTGGCTCCACAGGAGAGCGGCCTGATAGCTGAAGGCTGTGCCTCCTATTCTACTTTAAGAAACTTCAGGAACCACAAGTAAGTCTGCAGTCTGAGAGCAACTTGCTCTATAAGGATAATATGGTATTATGTGGTGGCCTGATGTGAGGAGAAGAACTTTAAAGTCAAATCTGGATTTAAAGGAGCCACTGTTTCTTTGAAACACTGTGCTGCAATTGCAGCAAGCTTTCTGGATTGTATTGTACTTATGGCCAACTTGCACCACTGATAATGGTGTACAGGTAGTTTGATTAGTGGCTTCATAACTTTTAACTTCACAAGTTTCCAGCTTCAGACAGTATGAAAACATAGGCTCTACTTCATTCAGTGATATAAAAAAGATACTGGACGGGGAAAGTCTTATTTTTCATTTGTGTATGAGAGAGTCAGTTGTTCACACGTGTACTCTGTGTGTTCGATATGCCCCCGATTATTTAAAGAACCGGTTGTTTCTCGACCTGATCACCTCTAGAATAGCTTCAATGTTCAGAGAAATCCATTTATTTCTAAAGTTCAGATGACCCAAACAGAAGTGTTTGAAGAATATTCTTTTAACTGAAAAGTTTCCAGTTGCTGTCTATAAAAAATGAGCATCACTCTCTTCACCATTTTCCCTCCCCTATTTCCATGCTTTATGGCTTCAACTTTTGAGGTGTGCCATGTATTCCCTCTAAGTGGGTTGGAAATAATCATGTTACACTGCTGAATGGCTAAGCTGCATCAAAGATTGTGCTATGTCTCCAGCTATATACAGGGCACGCACATACACGCAAACAACAGCACCCCGGGGCAGCCGGAACAGCTGCTAGATGTTGAAATGTTTAGCCAGCACACCAACAAAATGAAAAGATTGAACAAGTGTAACAAGTAAAGAAGTGTACAAGGGAAAAGAAAGTCTTTGAGGATGAATCACTGCTGGTGTTTACTTTGTATGTGCATATCTAGACTTACAAGTTCAAGGGGAATTTGTGTTCTTTCATAACAATACATCATAAAACATAATTGTTTCCATGGCCTGCTTTTGTCTATGCTTCTTCTTTTCACTGTGAGGAAGTCAATTATAGGCAAAACTGGATGAGAGTGGACTTAGTCATGGATGGTTCAGTGTACTGGCCAGCCCAATAGTCATACTTATTTTAGCGCATGCACACACACACGCACACACACACACACACACACACACACACACACACACACACACACACACACACACACACACACA
>JAVDPK010000166.1:186132-204296 GCA_034780415.1 Cichlasoma orientale | reverse complement strand
CACACACCCCCACACACACACACACACACACACACACACACACACACACACACACACACACACACACACACACACACTTGCACAGTCCTAATCCTAACTTCCCTTTTTCTGTGTGCTCCCAAACTGTCTCCGAAGATGGCTGATAATTCCCTCATCAGCATCTGACCTTATTCATTTTTAAAGGACACCACTGATCCCTCGCAGCTCTAACGCTTAGCAACAGAGAATACAAAGGAACAAATGGATGAAAGAAAGAAAAAAGTTTAATGATTTTTGCAGACTGCGGATTTTGAAGAATTTTGACAAAAGATTTAATTGAAATATTGTGACCAACTAGAATAAAAGATGCCTATAGGAAACTGCTTTGTCAAAAAAAAAAAAGTTTTGGGAGATAGAATAGTTCAGAAGTGAAGTGATTGGGGGATAGTGGCAAGTGGCAAGCAAATGTTTGTGAAGCCTTTACAGTTATCAAGATTTCTGTATTTAGTATCAGTGTCGGGTAATGTCACTTATAGAAGTAACTTTTCACACTGCAAGATTAATGCCATTAAAATATGATACCTGATGCTTCAGTGTTACCAAAACTGTTTCAGAAATAAGTCCCACAGCTCAGCAGTCATCTTGAAATGTCTTTAGGCACTTATTTTGAACTATATTCCAATTAACTATAATTTCAGCAGTCACCGGGACATGAAAACTGCATCTATAGAGTCACTTGTCACATCTGATGAAAAGGTTTGCTGACTTTGTCCCAAAACAAGGGTTTTTAGGACTTATCCAACTTATACCACCATCAGATTTTCACTTGGGAGCAGTGCCAGTAAAATGTACTGATCTATTTGTGGTGAACACATACGCAGTTTCCTTATTTGCTCACTGCTGGATTACTGGAAGACTGTGTTTGTATAGCCTACTAGATCCTACTAGACACCACTTATCAGCCATGCACAATTAACATTTCACTGTGATGTTGTTGTTGGCCTTCCATCCATCCATCCATCCATCCATCCATCCATCCATCCATCCATCCATCCATCCATCCATCCATCCATCCATCCAGCCAGCCAGCCAGCCAGCCAGCCAGCCAGCCAGCCAGCCAGCCAGCCAGCCAGCCAGCCAGCCAGCCAGCCAGCAGCAATTTTCTTCTACTTTTCCAGCTGGCTGGGTGGAGCCTGTCCTTAATGCAAAATGAGAGTCATGGACCCTGGACAGGTTGCTGCAAGGCTGACACAGACAGGCAACCATTCACATTAACAGCCAATTTAGAATCAAACATGTTTTTGGACTGTGGGTACTGGAGTACCTGAAGAGAACCCACACAGACACATGTTGAACATGCAAACTCCACACTGCAAGGCCCCAGCTAACCAGTGGTTTCGACCCCAGGACCTTCTTGCTGTGAGGCAACCGCGCTAACCAAAGTACCAGCATCCATCCACAGATTCAAAATCATTTTTGAATCACTGGTACTTCCGAGATGTAAAGGCAGTCCTTTCTACGATCTGTATGCTTTCCAGTATCATAGTAGAGAGGGATATCGAAGTCACTAAATGCACAGTAATAGCACCAAGTACAATCTAAGTGTTTTTACATTGTGTTGATTTTTTTTTAATTACATATTGTTTTTTTTTTTAATTTATTGGGCATGTGTGCAATGAAACATCCTTTTGTTCATAAGAGACAACAAATTTTGTTCTGTCACATGCAATAACAATAAAGCTATTCTATTCTATTCTATTCTATTCTGTTCTATTCTATAAAATGTTGTGCTCTAAAAGAAAACCCCCCACAAATGCATGTGCAATAAGATCAGCTGCAAAAATAACTGCACCTCTTTAATAAATGAATAGCAGCTTTTAAAAGCTAAAATAGGGTTTTTCAGTGGTGCAGGCTGTTAGTAAACCTCACACTTAGTAACTGAACACCAGTTAATCTGAGCTGTATCAGTAGAAAAATACCTCTGGTAAGCTTGTAAAACTTTGCACATATGGAGGTGGCGAGAATGAGAAATGAATTAGGTGGAGGAGGGACGAGTAGTGTGAGGATACAGGTTGCTTAGATCATCCACTGCATACATTACATTTCCGTACAACGTTTGTTTTACCACTTCATTGTATTTTTTCTGCTAAATATTTGTGTTTCATTGTATTTATTGCTCTGTGCTCTTTTTATTTTTCTTTTTGTGTGCTTTCTCTGTGTGTGTAATGTTAGATTTGGTCAGAGAGTTCAATTTTGACATATAAGTGAGATGTTTGCGCCCAACTGTTGTGTCCTGTTTGGTTTGTTTGTGGGGTTTTGACACAGAACCAAATTTCCCCACGTGTTTAGCAACTGCAAGAAACTGTAAACGTCAAAATGCATGCAGGAAAAGTTGATGTGTGTGTGTGTGTGTGTGTGTGTGTGTGTGTATGTGTGTGTTTGGGGAAGAGAGGAATGATTTTCAGCACTTCTGTGTCAGAAGTAATTACCTGTTTCTTCTCCCCCACTTGCTTGTCTCCTCTCTTTAATTTCAACTTTGTGGCTCTCTCCTAATTCTTCCTCACTGTCTCTATTGCCAGGCGTCACGCCCTGTGGGGGTGGGGTTCTGTGATGGTAACAATGGTCCCCGGCAGCCGCTATGTCTGCAGCGCTCACACAAGAGAGGAAGACTCCACGAATGACCGCGAAGAGCGAATTTTAGCAGTGCTGGGCATCATTGGAACCATTCTCAATCTTTTAGTGGTCATATTTGTCTACATCTACACCTCCGTCACCTAAGGTTTTCTGCGAGACTCGAGCAGGAAACACTGGCACAATACTTTCCCCAACACTGCCATCCCTCTCTTTAAGCATCTATATGCTAAGAGGGTTTGATTATTCAATGTAAGCACTGAGATATGAGGATCATTGGCAGTGTATTCAGCTGGATTGCAGCCATATTTATCTACACCTGCATCTACACTGCTTATTTCTTAAGACAATTCTGCTCTGTTAGCTAAAGACTGCTGCCAGTCACAGTGGAGGAGCTTCACGTGGAATCGTCTGGACTTCCTTATATTATCCATATTAACTGTGTAATTTTATTCACATATGCACATATACTGCTGACAGTGTGTCCATAATGGTAATAGTGATGTACCTGTATTCATACTGATCCGTAGCCGTGGGCTAACATTTATGGGACGTCTCAGACAGCAGGAGCGAAGCTCACGATTCTGTTTGATTTGATGGTGGTCATATTTGACTGTCGTGTTCCTTCCACTCCTTTGTGCAAACTTGAAATAATATCACTGCCACTTATCTAAAAGGTTAGACACTTTTGATTTAACTTGACCAAATTAGTAGATAAGAAGGGTTCTTGGGACCAGCGTTGTCAGGT
The DNA here is from genome assembly GCA_034780415.1 of Cichlasoma orientale. Lineage (NCBI taxonomy): Eukaryota > Metazoa > Chordata > Actinopteri > Cichliformes > Cichlidae > Cichlasoma > Cichlasoma orientale. The sequence continues at coordinate 200,938 of JAVDPK010000166.1, read as the reverse complement.
TAATTATCATAGTTATTAACAGCGGGATCCTTCGGCCTATCTGCTCCTAAGCACTCCTAAATCTACTTGAACAGAACATTGACACAGACACACAAATATTTACGAGCATCCGACAAAACACCACTTTTATTAGTTCGTAGATTTCCTGAAAAGGTTTTACATGGACCTGAAGTGTCCACACCTGAGCACACCAGAGGAGAGATTCCTGGCTGTGCTAGGAGTCATCGGTATCGTACTTAACCTCCTGCTGCTGGTCTTTGTCTATATATACACTTCCTTCTGATATGCTGTGTCCGTACACTGTTGTTTCTCTATGTTCACATTCCTCTAACTTGCTACAATGTTTCCATCTTGCATTAAGGAGGTTATTTTACCGCGTTTACCTAAACTGTCAAATTGTAACGAGGTCAAAACTCAATTTATAGTTCATATGGAGATTATATGTCATTCTGTTTTATAATGAAAATAACCTTCACAAAATGTGGGAATATTTGCCCCACAGTTGGTGTTTTATAGAGTACTCTCTCACATGTGTGCATCATGAGATGTTTACTTAAGCTTATATTGCTGTACTGAAATACTCTCTAACGCTTTGACCAGTATAAATCATTATAGTATTTATGTTCAGTTCACAAGCTTACTTATATTGAAAACACTAAGACATGGAACTGGATGATGCTTTAGCCTGTGCAGAAGCTTCGCACATCAGCAAAGATCCCTCTGTGCATAATTGGGGCCATAAAATAATGGTCTATCTTGTGGTGCCATGTTTCTATGATTGGATATGGAAATCAGGTACAGAGCAGCATCACAGCGTGCAAAGCATGAAACTGAGACGACGTCACTTGAATCAAGACTGTGCACTTTTGCAGTGCAACACAAAGAACTGTAGCAGTGAGAAACCGTGCGGCTCGTCTGAAAAAAGAGGACATCAAATCTCTCTGCAAAGCTTCACCATCTGTCTTGAAACTCAGAAAGGCACAAAAAACTCCCTGGGATTTGGTTACAACCTGTTCAGTGGAGCTGCATGTCATTATGGATATAATTTTAGGTTTAAGAGCTGTGACTCTAATGGAGGAGCAAACCGAAATGCAGGAGACAAGCAAGCGGGAAGGACTGGCTTGAATCTACACTTTATCCTCGTCATTCTTTTCTCCACAAACAAGCTAACACCAGAGAAGACATAGTAACACACGAGTCCCTGCTGTCCCTTCACAGAGCACAGGAACCGTTTATTTACCAAAATGAATGACCAGCGACTCTGACTGCTCTCGCAAATTTCTGCAGTTTCTGTTGGGTTGTGTGGAAATACTGCTGATATTTTTGATCATTTCTGCATATGATTCCTTGTTACATTGTGTATTTATGCTCTTAGGTTTGGTAGCAATTTGTCATTGAGTGTTTTGTTTGGTTAGTTGTCAAGTTGATCCAAAAGTCACAATCACTACACCGGAAAATGAATGAAACTCAGTGTAAATGGTTCTGTTGACCACAGTCTATTTTTATAAATTGTACAGGGTTCAGACAGGTATGCCCATGGATACTAACTACTGGACTATAAGTGGCTACCCCCTGTCTGCTTACCATGAAGCCAAGACTGGAGTTCCAAGGCCACTTAAGAATAGCTCCAAAAATGAGTCATTCCCCAGGGACTCCCAAAGAAAAATGGGCCGATTTACAGCAGAGATTACCATGTCTAGTAACTACACAGTGGTTATTTTTTAATATAATATATATAATTTATCTGTTTAAATTGTATTAAGGTTTAAAGGTTGCATTATTAATGGCATAGCCACTTTGATTGGCAGGTGGGTGCAGACGCTGCTGTGTGCGAGGCTTCACCTCTGCTAGCCACTGAACAGTACCTCTCAAAGTATTTGTGGTGTTGGTGCCTTTTGGAGCATTTTTAATGCAAATAACATGGGTTTTTGAACAGTTAATTACTAACAGCCTGTCCAAGAAATCTGTGCTGCATTTTTAGTGAGTGATATTCTAGTATTTTATGTTACTATGCACTAATTTGCAAGTATCTGTGTATCTGTTATGCACCCATACAGTCTATGGATGTACCTTTGCTAACCAAGCTCGCTAGCGTTAGCTGTACCACTCCACCCTCTCATCCAAACATGGTCACTCACGGCTCTGGAAAGCCCACGTGGAGGCAGCCAGAATGCCAAAACCACGGCTTCAAAAATGGAACTTCACAAACCGATGAGTTTATGGTGGTTACATCCAGCTTTCACATGCAGTGGAGACAATTCATCTAAAGATGCATACGTAACTAGCATGAGGACTCGCTGAACTTCTCACTAGCACATTCACGCTTGCACACATTTGTATGTCTTTTCTTGCAAACCCTCACTGACAACCTGCGTTAGTCCCTGACCTCAACCACCACATCAAACTGTTTCTGCAACCTTATAAGTGGAGGCTATAACCTATAATCTGTTTAATTATGTTATTGTTTCTTGCCCTGTTCATTGTGTAATCGATGGAATCAATGGCCTACCTATGATAATAAAGCCTACATTTTAATAAACTGCTTTTTTTTTGTTGAACCATTCAAGTTGCATATCTGTTAAAGAATAAAGTCAAAAAGTTTTTACTTTTTCCACATGTCCCCAGATCTAATACAGTTCAGTATAGTGAAAAATTAATGCAATTGCATTTCACTTTGTGGGTTTAATTTTCCTCCATCTTTCAGCACATATAAGGAAATTCTAGTGGTAGCCTGCTGAGATCAGTGTGGCTTCCCCCTATATTTTATGTCACACCAAATCATTTTACGGTAGAGTTTGCTGAGCTAAATGCATTTTAAGTGTGATGTGAAGCACAGAACGGGTCACCTTTGGTTTGCTAGAAATCTACTGTGAGACTCTGACAGTGAAACTATGTTTGAACCTACTTCACGATCCCCGAAGTCCTTTGGATATTTGTAATTACCTCTAGAAGTCACCTGATGTCAGCAAACAAGAAGTATGTTGTTACCTATTTTGGTAAAGGCAAATGTTTTACAGTGTAGCTTTATAAGGTTCTTATAATTAGAAATCAATTATTTGTTAATATCTGATAAAATTCAACATTGGGTTGCCTGGCTTTCTGGTACTGTATTAATCATTTGGTACCACTATGAAGCAGGGCATACTTTTTTAATAGTTACAAATACTAGTCTACTATTTACTAATCCTATCTGGGTTATCTCATTAACACATGAGTATTGATTAAATAATTACATTTATAAATGTATTATCAACTAAAAGTAAAAAACAAGTTTTACACAAAGTCCATGAGTCAGTGTGAAGCATCTAAAGCAGATGATATATTTGGACAGCAGTAACTAAAAATGTAAAAGCCAAACCTTGGTACAGTAGCTGGGCTTTAACTGCAGCTTAATTTCTCAATTGAGACCAGTTTCAACATGACAGGCTGATTTCTAAGTGGACCAATGAGAAGACAGAGCCTAAAAGGTGAATCCTGGCCATCCTGTCCCTGCAGACAGCCATATAATCTTTTCAATATGCACACATATGTGTGTATACACACACTTTGTTTTCAACAATGCAGCTCAAACTCATTATTGCTTGTGATGGAGAATGGGAATAGTCTCCTGTGCCAGAGAGAAAAAAACAAGCGGGACCGGCCAGTGCTCCAGGCAGTAATTATTAACTCAGTATTGAAAACCATGAGGTTCAGACAAGCAAATGAGCTCAGATTTAAAAATACCCACTCTGAGTGTGAGCTCATCACTGACTCGCAAACACTGATTTCATTTTTTCATGCTGCATGAGCTGAATTGATTTTCAGAGTACAGGCTGGGTGAGACAGGACAGGAGAAAATAATTTGGAGGATCATTGAGATAATATTGTTATTTCTGAGCAGCAAAGCTGAAGAATATTGAGTTATCTCAGAGTGTGGCAAAAATAACTGACTGACAAAAATAAAAGAAAAAGAAAGAAATGCACACAGCTTTGCATGGACGAGCTGAACTGTTTCTGCTCATTTGTGCATAACAGATCCCAGTTGAACAGGAGTTTCTGTTTTAGCTGCAGCACAACTCCACCCAGAGGAGAAGGATGAGAAAGCTCCCAGGCTGGGGGAGACTAGACAGGAGGAAATAATTTGGAGCACAATATTTATATATATTTAGATCTGGTGTACTTTAATTTACTTATGTAGATAAAATATGTAGATAAGGCTATGTCAATAAAAATTCACACCATTTTCAAATGGATTTATCTTCTAGCTTTACGCTCACTTAAAATAAAGTTTTCCTACATTTTTGATTTTTGAGCAAGCAAATATTTTAGAAAAAGTCAAGTTTATGAGTACATATCACAACTGACTGAAAAATTGAGGCTTTCAAGTAGTTTCAGTTTTTATCACAAAAACTTGGGATAGGGGTGTACACACTGCACACATTGCTATCACATGGCAGCAGCTCAATGCATTTCGGTATGTAGACATGGTCAAGACAACCTGCTGAAGTTCAATCAGAGCATCCAAATGGGGAAGAAAGAAGCGGGTACTGGGATTTTGACGCACAACCATCTCTAGGGTTTACAGAGAATGGTCTGAAAAAAGAAAATATCCAGTGAGCGGCACAAGATGTCAAACCTTGTAGCAGATGGGCTACAGCAGCAGAAGACCACACTGGGTGCCACTGAGAGAACAGAAAAGCCACGAAGAAGAAGCAGTACTGAAGGAAAATGGGGGTCCAACTTCATACAAGGTGTAACTAATGAAGCCGCTGGTGAGTGTATAAATTTCATGTAACACACCATAATAAGCATCTTCATGATGTAGTATTATTTTGAACTATGACATTAGATTTGAGGAGGTTGGATTTGTAGGATTCACTAGACCATGAAAATTGAGCTAAAAAAAAATTGGGATGGACTGTAAACAGTTTTCAAATGCTGGCATGCAGAATAGATGTCAGAAATTTACATCTTTATTACCTTCTGCGCTTTTAGTCTCTCCCTGATCGAGTTTAATCATTTCAAATTATCTCTGTTCATTCCTAACTACCCAGAGATGGATTCTGGAATAAAATCTATGTAATAGGTGCTGTGGTTGGGAAATATGAGAAGACAATCAGGGGCCACTACAGCTCCTCCATATGCTTTTTTTTTTTTTTTCCTATTTAGTGAAGCTGTTTTAAATGACTTTGAATAACTAAATTACAGTTAAAATCTAATGTGACTGTGAATTTAACTTTTTATCCAACAGATTCAGCTTGATTATTTGGTACTGCTGTTCCCTTTAGCTCCTCTGGGTGTTTTCCACTTGTTTATTCTTCTGGTTTGTCAGTAGGATGCATCCTAATTGCGTATTGTCTTGAATGCACTAGCAGCCAGAAAATAAGGTTATCACCCACATAGCAGAGCTTTTTTTTTTTTTTTTTTTTTAAAGTTGCTGCTTTGGCAGACCTGTGCTGTTGTGTGCAGCCATGTTCAGCCAGCCATATAAACTAACACTGTGTCCTCGGGCACCCCATGAGACAGCCACTGACCTAGCTAATATGGGTGCTGCCCTCTGCACACACACACACACAGACAAATTTATTAATACATGCACACTGACAGACTCATACACACCAGTCTGTGGTCTCCAGCATAGCTGTGACTACAAATGTATAATGCAATATGATCTAATATTAAAGTGTCTGATGTCTCTGTTACCATTCCGTCTTAGCCTCTGCACCGTCTGTACCACAAACATTTATGCTCTCTCCTCAGTGCCTTGGTCATTGTTTGATGCGTCCCTATTTTAGTCTTTAGTTAGTTAGCCAGTTCAACCATGAATCCCATCTCTGCCTGTGAGCCTCAAGCCACTGTCGCTGAAACAAGAAAAGATGTTTTATGTAAACAGTGATATAATGTCCTACTTGCCTGTTGAGTGTAACAACTCCCTCACAAATTTGCCCAGCCTGGAAGCAATCTACCCACTGAGTCATGCAGTTTTTAGTTCATGTTTATTATCTCGAAGCCACTTTGAATGCACTTAGGTTGCTGTTTGATGTGCAAGTTATTTACGTGATATTTTACTTTCAAACTGAAGAACATTTCCCACTTGGAACAAGAAGAGAACTGATTTGTTAAAACTCAAACAAAAATATAGTTCTTAGTTAGGGTGACTCATAACCTTAATGCTACTTAATGATACTCCGCCTGCTTTGTGTTTTATATATATTATATTTTTATATTGCTTTGTTTTATATTGTTTACCTTTAAGCACTTCATGGTCCGGAGGTCAATTCTGACACAGGCCAAGAATTCCCTGCACTACATTTTGAACTACAAATCTATTAAGAGGGAAAATAGCCTATCTGACATCAGTAAATAGATGATTAATCCTCAATTAATGTTTCAGAGAGCAGGGAGAGGGTAATTTTTTTAAGTTTTACATATGTCCTGTTTTAGATATACTTGGCAATATAACAGCCATGATGATTTCATTAGATTTTATTGAAAGTGAAAATGGCAGGAACATTCTGCAACTGTTGGCATATATTATGTAACTTTGTATAACCATTACAACCATTAACCACTGTCACCACTGCTACATTATTAAAAAAAAAATCCACAAACTACCATCTATAATTATCAATATTAATTTAATTTTAATGAAAAGCACTCAGAGTAAAAACCTCCCCCAAGGCAGCTCCCTCTCTGGGCGGTATTTACTTCTAAGGGAACTGTATAATATTTTGTATATATTTTGTTTTCTTTGATCTTTTCAAACGTAATTTAAGACGATTGCAGTGAAGTGAAAACAAGTGGAAAGTGCAGGCTTTTGTTATTTGCCCTGTTGAAACCCATTTTAATATTTTAATATATTTGACATAATTTTGCCCATTATTATTATTTTTTATTTATGTGGATTCATTAGCTTTCTTTTGGCAATACCTTCTTTAAAGATATAACATTATTTGGGGAAATGTAAAAGTGAGATCAGAGGTCAAAGGTGACGTGATATTTGGATCCAAACTATAATGTGATATGAAGAATCCCCACATACAGCATCATTTCTGAAATGTTGCCAATACAAACAAAGGCAGGGGGATTTTAAGCATAGTTTGAAAGATAAAAAACATTTTAGGAAAGTTTGATCTTATTTGACCCTGAAGAAGAGGTCAGAGACTCTATATCTTGTGGCAGTAAGAAAGATTTTTAGATAGCGCTGTATAGCTCTATTATCACTGTGACCTTCAGACCAATTTTTTTACCTTGAAGCAGAGGTCAGAGGTCAAATGTAATATATTTTAGATCTTTATATGGTAATTTCTATATGTTGACAACACACACCACACTTGTAAGACTCATAGTTTCTAAGTTAAGGTTTTTATTTTTGTTATAAAGTTTAACACAACCCCTTTATAATCTTATGACGCCCTAATTTGTTTATTTTTAGATTACTTTATTCCCATTGCAGGTGCTTGTGCTTGTAGGTGCAGATCTCACATCTGTGTCAAAGCACCCTCTGACCTCTGTGTACCCTCTGTTCCTTACGGGCACCATATATGATCACTCCTGTGATGATTTACTATTTCACAGTTTCAAAGACCAGCAGGTGCCTGTCTCTGTGGGAATCTGGGCAAATGTGGTGGGAAAGTCATCCAGTTTCAGATTTATAGAAGGGCATTTAGGGTATTTTTACTGTGAAATGTCAAAAACAGTATTCAACTTTTTATCAGTCTGCAAATCCTGTTTCTAGTCTGTAAAGTTGCAATGTTGCCATTTTGAAAAGTGCTATCAAGTGAGAAGCCTATTTCATATCGTAACTTACATAACAGGCTTAACAATGCAGTATCAGAAAGGTACCCTTTTAAGAATTTTTCAGTTAAGAAAAGAAAACTAAATGCTTCAAATTCCTAAATGCTGTTTAGCGCATTTTGTTTAATAATAATACACTGAGCTGTCACAGGAATTACAGGAGGACGTGACACTCGTCAGTAATTCTGTTTTTCTTTGCAGTTGCAATTTTGTGGTGTTTTTTTGGTGTTTGCCCCCGTTCCAAATTACTTATCACTCACGAGTCTTGCACAAAGCCTGGAGCTCAGTCAGCACAGCTGTGACTGATGGATACGCGCACGCATGCATGCACGCACGCACACACACACACACAGGAGAGACAGATAATAGATATTTAGAGGTGGAAGAAATGCGTCTTTCGCTGTTAAGCTTGTTTCTCACATAAAGATTGCAGATTTAGTGTCTCTTGGGTCTAATTATTCTCATGTTGTTTGCTTCCCACGAGAGTCTCTGATCGATTGATTGGACTGCTTTCCTCGCTCCCTGTAAAGTCTGCTGGCTCTGTTTTTGTAAAAGAGAAGGGAACAGTAATTATTCCAAAGATTCTGTACATTTTTAGTCAAGTATTGAATATGTATATATTGAATAACCTAAAATATGTATGCCATACAGACAATACACTAACTCATACACACTCATTTGTGTTTATTAGGCAGATTCACTTGTTGCTGTTATTGTTGGACTGCATTACCGTTATCTGGGGGCAGCTGATGAATTACCAGTGCAAGTGCATTTTTTTTAGCTCTTTTCGTAGCTCACAGGTTTGTTTACAGCACATATAAAGCACATGAATTTATTTGGGATTGATTTAATAAAGAGCAGAATCAGTGATTAAAGGAGGGGCTATCTCATGTCGTTTTGAATATTTTCCCCTCACACCTTAATAGGCCTAGTTAAATTACTATGCATTTAGTTTAAGTAACAAAAGGCCTGAAGGAGTTACACCATGACCCTAATTGACACCTCACCTCAGCTCAGCTTAAAATACCCCCTCGGTGGATCTTTATTCAGGTTCATCAGGGGTAACACCTCTGCTCCTGCTGGGAATCTGCACTGCGCTGTGTGTTTGCGTCCGCTCCTTTCATCTCGATGATTTAAGGTGCAAAATGAAGACTGATGCAAAAAGGGAACATAGAAGAAGGCCGCAGTTTCACATAACAGTAGCTGGTAATTATAAATGTCCCAAAAATATTACATCTGTAAAGTATTCTTAAACATCACAAATCTTTAGATAAGAAAAAAAAATTATCTGTCACACTTCGACAGCAACAATAAAACATGCATGTAAGTAAGAAGAGAAATTTGTGATGTCACCATGAACTATTTGAGGCCCTTTTCTCCCATGGTAACATTACCCAATGGACACACACACGCACACACTCTCACGCAGCTACAAGCCAACTTTATTTGACCTGACACAGAAATAGTGGCAGGGCAGCTGAGCAGCTTCTTGGCCTTGTGCAGCAGTCTGCGATGCTAAACGCACACACAGAGACACACACAAAAGCATCCTTTTATTTGCTAGTGTTACAGACCTGTGGGTCCTTGGAGCCCTGGGAGAGGAGGATACAAGTGACTGAGAGCTACCAGTCGTGCACGCAGTCCACCCAGCCATCGTCTCTGTGATCATTTGGATCTATTTGTTTTGGAAGTGGATGGAATTGATGTCAGAATAGTTTTTACTGCTCTCTGAGGGACTCTGAAGGGTGAAAAATGGAGCCTGGTTTGGAGCCAAGAGATGACAGAGGAACGAGGACACCAAAAAGAAACTCCAGAGAGGTAAATTAAAGTAAACAAAATAATGACAATTTTTTTTTTGTTTCCAAAAGGAAAGCTAACTTACGTTTGTAAACTTTATGGTAAAATATATTAACATTCAATTTTTAACTTCTCATGATTGGATTTTCCAAAATATTGCTTTGTGAGAGAGCGAGACATTAAAGTGTGTGCAAACATGCACCTGAGTGCAAATGAGATAATATAATTGAATAGCTCATGAGATAAAGATAACTTTTATATTGCATTAGACATAAAAAAAAAAAAAACAACCTTATATTACATTTACTACAAGTGGGACATCAAATGTGTACAAACCTGCATATATGAACAAATCATAAATACAGGATAGAGTACTTCTTATCATCACGTGTCTACAAACATTAAATAAAACTTTAGAAAATGCAACACATACTTTTGTGGGACATGAAATGTGCCCAGATGTAGACCCAATTGCAATGAATAGAATCACATTATCTGAGCAGAGGTCTGGTTTGCTTGGATCAATGGCGCCATCAGGTGGCTGATACATGTCACAAAGCTTTAACCAATGGAAATCTTTCATCCATCCATTGTCTTCCACTTATCCTGTTCAGGGGCGGGGGCTAGAACCCTGTACAGGTCGCCAGCCTGTCGCAGGGCTAACACAGAGAGACAGACAACCATTCTCACTTACGGGCAATTTAGAATCACCTATTAACCTAACCCCAGTAACTGCATGTCTTTGGACTGCGGGAGGAAACCGGAGTACCCAGAGAAAACCCACCCAGACACGGGGAGAACATGCAAACTTTCCCTGCTCTCTGTATCCTTCCTACTTTAAGTGCGTGTAAATTGAAAAGCCACAGTGACCGCTCGCTGTACTGTTCATCGCTGTCTTTCAGGTGGTGGATGATCCTGTATATGCGAATCATCAGTCAGCAAGATGCAAAATTGACTCTGATCACCTGCTCGGCCTTGTGGGTATCGTGGCCGCAGTTCTCAACCTGCTGGTAGTGGTGTTAGTGTACATCTACACCCCTGTCTGATGAAGCTACAAAAAGACTGTGTAGAAAGATTTATGGTCTATTGCATGAGTCCTGTCTTTTGATAATTTTGTGTTAAATTTCTGATGTTTAGCTGAATAATTTACTGGCAATCATTTATATACAACCATCCAGAGCAGCTGTGTTTAGATAAGTTCAGTTCCATAAAGAGGCAGATGTTTGGGCATTTGGCCTTTCTTTGCAAATTGTGTCTGCAATGTTACCGTTTTGTTTCCAGATTCAATAAGCAGTGTAGAGAATAATTACACTGCAAATTCATTAAATCAACAGGATCAAAAATTGCTTTTATACTTGTTGTTTACTTGTTTGATGTGATTTTATAAATGGATTTTTGCAAATAAATTTATATCTACAAACCAACAGTAAAAAGAATCCACATATTTATTTATAGCTTTAAAAAAAAAAATCCACAACAAACCTACTTTTTTACCCACGACAGAGGACCAGCAAACGGCAGAGGAAGAACAGGACGTGCCTCATAAAAATCAAACAGTGACATAAAAACAGCGGTGCAGGGGACAAATGAATCATGGTTCTATGTAAAATGTACATCCAAGTGTAACTCTGCAATACAAGTAATTAATGAAATTTCAAAACCCCAGAAACAAGGACGGGCAGCCTCTGAATGGGTGTGTAGTGTGTGACTGTTAAATATATGCACGTATATAAAACATCACGATATGTTTGTTTTGAAAAATATATATATTCTAAGGGGCAGGAGCAGTATGATTATTTAGATTAATAATGTTTATATCAGGCAATATTTGACAGCTGGTGATGATGTCAATCTTTTCAGAAACAGCCTTCAGGTCATCCAGGATTAATCTGATGCTGTGGGACGCGTTGATGATGGCGCTCTGCGACGCATTCAGCTGCGATGTTGTACTGCGCACCTTTCACAAAAACCGAGCCAGAAAAAGAACTTCATTTTCTGAACGTGCAGCACGTATTTAGTCAGACAATTAACATATAGACAGAAAAATAAAATTGTTTAGATTTTAATAATGACTTTAAGAAAGTCAGTTCTATGTATTCCAACATACTGCTTGCTTATTTCATTGCAGGATCATCTGGTAGCCATCCTAGATGCTCAACTTAAATCAGTTTAGCATTGTGTAAATCTGCATATACAAAAATATTGTGATTGTTTTTTTCTACATAGAGCAATATGTTTGTGCTTTATTTAATCTCACAAATCTGGAATTATGGAGTGTTCCATCACATCTTCAGGATGAGCCTGAATCTACAAAGGGGGTCACTCCTTGTGCCTGTGCCGAAGAAGTCATGTTTCAGTAGCCCTAAGGACTACAGACCCGTGGCACTGACATATCATAAAGACCCTGGTGAGACTCATCCTGGACTAGCTCCAGCCCGTGGTCAGCCCACTGATAGACCCCCTCCAGTTCACTTTTAAGCCCAGACTTTGAATTGAGGGCATCATTCTCTACTTGCGATGCAGGTGGATGCCTCCCTAGTGAGCTGGATAGTTGACTGCCTGACTGGTAGACCACAGTATGTGCACCTGCAGCACTGTGTGTCGGACAGTGTGGTCAGCCACACAGAAGCCCTGCAGGAGACTGCGCTATCTCCCTTTCTCTTCTCCTCAACAAACTGATCAGCAAGGCCAGTAACGTTCTGGGTGTGGCGCTTGACTCCCTGATAGAGGTTTCAGAAAGGAGGATGTCCAAGTTACTGTCAATACTGAACAATCCTTCAGTCTCTCCATCTTGTGCTGAACAGCCCACAGGAGCATGACCAGCAAAAGACTCATTTACCCACGATGCACCACAGGAAATCATTCCTACCTGTGGCCATCAAACTTTATAAGCAACCTGGACCAGTTTCACTTGTAATATCTTATCTATACTGTATATAGCACTGTTTTAATTTAGGCTTATTTAACATCGCACTTTAAGTGCCTTATTTTTAATAATTTTTTATTTAGTTTTCCCATTTTCCAGCTTTCATTTTTATATTTTAAGTGAGCATGTGTAAAAAACTATTTCCCCCTGGGATTTATAAAGTATTCTGATTACATCACGTTAGCTGCATTGGAATACAAACTGCATGCCGTATAGCTATGTAATTTGCATATTTGAGCATCCTAAGTTTAACACATCAACGTACCTCCCTGCTGGCATTGCCATAAACTTGCCGTAGTGTCTGCCCCACATCAGAATACAGCCGGCTGTTGGACTCCTGCAGCTTTTGTTGTAAAAGGGTGTCACCTGCAAACAGAATTTCATAATGAAGTTACTCAGAAGAAAACCAGATTGGCCTTGAGCTATTTAAGTTACTTGTTGGTTTACCTTAAAAAATGTTTTTTTTTGACAAGATACTCTAAAGATTCACTCCAAATGCTCTCCAAACTGTCCAACATATCTCAGTGTTGCTGAGATTTAATAAGGAAAAAGAGCTGCTGCATATAAGACAACGCTCTTGCTGATGAAGACTGAACTAGTGAGAAAAGGCTGGTACGTGGACGTTTGGGTTGGCAGTGCTTTCACACAATAAACAAACACTGAAGTTATTATTCTTTACCATGTGGCCTATGTGAGGGGCTCGGTCTGTCTTCTACTATGGACTGCATGTCAGGGTGGTCTCTGACTACAATAAGAGGAGGGAGGTCTCTCTTTAATATCTGAGCGCTATCGTGGCTCCCTGCAGCCTGCTCGGGTTCGCCCTCACTGTCCGTTTCAGACGCCTCCCCTGGAACCTGGAAGCATCCATAAAAGAATAAAATAAAATGACTAATCGCCTTGCATTTCACTCTCAAACACACGCACACAGGATCATGCACGCAAGACAAACCTTGGCTCCGATCGAGGCAGTCTGTGGAGCAGACAGTGAGGTGATGTAGACTTCATCATCGGAGTCTGTTTCAGATGCTTCGCCCTGCACCACTATCGGGTACCTGCCGGCCATGACTGCGAAAACACAAACACCACGGCAATCAAAACTTTAGCAGCCACGTTAATGTTAACCCTTATTCCGCTAGAAACTTGAATGCCATTAAATGTGCCATAAGAAATGTGCATTTCATTTATGCCTTGGAATAAACACAAAAGTTACAAACCTTCTCTGTACAAAACACAAATCACATGAGCAACAAGGAAGTAGAGCCAGACTTTTCATGCCCATTGGACAGTCAAGACATGACGTGTCGTGCCGCAATAGGAAGATAGCTCAGTCACGAGTTTGTTTGTACGTCTACACCGGCGTACGCCGAAATTTAGTGCAGGGATGTACAGTAATGGCTTTCGGAGAGGCTTCTGGCCACAACGCTTGTTGTCACATATTGCAAGAAAACAGTTGTTTTATTATTGCATCAACAATTTGTTCATATGATTTTGGTCGTTGTAGAGGATGAAATTCATGTTTCCCCCATGTTAGCTGTTCTATCTCCTGCTAACGCCGCCTGTATACAGTTTAAGGAATGCGCTGGCAGAAATATAGAACGTCACCCAGGAAGCAGACTTCTTCGTGTACTGCAGTCAGTTTACAGGTACTGTAAATTGAAAATTTCACTTGGTTTAATTTAGATTAAAGAAACATTTGTCATACATTAATACGATAATCTACCACAGACTTTTCTTATACAGGGGTAGTAGCCTGGACATTGTTGTCAGCGAACGGTGCTAGCTGTTTGCCGCTAACCATCTTAGCTTCCGTCAAGCTGCTGCTTTTACTACTGGTTTTGTCTGTTGGACCACTGCTAAGCTAGTGCCTGCCAAGGTACTGACACTGTTGTGTGTTTACCAGGGATGGCAGACGAGACTCTGTTTGAATTTCTCCATATGGAGATTGTCTCGCATGTTTACAAGGAGCAGCAATCCAGCAGGGGAACAATGGACAACAAGGTGTGCTCAGTAGTTAACCAGTAAAGTCATGTAGTAAAGCCATGTGTACCCACTTTCCAGGTGTTAGAATACAGCTCCACGTTATATCATAAAATTGTAGCATTATGTCCCCAGTTTTACATGATGCACTGCTCAAATTAACCACTTGCATTTCTTCTTTGCAGGACAGAGCCGTCTGTGTTTCTGTCCTGGAAGGTATGGGCTTCAGGGTGGGACAAGGACTTATTGAGAGGTGAAACACACACACACACACACACACACACACACACACACACACACACACACACACACACACACACACACACACAC
>JAVDPK010000166.1:162616-186032 GCA_034780415.1 Cichlasoma orientale | reverse complement strand
TTCCAAATTCCACATTCCAAATCAAGCACAGTGGCTTAGAGTTCAGTCTTTGGGGTCAAATAAACACGTATTTATCAGGCAGGGTTAAAACGGCATTTTTCACTGTCCTATTTTACGTTTCTGACCTGTCAATGACATTTTTTTCGCGGTTGCCGTACTTGGAGAGAGTATTCTGGGCTGGCGTTGTAAGATACCGGGAGCGGTGCGTTCAAGTACAAGAGGAAGGGTGGGAATTTTTTAAACTCTCGCAGCAAATATGATTTAAATGCGTTTTTGCGGCTTATGTTGGGTCAGTCGGGGGGTGGGCCTGTCAAAGGGGGTCCGGATGTGGCCCCCGGCCGCTAATTGAATAGCCCTACATTACAATATATCTGAAAAGTCTTGACTTCTGATAGCACACCATTCATTTGGTTATGTGTGCAGCTGAGTACTAACTAAGAGGGTTTTGTGTTGTTTTTTCAACTTCAGTTATTTATCCTGTAATAGAAATCTATGAGCTTTCTGAAAATTTGATGTATTGTGAAACCAAGACTTTATATCATTATTTATGGTGGAATATTGTGATGATGAAGAACTTAGAGAATCTTAAACTTTACTAAAAGCCAGTTAAGTAAATTAAAACATAATAAAAAAAATCACAGTTACTGATGGTTAGAATTTGCTATTTCTTACTATACACATGTTTATTTCCCACCACAGGGGACCTATGTTCTGCAGGATAACAAGTTTGCTTTGCTGACCCAGCTGTCCAGTGGAAAGCAGTACCTAGATCAGGCTCCTAAGGTTAGAATACAATCACAGACACACTCAGATTCCCACATTCTTAAAGCTGTGCATAGACCAAGTATAACTAGATGCTTAAGAATTTCTCTGTGTGTGTCTCAGTACCTTGCTTTTTCATGTGGTGTGGTGAGAGGAGCCCTGTCTAACCTTGGTCTGGAAAGTGTAGTAACGGCTGAGGTCTCCGTCATGCCATCCTGTAAGTGCTCTCTGAAAACCAACCCGTGATTAATTTTATTGTAGGAAAGAGTGAGTCAGACTGCCATGCTCATTACCTATCAGTCAAACCATTGTTACTGTACTTTTGAGCTTCTATTAAATCTAGTCATTTATAATGTATATATGAGTAACAGTCTTAGTCTTGAGCCACCCCTCAATTCTTTATATTTTGCTTGAAAAATGTGAAATAGGTTTCCTTCCTTAAGAATGGCTTCTTGACAATAGGGCTGTGTCATCCAATAAGACAAATATAAACTTTTACATAATATAAAAATTACATATAGAGAGATCATTGCTACAGCAATGCCATGCATTTACGTTCCCTAATGTGTGCAATGAGAAACACCCGGGCATGTCTGAGAGTCAGAGCGTGTGTCACCCTCCGATGATTTAATACCCCCAAAAAAGGGAGATTCTTCAACAATCTCAAAAAAAGCACAGTACTTCGCAAAAGTATGCAAGAAAACTGTGACAAATGTGCAGCTCCTGAAGAGTCACAAGGTTAAGTTAGTTATTGTTAAACTAAAGTGTTAAGTGGTTATTTTATACTTAATATTTCCAGGGAAAACACTACCTATTCTACTTTCATTCATATCGCCCACTCCTACTTGATAGCCATCCTTCCACTGAGACCATTTCTGATGAGGCTTCAGTGAACAGGAGATGGATCATCTGAAGAGCCAGATACACCTCTCAGGCCCTGTGTCAGGTTCATCTGTTGAGTTAGGGGCCTTTTTATGCTTCAGTGATCAGTTTTAAGTGGCAAAACAAGCCAAAAAACAAACAAAAATCTTTATTTGAAAGACCTTCAGAAAGCCTGAGAACTGCTGCTCAATACCATTTTTTTTTTTTTAAATTACAAGAAAGTCTGGCTGTCTTGAAAGCAAAATACAAAGAGGTAAGAGGTGGCTCAAGACTTTTGCACAGTACTGAACATTAGGGGAACTACAGATGGTTCACATCTCCTACATTTTGTCTTGTCAGGTAAGTTTCAGGTGGTCATCCAGAAGTTGTGACCTAATCCTCTGCCCACACGGTGCTGATGGAAAGTGCCAAAAGAGAGGAGAGTGGTTCCTGTTTTCCCACCGAGGAGCGCAGCCATAAAGCAAGTCAAACATTCACAACAAGGTCCAGCAGGACTACCGACAGTCTGCTGACCACCAGGTACAACAGACGGGTCAAAAAGGGATAGCCAGGGCTTAACTTTTACCTTTCATATGTGCATACAAAAAAAAAAAAATATCCTTTTGGATCCGGATTTTGTTTTTGGAGTTTATTGCATATTCTGTGTTCTCAATCTGGCTCTAATTGACCTTTTTCAGGCTAGTTTTAGTACTGACTGTCAGTGAATACAAGAAAGTGAAAGTGAATGTTTAGTTATGAACAGGATACGTGTTCTTTGTAATGTGTTACAATGTTTAGTCTGAAAATTGATTGGCCTGAGTGGAAAAAGTAAAAAAGTTAAAAAAAAAAAAAAAAAACTGCAGCAGAACAATCAGCAAACGTGAGGATGAGACATATTTGTGGGTGGTATTTAATGCAATCTCTTTCAGCACCCTGTCCAGTTCCTGATGCTTTGCTCTGCTTTTTAGCAAATTGTCAGCCTTCAGGAGTGGGATAGTTCATGTATGCTGGTGGTCATTTAGACTTTTTCTGAGGCAAAATTCAAATCTAGAATTCACTGGTAGAGATATTTGAGTTTCTTTAAGTTATGTGGATGTAATGCATTTCTAGGCCAATCATTTCTTTTTTTTTTTTTTTTTTTACAGTTTTTCAGGTGGAATGGCATCTGCTTATTGTGCAGCACTCTGTGTAATGGTATCACATTTAAGAGTTGACTACTCAGAATGTATTTCTAGCTCATTATTTTTCCACCACGATGCATGTGTTTTCTTTTTTTGAGCACTGACATTTCAATGTGACATTTTCCTGACATTTAGTAAGTAAGCTGTAAAACACGTTGTTAGGGTTTACAATGAAAATGAATCTTACAATTGTCAGGCTGTAAATGGATGTTATTTGTGTTATTTATTCTATTTTCTCAGCTAAACATTTTTGTGAACAGATTAATAATGCTGTGACAAGAAAACCACAAAACAAGGTTTGTTAAACAAGAAATTTCAGACCGCAAAGTTCTCATAAGGACACAGATTCACTTTCCTGGGAATGGCTGTTACTGATAATGCCACTAGGGGGACACATACAGCTGTTATTACCTTTCATGTCTGACGCATTACCAGTTTGGATTTACCATGTTGCCAAGTTACGTCCCGAGTGTCGTTGTCTGTTCTGTCTCAGATCACTTCTTCATATCCGGCTATGCAGTGCCAAAAAATTAAAAACACCTCTTGTGTATTTCCTTTGAGTTTTTATTAGGTTATTTGATTCCTAGAAACAAAATGACTATATAGTTTGTCAGGGTCATCAAAGTTGCTTCAGATATTAATTGGTGCAATTAATCTGTGATATATATATATATATATATAGAGAGAGAGAGAGAGAGAGATGGATGGATGGATGGATTCATATGTCTTTTTTTTTTTTAAATAAATATTAAGATCCTAAGATTACAAGTTATATCAAGGCTTTTTTATGGCACTGGTCAAAACAGAAGACACAAAGAGATTTTACTTATCAAAGATCAGTCTTGGCGAGCTAAACTGTAACTTTAACAAAAAGATGAGCCTTAACTTAAACTCTTGTTTGTGTGCGCTCGCCCACAGTCAGTCAGAACAGAATCTGGTACAGTTTTTGATTATGACACAACGGTGACATTATTCTTGTGGTTTTCATTCTGGTTTTGTTTCCGTCTCTAATCTAAAAAAAACCAAAAAAACCTCTGGTTATGTTCCAGTATTTCACTGCCATCAGTGTGAAGGTTTTACCCAATAAAGGACTTTACATACAACTTTGTTTCCCTTCAGTGTGTCTGGCTCAGGCTTGCACTGATTGTTTAACATAATAGCTCTTACTGTGAATGACAACCGCAGAGTGGAGTTTGCAGTGGTTTATATATATACAAATGATCAAGGTGAAATTCAACCTGAGCATCAGTGAGTTTGAACGTGGCCTGGTTGTTGGTGCCAGACTGGCTGGTCTAAGTATTTCAGAGACTGCTGATCTGCTGGGATTTTACTTATAGTCCGAAAAAGAGAAAATATCCTGTGAGATTCTCTGAGTGAACATGTCTTGTTGATGTCACAGGAGAATGGCCAGACTGCTTTCAGCTGATAAGAAGGCATCAGTAGCTCTAATAACCAACCCAGGTATGCAGGAGAGCATCTCTGAAAGCACAACACACCAAACCTTGAAGCAGACGGGCTACAGCAGCAGAAGACCGCGTCGTGTGCCGCTCCTGCCAAATAAGAACGGGGGAAACCGAGTCTACAATTCACACAAGCTCCCTAAAATCGGGACCATAGAAGACTGGAAAAATGTTGCCTGGTCTGATGAATCTCAATTTCTGCTGCATCCTCCACAGTCACCACATCTCAATTCAACAGAACACCTTTGGGATGCGGTGGAACGGGAGACTCGTATCAGCCAACAAATTTGCAGCAACTGTGACACGATCGCGCCAATATGGACCAAAATCTTCAAGGAATGTTTCCAGCACCTTCTTGAATCTGTGACACAAAGAATTGAAGCAGTTCTTAAGGCAAAAGGGGTCCGACCGAGTACGAGTAAGATGTAACTAATGAAGTAGCTGATGAGTGTGTGTTCTTGACTCTGTTGTCTCTGGCACTTGTAACTGGGTTAGCTTTTTACTTCAGAAGTCTAAGGGTGCTTGAATGAGCTTAAGATTCCAAGAAAAGTTAAATAAGATTCCTAATTATAAGTGCTCTGCTTTTCAACCCCTGCGGAGCATCACAGGCAACAGCAACCTCTGTGATGGGCTGCATGTGAAAATAGCCGAGGATATTGAGTTAGATGTCTGCATAAATGTGTAGCGCCTGACTATTGCCCACTCTTTTGCCTATTTGTTGCAACTCATTAAACACTTAGTCCAAATCCCCTCTGGAGAGAAGGGGAAAAAGCAGAAGAAGGATGGATTAGAGAAAAAAGACTGGGAGGGGGTCGAATTGTAAAAAGTTGGGGGAGTGTGAGCTTTAGGAAAATTAGATGGAGAGAATGAAGTGCCTCTACGGGAGGCTGGAGGGAGATGAAAAGTAGAAAGGAGAAGTTTATTAGAGGCTGGGGAAGGAGGAAAAGGGAAAGACGAAGGGGTGTGATGGTGAGGTAAGAGTGAGTGTGAGAGAAGTACCTTGTGTCTGTACATAAATGCCTCACACAGTATGAAGTGAGGGAATCTGGAGACTGGCTCTCAGGGCCGGTGAGCAACAGCTGTTTTGTGCTGCTCTACACGGCTTTGCCTCCCTTCCTCCTGCTCGAACTCGCATCACAATGTCACCAAACGCACTCACAAAAGAGGAACGGTGAATGGAAGGAGGCGAGCAGAAGAAAAGGAGGGGGTGTGTTCGGCGCTAGAAGAAAGAAGGGGGGGGGGTGCAAGTAAATCCAGCATTCAAAGGCAAACTGATGACTTGCTGCAATTCAGTTACAGTGTCCACATAAACGGACTGAAGTCTTCGGTTGCGAGAGAAGCCGAGAGAGAAAACGTTGATTTCAGTTTAGTTTGTAATCGGCAGAACTGCTGCAATTTAAAATCAGTGTTTAACTCCAAAAATGTGTAACATTTCTTGGTTTAAAGCCAAATATTTAAAGCAATCTAAGTGATAAATTGATGAAACTACACAGCTGTGTAACTTCCATGTGTCCGCAAAGAACCGAAGAGTTGATTTTTATCTGTGTCACTACGTCTCACTGACTCAAAAGGCCGGGTTGATCTTCCTCAGCGCAACATAAAAAAGTGCACACAATGCATGTTGCTGCTTTTAATCTGAGTGATCTCACAGGATGACGCCCAGTTTCATCCGCACACTGCCCTTCTTTTCTCTCACAAGTGATTCTCAATTTTTTCTTCCTCTCCTATCACCTTTCTATCGTCACGCCAACTCATTCAACTTCCTCCACTCGAGCATAGTATGAGTAAGGCTCTCTCACGCACACAAACACAAACTTTGTCTCCCACGGCCATATGTTGACCCACAGTGGACCTGAATACAGCCATCTGCCTGCCTTTCCTATGTCCCACAGGGCAACTGTGGGAGAATATCTATAGGATACAATGCTACACACAGCAAATGCATGCCTTTAAACCCCTTCACGGCCACTAATCACTACCAGACAGCAGGCCCATCTCATGTTCAGTGACAAGATAATAGCCCTTGTGTGTGAGAGTGTTTGTGTGTTGGCATGAAAGAGAGATTCCTGGAGTGCCAGCCATGAAGATGTGTCTTAAGCCCTGAAATCTTATTTTAATTTTTATTTAGTTCTTGTGTAACGTGTGTGTTTTCCTCCAACTGTCTGGTATACTCTGGTAGCAGGAACTGTTGCACTATCACACAGATTATACTGGTATACAGAGGTAGGGGGATGTAAATAACACCAAAGCGAGGGAGCAAGGAAATGAGTAGAAACTGAAGATTGGTAAGATTAAACCCCAAACAAAAGACTTCTTATCTCTACATGAAATCTTGGTGGCATTACTCCACACACCCACATTCACACCACTGTCACGCTACCTTAGACCACAGTGGCCGGGACAGCCATGACTGTCACTTGTCAGACCTGCTTAAATCACTTTTGATTTGCAAATGTGCAGCCAGAAAAACGCTACTCCACCTGGAGACCTCACTTTAGACTGGAACGGCCAACTTCCTCATTTTTACATTCGTATGCAGCATTGTTTTCCATTTAAGAAGAAACAGCTACGCTTTGTAGTTTAAGATGTTTACTGGCTTTATAAGGCTCGCATCAGTATTGCTTTCACATTTTTCACCTCGACACTACATCCCAAAAGTACTCTTTAATCTTGGGAAATATAGAGAATACTGTTGTGCAGTGTTGTGTATGCTACTGTATGAATAACCATTAAAGTGATTTTGTTTTTTGCCAGGTGCCACTGAACAATGTTACAGTTTGAATGAAATAATCCTAGTAGAGTACAGCTAGTTAACCTCAACGGTACAGGTCACAGAGGGAACGTGATCTAAAACGAAAGACAGAAATGACAGTTCACTGGTTTCCTGCCCGCTTGCTTCCTTCCTGCATGCAGCACCTACAACTTCACATCATGTGATCAATGTTGCCAATACACTAAAGCCAAATACTTAATTTTTTTAACGTCTTCATTATTCAGAAAAATTGTTTTTTGTTTTGTTTTTTTACCTGCAGATGATTTATAGAAGCCAGACTTAAAAAACAAAAACAAAAAAACAAAACCCCAAAAACTTTATTTCCAGTACAAAAAAGCAAAATATATTAAACTTGATGCAAGCATTAACAACTCAAAGTCCTCTATAAATATGTTAAAAATAAATTAAAGAAATTAATTTACTAAAGATTATTACCTTTACCACTAAACAGGCCTCAAACATGTGTTTGAAAAGGTAATTTTAAATAGACCAGTGTCTGTTCTTGTAACCAACTACATCATTAACACACACAAAGAAACAAAAAAAATAAAACAGCCAAGTAACATTTTCTAAAACACTACGCATACATACCCTAACCCTACAGTATACTGAATCTAGCTCAGTGAGGCAAAAGACCTGGGAGCATAGTACACGTGGGTGTGACCAGGATACTTTTAACAAGGCAGTAACAGGAGAAAATTAATACTGAATGACAGAGAGATGCAATGAGGTGGATAGAGTCATTTTTCAAAAACACACTGGGAATGTTTGTGTTTAAGATCATCTAAAAAGACACTTTAACACCACAAATGACAGTGGGACTCTTAGGAAATGTCTTGGATTCAAGCTACGACCTCATTATTTTACAATAAATTTAAAAAAGGGGGGGGGGGCATGCCAGCATCCTATTCAGATCTTGTCAGCGTGCAGCATGGATGTTCAGCACCTGTAATAATCACGGTGCATCACGAACACATGTATGATCAAGCCCTTCTGACTGAGTCACTCTTTACTTCTGCTGCAGAGTGGTTTAAATTTGGTGATTTGGCTGCTTGAGGTTTGTTAATAACGCAAGAGAAACCAAAAACATGTGCGGTAACCCTAGAAACATGACACATCCATTCACACTAGCTTACTCTCCTGATTTAAAAACAAAAACAACAACAACAAAAAAGACTCACCTCCTGCTCACATCTCTCTAAACAAAGCTGCAAATCTTGGTTCAACAAAGTAACAGGACCTGGCAAATAACACTACAGGTACATTGTTTAAAAACGTTAACATTCAGATTCGAGGCCAGCGATCTAAACATAGACCCACAACGAGAAAAACAGGGGGAAAAAAAAAAAAAACAGTACAGTGTACATTTAATGGAGGAACTCCTAAACATAGGCTCACATCGTGTTTGTCCCACTGAAATGAATGAGCAACAAACTCATGTCTTTGGCTTTCTTACATTCTTTAGATCACTCGCAATATGCTGACAGGAGGAAATTAACAAATTCACACTGTGATTACAATATTCTTTGTTGCAATTTGCTCTCTCGGCATACTATTTTGATAAAGCTTCAAAGGTTTCCACCACTATTAAACATCCGTTTTGAGATATACTGTTTTGGTGACTCAACACACAAATTTTAGCTTTAGCATCACTGTGCCTTGTGCAAATGACAGTGACATGCAATGTGATAATGTGTTAAGTCACTAGGTCTTTGTTTCACATAGAATACTAAGAATGTCTTGGATGTCAGTGTGTGCATGAGAGGGGAGTGTGCGTTTATAGGTTTGTGTTCTTAAGCATGGCTACGTGTGCGTTGCATATGCGGTGTGTGGATGCATCCAGACGTGTGTGTGTGTGTTCCAGCATTCTACAGCTTAAAGGCAGAACCCAGTGGCATCTTCAGGAAGAGAGAGCTGACTGAAAACCAACAGACGTTTACCATTGGCTTCGTTAATTCCTCCAGATGATTCGGAGCCGCTGAGTGAGCTAGCAGAGCTGATTCCATCCTGGTCCTGGTCTGAAAGAGAGGTGTGGGACAGGGATCTGGCACCAAGTGTCCCCAAAAGGACCCCTGCAACACTGGGACTCTGCCTCAAGGAAGGGGAGCTAGTTGGAGACAGCCCACACGGCGAATAGCCAGAGTCAGGGGAAGGCATGAATGGAGACCTGGGATCAGCTGTAGTGGCCTGACCCACGGGAGGCTGGTGCTGCTGAGCAGGGGAGGCCTCAAAAGCAGAGTCCATATCTAAGAAGCCCCGGGAGAGAAGATCAGGAATGTCAGTGCAGGAAGGAGAGGCCGCTGGAGGACATGTGAATGAGGCGGTGGCAGGAGAAACACGAGGAGTGAGGGCAGACTGAAGGGCCTGCTGGGGGGCAGAGGGAAACCCAGAGAAGCTGAAACTCTGTCGGATAAGAGGTGGTCGATGTGAGCGGGAGGAAGAAGGCGGCTGCTGAGGAATGTTTGACGAGGAGGAACGAGAGATCGAGAGCTTCCTTTCTTCCTCACTGTTGTGGACAAAATGACAGCGGATCCCATAGGGACAGAAGCCGATTGTATGAAACGTACGGCACAGCTCAGTTTTATATTTCGGATGTCTGTTTAGATCACGTAGCTCTTCTGGCCCATGGGCAAACTGGCACTTTCCTCCATACTTGCACAAGCCGTTCTCAGTGAAAGATCGACAGAGTTCAGTTTTATAGCGTGATGATGAAGAAGAGGCGGAAACAGACGAAGTGGACGAGGAGGAACTGGTGTTCAGTGCAGTGGGGCTGATGTCACTTTGGGAGGTTTTTGTTTCAGTCACAGGCCAGCCTAGACTTGTTCTCGTAGAGCCGCTGGTTTCTACCATGCTCAGAGAGCGCTGGGAAAAGAAGCCAGATTTCCCCCACTGGGTGGAATTACCAAGCTGGGAAGGCAGACGACTTTCTGATTGCTGCCCTCGTTGGCTGGAGGTCAGAAATGCACTGTCAGAGGCATCTGTGGGAAGGCAGGACAGGGAGGAGAGGGAAAATGAGGTGTTTCTGCATGGCTCGCCGATGTAACCTGGCGTTCTCATTGCCAGACTTAGGGATGGTACTGTTCTGTTTGGCTCCCTCAGATTGAGATTCAGCAATTGCTGTATAAAAAAATAAAACAAAAACAAACAAACGAAAAGCCCACATCATTAGCCTATACATGGTATTATTAATATCCAGCAATTTAAAAACATATTTTCTTTCTAGTTCTTGCAAATTTATGTCAGACATTAATAGAGATGATTGTTTTCACCACTAAACATTACATTATATATATATATATATTTATATTTATATATATCGCCTGCTCTACTTGCACATTTCATTGGAAATATTTTGAGTCAAGTGCCCTGAATAAAGTTAAGCATCAAGAACTGTTTTGGGTGGTGGGGGAAGTGGGGGTACTACGCATCTGTAAACAAGCACATATTTAACAACAAACAAACAAAAAAAACCACTAAGCTTTTGTCAAAAATTTGTCTTGACTACACCTGTCCATCAGTTATTTTGTATTGCACAGTACTGACACCGCAAACTCAGATATTTTAAACATCAGGTTGTACTATGCAGTGTCCACCCCTCTTTCTGGGTTGTTTATGGATCCGTCCATCTGAAACTAAGGAACGCCAAAATACTTAAAAGCACATTTTTGCTCAGATAAAGCCAGGACGAGCTACAGTACGTTTCCATTCAGCACAAGGACCACAATAGCATCATAACAATAAACAAAAAGTATTACAAAAGGTAACTCTACTTAGCAAGCTCAGGACCTCTACACTTCAAAACAGCCTTAACTAGTCTGTTAGCCCTGACTGTTGTGACTCGACCTGTTGGGGTTTTCTGCAGTAATAGGCTGCTTTACTGGTGCCGTCTGCCGTCGGTGCTATCAGACCAAAAATACCTTAACAACGTTAATTAACCAGTTTCAAGAGCAAATCACAAACTACGCTACTGGGTCGATAATTTGATGGGCCCATGTTGCGATAGACTACAACACCAATTGCCACAACAACTCTCATTTCTGGCAACTTAATGTCAGGTCAGGGCTCAGTTTCTAATAACGGAACCATTAAGAGACATGCGAAGCCTCTTAAACGGGAAAGAAATGGATAAAGTCTGACACCTTCACCCACTAAATGAGAAGAGACTGCGAGAAGAGAGCAAACTCCGTAACAGCGAAGCTAGCAGGCTAACACCTCCCTCCCTCCTCTCCTCGACCTAGCCAACTTTCGCTCTCCGCTCAACTTTCTTTTGCTCTTTTTGTTTACCTTGCACATCATTTCTTCCAGCTCAGCAAACTGGTTCAGGGGGTAAGATGGCATTTTGCTGAGTTATCAAAAACTTTCGTCCGATCCCGTCTGCCCCTGCCGCGATAGACGTGGGCAATTAGCTGGCATGAGTTGGTCAGAAGTTTCTAGTTATGTATGGGTGCTAAACAAGCCCAAGACCCGGGCCACGTGTGGATTTAAAACCTAACACTGCTGTTAGCCACTCCCACGCCTCTGTGGGTCTGCCAAAAAATAGTTTTCACCACACCCTGCGGTTATAAAGATGCATGCGGGGTTATAGACGAAAACAATTTTAATTCATTAACCCTGCCAGACGCATTAAAATTACTTTAGTGGAAAAAATAATACATTTTTCAATGGGTATATTGTATAATTTATGATGCATCTATGTATTACATTATAGATCACTTTCTTCTAAAAAGAAACGTTACACTAATGCATATAAATATTTATATTCACTGGTCTTGGGTATTACACAGTATACCGGCCAGCTTTCTACATTGTATGTATTGCATAGTTTGTTTTTTGTTTTCTTTTTCTTTTTCCTGCTTCTTCTTCTCTCCTTAATGAACCTGCATAAAGCTATAGATGTCACCTATATCTGGAAAGCTTTATCAAAAAAAAGAAAAAAAATATATATATAAACCACATATTATCAAAATTGGCCAACCAAACATTTGTTTTTGTGTGTGTGTGTGTGTGTGTGTGTGTGTGTGTGCGTGTGTGTGTGTGTGTTTGTAGCTTGATGATTCGGGCATGACCACAAGCTTAGAAAACTATAAATAGCTGTGTTGTCCTATAAACAGGAAATGTTAATCATTAATTGGTTTAATAATTTAAATTCTCTCACTTCTATTTGTGTAAGCTGGAACACCTGCAGGCAATATTTGAAAGAAGGGACTGATTCCTTATATCTCCCCTATACATTGCACACCAGCTTTTAGTGATCAAGTAGCCAATATATCGGTTTAAACATAAAGAACACCCTGTTGTATTCACCCTGTCTTTTGTTATTTTTTTCAAGTGTTGCTATAGTGAAAATATCTGCTAACATTGTATTTTCTTTATAGTGGATATCTGGTTTTATGATATCCGTAATTTCTTGATACATAAGGGCTGATCTTTTGATTGCAACAACTCTTACACCATTCTTTTGAAGAATGAAGAGCAGAGCCTTGAGATGATCAGTCCCACTCAAGCAAACCACACATGAACACAGGTTAGTCCCGCTACCCTCACATAGACAGAGACCATAAACTTACTAGCTTACACAATCATAATAAAATTTACTCTAAAATAAGTTAATTTGTGGGATCAATGAAAACTCTTGAGTCAATTTTAAGTTTAAATAAGCCGTATTAACAACCCAGTGATGTCCGGCCCACATGAAATCCTTACAGAAGCAAAGGAAATGCTTAAAAGGTTGCTAAAAATTAGTGCTTGAAATGCTCAACCTGTCTCACAAGTTCTTGAATCCAAGTAGCAGCTCTGAGTCCCTTTTGAAAGATGAGTTCAGCTGAGAACAAAGCCTGCTGAAAAGCTTTGTTTTGCTCCAGCCAAGTGGCCACCATTAAATGTGCGTTTTTTGTGTGTGCATATGTGTTTGTGTGTGTTTGACAGAGGATTTTAATCTATCCAACCCCCAGTAAGATGTAATGCTACAGCCCCACTCTACCGTCTGAGGGTTGGGGTTGTTACTCAAAAAATGAATCACACATTACTTGTTACTTTACTTTTTGACTCCCTCTAGAAAGCAAATTAATTGGTTACTTTTGCCATTAAAAAAATATGGTGAACCTTGCATGTAACCACACAAACCACTGTGCTAAAGAGGACATGTACAAAATCTTGCTACTAAACATCACGTTCTGTAACCTTGTGCAACAGATTTTAAGCAATAGGTATATCTTCCATCAATTTTTGTGAAATTGTTGTCATAAGGCCATGTGATTATTGATTTTAACAACAGCGATGTGAATCAATACTGTGTTAGAATGGTTTGACTCTCCTCACACATGCTAGATAAACACGGCTAAAATGTAATCACAGTGATCTAGGAGTAGTGCAATTTTGACATTATAGGATCATATCTGACCTGTGCTGCAATGCTTTAGTGGCATGTATTTTATGTGTTTGCCATTGGAAAAATAAGTAAGGTCTAAACATAACCTATATGGACAAAGGTGCTGGTCTACACCTCGTAATGTTTGGATTCAGGCATTCAGCAAAATAGGTCACAAAGCTCCTTATTCAGAAATTGATTTGGCAACACATCATAACCGCCAGAAGCTACAGCTTCCAAATATTGTATCCCGCAGCTATTGTTACTGTGCACTTTGTGATCATGTGGACTAAAATGCTTCAAGACTTAAACCAGAAGTTGAATTTGGGTTACTTTAGGCAGCTCCCTCATTGACATGAGTCACAACAGCAGGTAGCTGCGCTTCCTGACGTGATCCCTGAGGGATCTGCGCCTTCTCCTGGGACTGAATTTGGGATGTTTTTTTCCCTTGTTAAGTGAAGGTGTAAACCGCTACACTGTAAACTTACCACAACTTGTTGTTATGTTTTAAAATTTTAAGATGCACATTAAGGGCACGAATATGAACTTTTAACTGTACAGTATATGTGTTGTATATTGTCTCAGGTTAAAAAAAATAAATAAATGCAAAAATGGGGCTTATGCAGCTGTCTGTCTGCATCAAAAGGTGACACAAGAAGCTGCCCTAATTAGTTCAACATCTTAAGAGGTGGGCCCTCTGTGGGTTTTTTTTTTTCTCTCTCCACTGACAGCAAACAACTCACCATTAGCGAGATGTCAACAACACAAGTGCTGTGAGGTAATTTGTTAGCTTGGTAAACAAATGTTATAAACTGGCTATTTGGTTAGCAAGTTTAGTTTGCTTCTGTAAAGGAAAAAAAAAATCTTTTGGGTGAGTTGGGGATTACTGGCAGTAGGGGGGAAGAAGGTTTTTGGAAGGAGAGGGGGAGGGGAGGAGAAAGGAGGTGAGAGATTTGAAAGAGAGTTCTTGCTTCTTGTTGAGTCCAGCTGGGCTAGAGGGCCTTTGGAGCACAATGAGCTCAATGAGCTGCAGAACCAACTAACAAACTAATGGCCCGCCCTCTGTGACTACACTCATGCACACACACACACACACACACTGTGGAAATAACAGAGGATGGTGAATGTGTGGGATAGAAGGACTTGGTAGGAGGAAAGTGATGGGTGGGGGGTGGGGGAGAGGAGGGGGATGAAGGGGCAGGATTGGGGGCTATTTAGAAGAAACGGGGGAAATGAGAGAGAGAGAGAGAGACAGAGAGAGGAGGCAATAAAGGATGGAAAGTGGAGGCTCTGCAGCGAGGTTTATCAAGAGATTTGGGATTAATCAACTGGGTGCATAAAGATGTGTCATGAGATGCATTCCTTTGCTTTGTCACATAATCTTCCTGCGCTGAAATAATTAGCCTAGTCATCAGGACAGCGTATGATAATTCAACATCTGCTAGATATTAGAAGAGATTTCCAGAGGTTGCATTGCCTGAGATATTTGGCTGTAGGGTACCACTGCGCACCAAATCTAATCAGATGTTTCCAGAGAAATGAGGTAAAAACAATGCATGCTTTCTGAAATATTTGGCAAAACTCTTGATGATCAAACAATATTGGTTTTCACTCAGTAGGAAGGATGTCTAAGAGCTGTCTGAGGGTTTTAAGAACTGGATGGAAGAGTGAGTAGGCAGCAGATAGTAGAGCTGACTAATCCATAATCACAACAATAGTGTGTGTGAGTGGATTTCCTGATTAAATTAATTGTATTTAACTGACGTGTGTGTGTGTGTGTGTGTGTGCACTTGTGTGTGTACTACAAGCTCTACACATTTGCACGCTCAGCCGACTGAAAAACTCACGATTAAGTGAAGTCATTCCTCCACAGCCCCACACAGGCTCCTTCAGATAAGAGGCTACAATTCCTAATGGAAAAATATAAAGGGAAGGGAGGAGGGGTTTGCAGACCTGATGAACATCTGCTCTTGTTTTCCTCCCCTTTCTCCCCCCCCCCCCACCTCACCACCTTCCCTTTTCCACAATGTACCCCCTGCGCCACTCGCTTGTGTGTGTGTGCGCGCCTGTGCGTGTGCTTTTGTGATTGTTTGCGATTGCAGAGAGCCTTTTGGTTTGCGTTTCACAGAGGGTGTTTGGATTTGGGAGTTTCCCCGTGAACGGCGAGTGTTCAGTTCACGCGTGTGCAGCACGTTCTTCTGCAGTTGTGACCCTCAGTGCAAGTAGTACGCAGTCAACAGCAAATAAATAGCTCTGTCTCATTTGAACTTCACGCACGCCTTCTGTCATCAAGTGTCCCAAAAATTTCATATTAACTGTTTTGCAGTGATTAAAATGAACGGCGTCGTGGCAGCTGTTTTAGCAGAGAAAGTGCTGTGAGAAAAACTTGAAGACAACAGAGACAAAAGTACTAAAACAGGCACCCAATGACAGACCAGCATGAGATAACCAGGGTAACCACACTTAATCTGTGAATAAATGGAAACTGTAACTCTTACTAGTTTCAATTCAGTATGGCCCCCCTCTCAACCAAACACACACACACACACACACACACACACACACACACACTCCTACTGGCACTACACAGTAGGGTTCTACTCAGAGGGCAAAGGTCAGAGTCTAACCTTTGACCTCTGACATCACACCCACCCTCTCCTCTTCTCCCGCCCGCTGGAATCCACTCATGTGCATTCAATTAAGAAGCAAGAGAAGAAGGATGGCGAAACTTTGCAAACAAGATAACAGAGAGTTAAGACTCTAGCTCCTTGATTTCATGTGTTTTGGAGGGAAAGTAGTCAGCTGTGTTTGTATTTGTGTGTACACAAGTAATACCACTAGCATACATACAGAGGCATATTACATGACAGAAAGAATGCGGACTCTGATGTCATCATTTTTGCTCTTTAACTGATGCACTTTTCAGTGCGATAGGATTTGTTAGTTCCAGCTGAAGGAACTCTTAATAGTACTATACAGTATTACACGCCAGATTTGATATTTACGTTTTCAAATGCATAGCAATTTAGCTGCACCGTATCTCCTGTACTTTTTCTTACATTCTTCTTTTTGTAATTATTCCTGTTTTTGCCTTTTTCGCTGTGTTAATTTTATCTCTTGGCCTTTATGGAATACAATCATGCTGTGTCACTTATTAAATAATAAGAATCAAGCACTATAAAATAGTTAGGCATAGGTATCTGTGGTGATCTGGTGTACAGTTAGTGTCAGTCATGGCAGCTTAACATGATATTATTTTACTTTCCCCTCAGCGGCATTAGCTGTGGGTTGTGTTGCTGATTGCTTGAGAGTGCAGATTCTGTAAACTTGTGCGATGAGCTCACATTGCTTGGAAAATAGCAGCAACAGGAGGGCGACTGAATGTTTACATACTGTATGATCGATGGTGTCTGCTGCCTTCTGCTGTCCACGGCTGAAGTGAAGAATAACTGCATGTCAACACCACAACTTATAACTGATATTACCCCCCCCCCCTCCCCTTTAATTGATGGTACCCCAAAAGGTCTCAAAAAAAATCTTGTGTTGTAACAACAAGATTACCTCTGCACTCCAGTGTGATCTATGAAGATGCCATACACACAGCAGTGTAGCGTTGTATTATATAATTATTTATTTCAGAGAGAGCAAATAAAGGACCAGAGTGTGTAGTTTAAGCTATTCCCTTGTGATAGATTGTTCCAGTAACACTAGTGGAAAAGTTGTGGCATCAAATATTTCGCAGCAGGGTCAAAAATATTCTTGCATTTCCTTCTGCTGATTCACCACAAGGGGGAGATGTTGCACTATTTTAATGTTAGTGTTGGTGGACTGCAACACTGAGTGCATTAGATGACTTTGGCTGAATCGGGTTCTGTACAGAGCATTGAAGAACAAAGAAACAAAAAAAGAACAGCAACATCTACCATCCACAGGCTGGTGGATGTTGTTCCTCAGTAGGCTGTATATAATACTTTTGTAAGTCTGTGTGTACTGTTTAACTCACAAAATGTGCATTTTTCTGACAAGCAGAAGGAAAAGGCCATAGCAGGAAGCCAGAGCTGGTGAGTGCACACAGAAACTGACAGATAGGGGAACTTACACCAAGTCTCTGGAAAACCTCCAGACACCAGCATGTGTGTGTGTGTGTGTGTGTGTGTGTGTGTATGCGTTACACTGCCCCTATGAACCCAAAGCAAAACAAACAGCTAAATATTTGTTTCAATAACAGAGGGACAGCTTATCACTGTGTTTGTTAGCCTAATGTGTGACCAGAAGGAACAGCAGTGACTTAAAATATGGTCCATTCACGAAACAAGAAAACATGTATGAAAAAGTCTTGAGCAACTTCTCTTTATATTTTACCAGACTTTGTCATTTTTAAAGTGAGCTTGAGCTAAAGCTTTCTAGGTTCTAAGCTGCTTAACACTGACCTATGGGTCATCCAAGCATAAAAAAAAGACACCTAAACTCAACTAAACTCAAGAAATGAACCAGTGTTGTGTCTACACACAACAGACAACTCAGCAAAGAACTAATTTTAAAGTGTATCATTAGGAACTTTACATTAGCAGCCCGCCACAAAAACACACAGACATGGGGCGGCTGTGGCTCAGGAGGTAGCTCAGGCCATCTACTAATTGCAAGGTTGGTGGTTCAATTCCTGACTTCTCCAGTCTGCATGCCAAAGTATCCTTGAACATTATCCTCGGACTTGCTCTCCGATGCGTCCGTCGGAGTATGGATGTGTGTGAATGTCAGATAGAAAGCACTTTGAAGTAGAAAACAGTGCTTGGGTAGATGCAGTTGTGCTGTATAAAGATAATCTAAAATAGTATTTTTGCACCACCAACAAGATGATTCCCATAGAGCTAATAGTTAGAAAGTTGGCATATCCCAGCATGATATGCTGTGTGTCCTTAAGAAAACTGAGGAAACTTGTCAGGTGGAGGACAAAAGAACAAGTAGGAGACCTAAAAAAAAACTCTCCACAGCAGATGAACAGTATCTGAAAGTCATGTCCCTAAGAAATAGGAAAAACTCGAGCAAAGGTGTCGGGGATCTTGT
The DNA here is from genome assembly GCA_034780415.1 of Cichlasoma orientale. NCBI lineage: Eukaryota > Metazoa > Chordata > Actinopteri > Cichliformes > Cichlidae > Cichlasoma > Cichlasoma orientale. Next base: position 167,564 of record JAVDPK010000166.1, on the reverse strand, counting down.
CAAAATTAAAAGAACATCCACTATGCACTACCATCTGGAAAGCATCTGATTGGCAACAGCTTCATTTCTCAGCATGGCAGTGATCGCAAACATAGTTCCAATGCAGTAAAAGCAAACCTGGATAGAAAAACACTAACAGTCATGGACTGGTCTCCCCAGAGCCGGGCCCTCAACATTACTGAAGCAGTGCGGGATCATCTTGACAGAGAATGGAACAAAAGGCAGCCGGCACCCAAAGAAGGGCTTTGAAAGTCCTTCAAGGAGCCTGGAGAAGTATTCCTAAAAAAACTACTTAAAGAAATTACAAGCAAGCTGCCTAAGAGTTCAGGCTGTGTGCCAGATATTGACTTTCAAGCTTTTTAGAATTGTACAGACTCTATTTTTGCCTTATATACTGTATTCCCGCGTATGTTTGCATATTTTTCAATAAGTCGCTACACCCATTTCCCATTTTCGTAGCAAAATACAAAGAAATGCGGGGTGACTCAAGAATTTTGCACAGCACTGCGCAAGGAATGCAATCAGAGACTTTGCCCCAAGGGAGCATTTATCTCAAGCTCCAGTTTTAGTGACTTTCATAAGGTCTGAGAAAAAGCTAGGATTTGTGAAAAGTTCATTTTGATGAGACAAAAAAAAATATATATATATATAAATGTCAAACTAGCATGAACATTATGTGCTAGGCACAGTGGGAGGAAGGCGTGGGAGGCGGAAAGGACAGACGAAGGTGTGAAAAATATAAATAGAGGCAAAGAGAGACTGTCATGAAAGTTTTGCAATAGGTCACTTCATAGATTTTTGTGTTTTTAAAATTCAAACAAGCAACAACATTATGTGTGAGTGCGAGTATGTCAAAACACTGCACCTTAAAATGAATTATGAAAGACTAAAGAATGTGAATTGAAAAGTTTGTTGCTGTGTTTTTAATGTGTGTTTTAGTGGAAAAATGCTTCTGTAAAGCAGCCTTTTTGGAACAATGCCCTTTAGGTAAACCTTATAGAAAGGGATTTTTTTTTGTTTGTATGCAGAACATCGCTCAGCTGCCGCTGGTCTGAGAGAGGAAGAAGACCGTCAACGTAGAAAAAAGAGTACAGAGTGATGTCAGGTGTTTGGATACTGAAGTACAGCGAAATCTAGGAAGAGCGTCATGAGTGTTGCAAAGTTTTTATTTATTGAAGCTGCTTAAGGAGGAGGGCAGATGAAAATACCATTCCGCTGCAATTCTGCAATGTCTGACGCTCTTGTTTGTAAAATTCCCTTACCCTTTGGCTTACTGGTTTTGTGTCAGTACTGGTAAAGATGGGTAAAAAAAAAATCGTCATTAAAGTTGCGGTTCTTGTGGCCATCAGAAGCCAATGATCCGTGTTTGAAATGCCGTGGGGAAGCAGTGTTCATTCCAGTTACATCTGCTAAACAGAGGTCACGGGAGGAGGTTTTCCAGATTAAAATACCACCTCTATTCAACCCAGCTTTCATTACAACGTTACAACAACGGCTTTCTTTCAAATTTTGGTTTTACTTGCTGTTTGCTTTCAGTTTCACACACAGCTTAATTTAGGCACCAAAAGTGTTTTTTCAGGGTAAGGAAAAGGTTTGCGGCTTGGGCCTAGATGTGTGTGTATTTCAGAGCTTTTCAGCAGAACATTAGTCACTGAACTGATTGATGGAAATTGAGCATAAAAAGTCAACAATTCTGCTTGAAAATGGGCCACAACATTGTGTGATTTCAAACTTTTACATGGTACATTGTATCCATTTATGTGTTTACACATAGTTGCGTGTACTTTCCAGTGTTTGACCCTATGCAGACGGAATTGGGGGAGCAGGTCTTCTGTTAGAATGTGTGTTTATAACTCCCTCAGAGCCGTTCAGCTGTGTTTTTTACTCCCATTACATTCCAGTCTTTATTCACGTCAGCTGTGGGATTTTGATGTGAACATATTGTAAGCCTTCTTTTTTTTGTTGCTTTTTACCGTTGAGTGGTCAAAGTTACACAGCAGTTTTAGGTTTGGATGTGTGACTTTGGCACACGTTTAGTTGTCTCTGTGCAGCTGAAAGTGTGCCAAAGGATGATGAATACTTGTCTGTATGTTCTCACGCATGTGGTCGTCCAGCTGTATCCAGGCAACAGCTCATAATATTGATGAGTGTGTTTAAATAGAGTCATATTGATAGATCTCAAGGCATATACCAGATGATGTCTTTCACTTTTTTAAGAATGTAATTATTTATATATTGGTATCCAGAGACCTTGCTAGAAACTTGCACCTGTGTACCTTATATACACATTCAGGTCCTTTGTGCCACTTTCTTGACCTTTCTATCGTCTTCCTATCTAGTTCTTATCGCTTTAAGAGTTGAGGTCTGATTGCCTGTGTCTGCATGTGCATCCTATGTGTTTTTGTGACGAGAAGCGTCTCTACCGCGTTGTTTCCTGTGGCAACTTCCCCCTGTAGTTTCCATGTTTTCAATGTGTCTTTGAATCATACGAATCATGTTGCTTATTGTTTCAGGATGTTAGTGACTTTCTGAAAGCATTTTTAAAGACTTATATGGTTTAAAAGATTTTCAAAGTCTGACCTGGATTGTGTTCTCCCCGTGTTTGCGTGGGTTTTCCTCCCGCAGTCCAAAGACATGCAGTTACTTGAGGTTAGGTTAACTGGTGATTTTAAATTGCCCATATGTGTGAATGTGAGTGTGAATGGCTGTCTGTCTCTCTGTGTTAGCCCTGCGGTGACCTGTACAGGGTGTACCCTGCCTTATGACAGCTGGGATAGGCTCCAGTCACCCCCCCCCCCCCCCCGGATGACCTGGATTGTTAAAGCAAATATTTGTTTTATGATCATTGATCACATTTCATATTCCTTAAACATACATCAAAAGCACTTGCAGTGGCCACGTGACTTTCTATGTCTGCGAGCCTGCCAGGGTCTGCTCGGGTCCAAGTGACATAAATCTTGTCATCAGACAGGGAAAGAGAAGGTCTATGTGGACATGCACATGCCTGCCTCTTTTTTGTGACCATGCAGACTCATTTGCTGAGAATTTACGTTACAATGAGCCAACTATGCATGCGTCCCAGGCTGTGGACTTGAAGATGAATTCAAAGAAGTATTACAAGTACGAGTACTCGACTCTTGGGTCTCCGTCTGTCTGCATCCGTGTCTAATCATGTATAATCAAGGCATTAGAGGGACATATCTGTCTCTTTCATCAAGTTTTTATATTGCGTGCATTCTCCCAACACTCCGTACACTTTATGTCATTTACAACCGCAGTTCAGTTGTTGTTGTTTCGGTCACCTTGAGCTACTTCTGTGGAGTAGTTTTCTCACCGGTTTCCAAAACTATGTAATGTTCATTGTGTTTCAAGTGTATGTTAAAGTTATCTCAGGTAAGGACGTAGCTTTGGTAAACATCCTACCAAGTTTATGACCTCAGTTACTAGTGTTATATAATACTGAATTAAGCATGACATTCACATTGTTAACTACGGTTTATAGTAAACCAGTAATTATGTAAACATCAGGTCAAGGTGAACAGTATGTGTATGGTGGGTGTGCTGCAGTAGGTGGATGACGACATCTTTGGGGAGCGCTATCATGAAAAAACGTTGTTCATCATTATTGAGCAGAATGGAATGAATGTGTACTTGAGCTGCTAACTAAACATTTTTCTCAGCGTCATCAAATCCTCTGCTTCCTCTTTCTGACAGCCTCTCACTGCATTTAAACTACCTCATGAAGTTAGGCACTTCCCTAAAATTCAGCCCCATCTGTATGTCTGCATGCAACTCGTAACTACTTCCCCTATTTGAGCAGTAGCAGTTAAGAACAAGATGCGGCTCCTGTAGCAGCATTTTTTGTTGCAGTGAGTCTGTAATTTCCTAACCATGGGATGTGAGGAGGTTGTGAGGAGGACTCTAATCTATGTCCCTGAAAGCAGTAATTGTGAGACAAAAAGGTGCTAATTTTTCTTTTTCAACACATAAAGATATAATTATTATTGGGCTGATGAACTGTAATGAAGAAGAACACAGATGTGTGACCAAAAAAAAAGGGTACTAAAAGGTGAGACCCACTGTGCTCATTTCGGGCTCGCTATATAATTATTCTTGAATTTTATTTGAGTACTTTTCCAAGTCACAGTTCAAAATAATCCCTTTTTTATCTTCTGCTGGGTCATTGTGCACCCCCTCAGTTCATCCACTGACAAAAGCCATTTCCCTTCACTTTTAGCTGACTTTCTTCAGATTATCTGCCTCTCATCAACACAAGATTTGAGCAGTATGAGACCGGGGCTGTTGTGCCTGAGGTGACCATATTAAAGATATCCAGTCTAACTGACATCATAGGGAGCCAAAATTAGAAATCAGTCTCTGAATCAGTGTTTAGACTGTCTGAAGCCCAAACTTTTTGCTTAAAAGGATTGCATTACATGACAGAGAATCAGGAAAAGCACAATAAGTCCTGGTTAGCTATATATAGACGAGACTGTGGTAATCTTATGACTGATAGTCCAAGATTGGGTCAAATGAAAACACTTGGGTCAGTTTATTTGCTAATAAAAACCTAAAGCTGTGGTCAAACACTCATGACACTCATGATTGTGTGTTTTATTCCATAGATGTCCATTCTATGCTGTTCATTTACCTCTTGTTTCTTTCCTGCCTTTTCTTCCTCCTCTCCTCTCCTCTCCTCTCCTCTCCTCTCCTCTCCTCTCCTCTGTTTCCATAATGCTTATTTTTATAAGAAGGAATTCTGCTGGTCTCGGCACTGCTAGTGTCATTGTGGTATGTATTCTTAGGAGGCCAGCCAAGGCTAAACACACAAATGCCTTATCCAATCCTTTCTTTTTAATAACCAAACTCTGCACACACACACGCACACACACACGCACACACACACACACACACACACACACACACACACACACACACACACACACAC
>JAVDPK010000166.1:145234-160381 GCA_034780415.1 Cichlasoma orientale | reverse complement strand
AAGAGAGAGAGAGCGAGTATTCCTAGACCATGAGGAGCTCTGCAAGTAAACTTGGCACACGGGTATGTCGTAGGCCTCTGAAGGTTCTTATCTATCTCAGATAATTTGATATTATTATGTTGTCTAGCAACATACTAGCAACAAGCTACAATGACCTGTTTTAAGCATTTATGCACCTATAACACTTGTATCATTTATATTTCATGACAGCAACATCTGATTTATATCCCCAAAAGTTGAATTATGCACGTTATGACAAAATCACATTACCTGGCAACCACCTAGCAGCAGGCTAAAATAACCTGTTTTTAGCCTTCATGTGCCTCCAGTACATTAGTAATGAGAGAATACGTGCATCTAAAGGCACATTTGTGTCAAAGTCAGCTGAATTGATTTGTGTAAACAAAGTTTATTGGTGGACCTTTTACGACGTGCTAGGCCAGTTCTGTTTAACTTCTGCATAATCCGTAGCCATGGAGATGGCAGCCATAGAGGTTATTATTCTGGGTTTTCATATTTGCGCCACAGCCCAAAAGTGTCATTTCTGCTTTTCAGATTGTTTTGTACATACTCATCTAGATTCACTTCTTGTTCTATAAAATAGGAAAGTTACAGAGGTTAGAATTACAAGACTTTTTAAGTATTGTTAGATGGGAAACCATTTGGTTTTCCACTCCCAGCTTTCAACATTCTGCAATGTCTTGTTAATACTTGGAATAATGTAAGTTTTCACATTTTCTGTAAGAAAACAAAACAAAACAAAACAGGGATCTTTGAATGTTTCTGTATTAAATACAAAATAGCATTTCAAGTATTGAGTCAAACCCCCCTGAGTCCTTGCTGAGACACCTTTAAGACTTATTAAATGCATTTCCTGTAAATAAGAAATCGAGCATGTTGGACACTTTCAGTGCCAAATCAATCCGGCCAGTGAAAGTAAAACTTGAGAGAGGAAGAGGGGAGTGAAAAGAAAAGAGAAGTGGTTATGAGGGCTAGGAAGGGGGAGTTCAGGGAATTTTTCTGCCTTACCAACTCCTCTCCCCCTTCTTCCCCTTCAGTCTCCTCCCCTGTTCCCTGTGTTTGCGTCAAAGGATTGAAGGCAGAGGAGAAGAGGGCAGGAGGAGGGGTGGATTGAGGTCTTTAGCTGAGGAATGTAGCAGTGAGAGAGAACATGGCTATAAAAGGACAGCACTTCCTCCTTTACTGTGATGTCATTACTCAGATATTTCCTCCTTCCTTTGCCTCCAAATCTGACACACTGACGCTACTATTTCTCCTTAATTTCTCTAGATTTCTTCAGTTCCCCTTCTTGCTAAACAGTTATAAACTACATAATTTTGAATTATCTAGAATCACGTAGCATAAACTATACTACATTTTATTTTCTTGGCAACTACATCTGGATCTGTAGTTTAAGCAATAATGTTCCAAGTAATTGGTTGTGCTCTTTAAGCACATAGAAGCTTAGTTATTTACTTTGGTAGGGATTATTATTATGCTTCATTAATGAGCAAGCATTAATGAAGCATAATAAAGTAAGCATATTATTTTCATGCCTGACTTGTATTTTGGAAAAGTGACAGTGATGCTTGACGGAAGTAAAAGTGTAATTAAACATTTATAAATGAAGTCTTGGCATCGTCTACAACTTTAGATAAAGAAAAGTTTTTAATAAGATGTGAAGTTAGCCATTCTCAACAAGTGTCTATGTAAAGGCTCAGTATCAGTCTGTCAATAGTAAAAAATTCTCTTATAAATGTTTCAGTAATTTTCAACAAGCACATCTTCAACATCACATCATTTCTTCTCGAATCAGACCAATTAATGAAATCAACAGGGTGGTTTTTTTTTAGCGGTTTTTCAAGGCCTTGGTTATTCAGATGAAACATCTACCCACTATGACCCAAATCAGTATTGTGTCCCAGTTCATCTTCTCAGGTCTCCTCCTTCTAATTGAATGTGAAAGTGCATTATAGAGATGATTCAGCAAAGGCTGACTCCTCACGTTTGTGGACAAGTACCAGCACCTCTGTGAGCATGGCATGTTTAACAGTAGAGGGCAGTAATACAGCATTAAAGTGAATTGGACTTCTGTTAAACAACACAATTAGATGAATAAACTATGTGACCTTGTCTTTATAGCAGCTGCTTTACTATCAGTTACTCGATTAGATTTCCTTCAGTGTAAGTTTTTTTTTTTTTTTTAGCTTAAATGCCAGAAACTCTAAAGTTATCAGGTGGGAGTACAATTAAGAACATCAAATGAGTATTTTCAGAGTGTTTTAATGTGCGTTAACCCCTTTGGACTTGATCTAATAAAAAAAGCTGTACTTTTCCAGTGACCTCGTTAGTAAAGTAGAAGTTACATAACGAACTCCGTCACGCTCTGAATGGTTGACAAAGGTTTGAGGTTGAAATATTACTCAACTGTAATGGCTAATCTACATGTTATGACAGACAGAGAGGGAGGGAAGGGGTGGTTTTTCAAAGCTCTAAGAAAATTAAAATCTGACTCTGCTTGAGTTCACACACTGAAACATGCACAGACTCATGCGAGCACATTTTGATGTGACTGCGTTTTATTTCCAGCCAGTTTGTCCAATATTGATTGCCAAGGGTTGCAAAGTTCCGACCAAATTGGCCCAAGTTGAAAACAGGCTATTGACAGAATGTCGTTGGTACACGTGATAAAATCAAATTCAAACTCTTTTGAATGTTAAAAGTTTTCCAATTAAAGTACCTGAAGTTTCCCCAAGTTAACTTTCTAAAATAATTTAACAAAGCCCACATTGAATGATGCCTTTGGAACCAAGTTCTTAAATCATTTACTTTTCTATCAGTCTGCCTGGATTTATGATAAGCATAAATGGCTCTTTTGACCTTTTGAAACTATTGCTCAAGTGTCTTGGAATAATATTATCTCAGTTACTTTTTACCTTTAGACTATATACTATGTAATTGCTTTGATAGCGCTGTCTTCAGGTGTGTGTGTGTGTGTGTGTGTGTGTGTGTGCGTGCCCTACGTGTGCAGTGCTCAGAATCATATGACTTGGGTAAGGTCAGTTTTGACAGTAACAGCATGGTTGATCAATAACTGATTCACATTAGGTAGTGATAATGCGAGCTGCCTGTGTGTTGCAGTTCCAGTGACTGTAACAGGCTTAAAAGATGATGTGAAACAAACATAGAAGAAATAATTAAACTCATTAAAAGTAAAAAAGGAAAAAAAAGTTCACTATTAAAATTCCATGTTAGAAATCACTTAAACATGATGGCCAGCTTCTCTGGATTCTCATATACACAGAAAGTTATGTTAATAAAAAACAATAACAAACTTTTTTCTTCTTTATTATTGTGTCTTATAAGAGCAGTTTGAGGAGCTCTAACCAGTCTGGCCTCATAGAACAGGCTGTGAAGTTGCGAGCACACGAACACCCACTGATTCCTTCTTTTTGTGGCTTTACTGTTTACACTTTGTGGTCATTGTCCATCACCATAGCAACATCCTGCCATTGATCAAAAGAGGAACAAGGTTGAAAGACACAATGCAATGAGGTTTACTGTGAGTCTAGAATACAGACCTTAAAGTAGATTGCCAAAAATGTAGCCTTGTCATGACTTTGGTTTTCTTGTTTGAACACAGTCCATAGTTTAGGATTATAACACAAACAATAAACTATTGTATTCCACGTGTTTTTCACTCATGAACTCTTAAAGTTGCGTTTTGTTCAGATTAGTTACGTTCGCAAGTGTGCATAAAGCTCACTCACCTTTATTCAGGAACCGTCAACACACACAGCACCTCTTTCACTCTGTAAATATTGCAAGTCACATGCATATTGACTATATATAACCCTATCGTTAGCCTCATAGCATGATTGCCTAAGTCATTTTGGCCAAAGTGAGCCATCTTCCTCACTCTACTTTGCTAACACTGTAGTTTCACATTGCATTAATGCCTAGTATTGCTTAAACTCGAGTTAGGCAATGACGCTGTGAGGCTAACAATATGACCTCATGTGGTTACATGTAACTCTGTTTACTAAATGAACTCAGTTATTTGTAGTATGTAGGAGACTGACAGCAAACAAGTTGCCTAAACTCTTTTTTATTATAGCTTTTCAAGTCATTCGAGTGTCACTATCATATAATCCTGTGGCTGGGATAAGCATGTATTCTCACCACAAACAGACCTCACCAGAATTTTTGTGGAAGCAGCTGGAGAGCAGTGACAGTGTTACCAGTAATACAAGTTACTTGGAAGAAACCTCTCCAAGCCCAGTTTCTTTGGGTTTGAACTTTTTTTGTTTTATTTTAAAATCAATCTTCTTAGATTTCCTGGAAATCCAACATCTTCCATGGAAGAAATTTCACCATATTTATCACAACAATCTGCAAAACTGTGATCAGGTACATCAATGATTAGTCATTGTTGCTTATTTGCCCACATTTTCACAAGTGCCTCTTTTGTGTCTGTTTCTCAGACATTCTGAGCATTACCGTAAGCAGGTCTTTTAACCCCTTTGATCGTGCGTCCATCACTTTCTACAGTCATATATTGTACCGTAGTCATTTTCTGACATCGCCTACCTAAAAAGATTAAGCAGGCAGAAGATGAAGTTTTTCAACCAAAATTCCTGTATTGTGACTGATGGGGTTATTATTCCAGATCACAATCTTGCTAGACAGTGTACACAACTTTAACACTATGAGGGCGGAGGCAGTTTGCACAACACAAACTCTCAAGGGGAATATAACATGGAAATTGCAACAGACTATTTTAACTTCTCCTTAACTCGTAAATGTGCCCTACACCAGCAGTGACGGCAGAAATATTACAGTTCTTTCCTCCTGCTAGATTTCCAAGTATTTATTTTACTAGAAACAGAAAAATTTGCTATGTAACAAAAACAAACACCCAAAAAAGAAATTCCAGTTGCTTTGAGAAGTTACACTAAAAGCAGTGCGTGCTCTGAAATTCTGCAGTTACCTCTGGACGCTGTTTGTTTCCAGTCAGTCTTAAGTGCTAATTTTGATGGGAAGGATCAGTGAAGAAGTGTGTGGCATTTCTGATTCAAAGTACTGCTGCAAAGAGCTGCCAAAACACTGTAGGTTTTACCTGGAAATAAAAAGCTGTGTGATAGTGTATACACAGGGTAATCTAAATACCTGAGTGTATACACAACAAAGATGTATGCCACAAAACACGATCAGGTGAGAAAAAGAGGAGGACAAAGGGTCAAGGTTCCATATTCAGGAGATTAGTTCTTGTTATTTACTTGTAATGCCCTAGAATATATAAATAGTTATATTTAAGTAGAGCATCAAAAGCTCATAGGCTTTAACTTATTGAAAATCTTGATTTTTATTTTATTTTTTTTTCTTTGTGATTTTGGCCTGCCTTCAGGGAAGGTGGATTTCCCCCTATTTTTCAAAGTTGGGTGCTACTGACAACACATAGAGGGTTTTGTTCCAGCACACCTTTTTCACAGTAGTTAAACTGCTAAAAGTAAAAGTAAAAGTAAAATTAAAAACAGCAGTTTATTAATAAGAGCTGCTTCCATTTAAGGGAAAGTCCTGCTGCCGCAGTGCCATGACTGACTGAGTCACCATCAGTACCTATATTCTTTCCCTTTTGTGACTTCTAAGTCTAAAGGTGGCAGTGTTTGAGAAGGTTTCAGAACTCTACATGTTAAGCTTCAGGTTTGATTGAATATATAACCTTTAAATATTAAAGTTATATATGTAATGTAGTGTGAGCACTCTGTAACCCAAGTCCAAAACAACAGCACACAATCATTTCTTTAATGAGAAATTTATTTATTTTTTTCATTTTTAGGCAATCAAAAATATACGATTCTCTTTTTTACTCTTTTTCTCACATTGGTAGTTCACAGGCAATGAATTTTTCTTTTTCATAAATAAAGTACAAAATACAATTTTCTCTAAATGCAAATAAATATAATAAATATATCAGTTTTAAGTTAAACAACACAAGGTAACCAATAACCAAAAGGAATACTGCGGTGTTCCCTGAAACAGGCTGTCAAAAAAAACAGGGGGAAATAAACGATAGTGTGCAATTTACAAAGTAGCAAATATTACAGAATGTTTTACAGAATCCAATCTTATTAAGTGTGTCGGGATACATGTATTCAGATCTAAACTCACTGACATACCTTTTTCTACTTGAGCACTTTGATCTTTCAGCATTCTGCAAGTTGTATTTGCTTCCTGGTCGACAAAATGACAGTTACATACATACACTCTCACACGCATATACAGGCACACACTTCCACACACAGACAGAGTATGAAGCTTTGGTTGAATGCTACTGAGAGATTTGACAGTTTCTCCCTTTAGAATTAGCTGTAAAGTGCATATCACAGACACGTGTCACGTCTCATGGATAAAGGCTACTGAATCAAACATGCTGTTTTTTTGGCACCGAGAATAAATAGCCTTTTTTTCCAAGGGAAATATTCAAGGCACAGGAATTATTGATTATCACCAAAGCCATTTTGATCACTACCAACCAGATCATTTACTGGTAATGTCAAGACCTGCAGAGGAGTTAATTTTTTTTATGGAAGATACATACAAAGGTCTTATAAGCTACATATTATGTGTAAGTATAAAAATAGACTGAACATTTGGGTACTAAAATCATCTCAGTATGTGTTGTTTGTCTAAGATGTACTTCACTTTACAAATATAAATTAAGGACTTTAAGTGTTATTGTTGACTTGTTCTGATCAGTTCTGGTCCTGAAGAAAGTCCAGATACACAGAAAAAGTAAAAAAAAAAAAAAAAGAAGTCTCATTTATCTTTTGGTATTTCCCTTTGCATCATTTAGTCAGACAGGGACAGGCGTTCAAACACAGTGAGCCTCTTGGTGGCTGGGCCATCAAAGGTTGGAGACTCGGTTCCACTAGAACTGCTGCTGCTGTAGCACTCCTCCAGGGAGTCCTCGGAGGAGAAACGCTGGAGTCCGGAAGGCTTTGTGTACCCTCCAGGAGCTGGAAACAGCACGTTGCTGTCCTGGTGCTGCCCGTCCTTCAAGTTGGTGAAGACGCTGCTGTTGTTGCCACTGAAATTATTTCCATGACCACACACACAGCGTGAGACTTTTTGCTCCAAGATGAGAGGAATGTTATGGATGTCTGCAGTGCTCACATGGGTTTGCTGGCTGCCAAACTGGAATGCTGCTGCCTCTCGCTGTATAGAGTCAAACACTGGGGAGAGAAGTTCAGCGGGAGGTGGAGAAACAGAGGGAGCACGGCTGAACCCTTGGTTAGGATCACCGAAGACAGAGTGGAATGATGGAGGGGAAGAACTGCGAGTAGAGCCCAGAAACCCAGCAAAGCTGACGCTCTGGCGGAGCTGGTGCCGTGGATTGTGACCACTGGCCGTTGTGGTAGTTTGTTGCCGCTGAAATTTGGCAGATGGTAATGGAGCTCCGCTACTTTTCTCCTCATGGATGAAGTGGCAGCGTGAGCCATAGGGGCAGTAGCCAAAGTTGTAGAAGGTTCTGCAGGGCTCTGTCTTGTACTTAGGGTGGCGGTACAGTCCTCTTAGTTCTGCCTCACCATGGGCAAACTGGCACTTGCTGCCATACTTGCAGCTGCCAGTCTCCTGGAATCCACGACACAGCTCAGTCTTGTAACGGTTAGAGGACACCGCTGGTGGGATCTGGGCAGGGAGGGGAGATGAGGGGGGGAAGCCTGGTGGGGGAGGCACGGTAGTAGCAGTCGGGCCTGAGGGAAACAGCTCTGAGTTCTTCAGCTGTCCAAATGAGGAGAGCAGGCTGCTGCTGGATTCGGTCAGACTCATGGAGCGGTCGGGCCGGAAAGGGAGCTGTTTTGGTTTGGAGACAGGGTTCCAGATGTTTGGCCAGAGAGAGCTGCCATTGTCGTCGTTATTAACATGCTCAGTGTTCAAACTAAGGCTCGGAGCGATAGGAGGGTACAAGGAGGCTGACGGATTCAGCTGACTCTGCCCTGCGGCTTCGTTCAGGGCCAGATTCAACAAGTTCTGTAACAGATAGAGGAAACGGTTATAATCCATATAACTAATTCTATAACGATATACGTTTAACATTCATAAATTACTGAGCATTTTCAAAGTCGTTCCCTGTACATTTATTTGAGATGTTTTCATACAAAAATGCCAAAACAAAGAAGGCAGCCATAAAAACATAATGTTGGATATAAATAAATACGGCCGCAGTTTGTGGCTTAGATTTTCCATTCGTTTTCTGGTGCTAGAAGATTAGACTTCAGCACACAAACAACTCAGTAGCTGCTCGTCTCAAGTCATGTGTTAAGTCATAAAGTGAGGAAAGCCTCTGTGGCAAAAGTCAGTTTAAAAGTTGTTCGCATAAAAACATTGTTTGACAGAGGAACAAAATGAGCAGAAATAAACAGCAGTTACTCTGTGTGAGGAGTCAGAGCGTCTAAGCCACACCATCTGCCAACTGTACAAAGTTTTTTCCAAAATAAAAACAAAACATCGACTCACCTTTGTGAAGATATCGTCGAGCATTTTGGACATGCTGTATCCTCTTGGCAACAGGATAAAAATTTAGCTCTGATCTCCAGTTGACTGTTGGGTATATGTCCAAAAGTTAATGCCCTCTCTTCGTTATAAAGAAAGAAGCCCCTCCTCCCTAGTGCAGGAGGAGCTTCCGTCTGTGTTCCGGGATGACACTCCCTCTGTCTCATGTTTCATGGTGAGCTCAGAGAGGGGCGATAGTTAAACAACAAAAAAAGAAAGAGAGAGAGAGAGAGAAAAGAAAGAAAACTGTATTTTTAGCTAGCTGTGTGAAATGTGTCAGTTTTGTAGGCATGTGAAAGCAAAGTGACTTATTTGCATAGCTCTCATACCCACTCTGGATCCAGGCCTAGAGCAGTCCACATTTGCTTTTCCTATGTTTGCTCTTATTCTGTAATTTCTTATTCCTAAGAACGATTTTTAACCAGGCCAAGCCTGTGAAATGTTTTAGAGCCCGATGCACTCAGATGTGAAGTGGCAAAGAAAGCTGCTTGTTTAAGATGTATGCACTGACCCCCTTTCATCTCAAAGTACAGCACAGCTTTTCTGTAGTAAACTCCTAAACATGTATATCAGCATGCAGTCATATATGCCTACTGTCTAGTCTCCACACCCTTACTCTTTCACCTACAGAGTGTAAAGAACACTTCTATATGCTACTTTACTTTCTGTGGTTTCTGCTCTGCAGTTACCAGAACACAAACAATAAAAGTATTGATTATGGTACCAAGAAACCTTCAGGCGTAAAACAAGGTTGGCGTTAAAATCACAATTACATAATTCAGATTGAGACTGCAACATTTCACACTGTCCCCTTCCCTTTGTTTTGAAATTTATAATTCATTTTTTTATAGCAGTCGCTAAATAATTTCATGTAAAACTCCTTCAAGTCACATGCAGCCACACATGTTTTTGAAGCTTTGCACTCATGCAAATCTTCTAACTTTAAGGCCCACAATGGAAATAAAGCTGACACATAAACTTCACAGGCAAAACTGACAAAGTCACTACCAGTATATTGTCTACATAATGTGAGCATTGCAGTAACTGTGTTTTTTGTTGTGTTTCCTCATAGGCATTCAGAGGGGTTTGGCAGCTGTTTCCTGCACGAGAGCATAATAAATTAACATAAAAAGTGTTTATGATATCCTGTTTCTTCTTCTTTTCTTTTTTTTTTTTTTGCAGAGTATAGACTCTGTGATTCACACATTGCACGGACTGGTTTCACACGCTATCACGTATCGACACCTATGTAAACTATTTCAATCCTTTCTTTGTTTTAATTTAGGTGATTATGGCTTATAGCTCACGAAAATCAGAAATCCAGAATTAGAATATTTAATCTGGAGCACGAGTAAATTGCTGTTACCATGTATCTCTTGGTCTAGTTCACTACACTCATCCGCAGACTGCTAACTGGTCAGTTGTCCAGATGACAACCACTGACACCCTCTACAAGTTACCGAGTGCCGTATCGAAATATACTGATGGAAATTTAACTGGAAGGGGAAAAGTATTGTAGGAAAAGGTGCACAAACACCAGGAATGACTGCAGCCTAGAGGGGATTATCATGAAATGTCATCTCGAGAACTTTGGAGAGCTTCACAGGCAGTGGATTGAGGCTGGTGTCAGTACATCAAGAGCCACCATGCACAGATGTCTTCAGGAAAGGAACTGCAATTGTCACATTCCTAACATCTTGCCAATCCCCCATAGAGAGACTGCTATCAAAGCAACCTGGGCTTCAGTTATACCTCAGCAGTGCCACAAGCTCCCTGCTTCAGTACAATGATGCGACAATTTGTTGTAAAGGAGCCCCAGCCAAGTATAAGTGAACACACTTATATGCTTTAATATCATACTTAATACTATAATACTTTATCATATCAATTTTTTTGGATGCACTAGTACATAATCTTGTGTATGTCAGCATATCTAATAGCTTCTGTTTTGTTTCTGTGAAACTGTCCCCGATATCAGCCATCTCAGACACTCACTGACACATGTGTCATCCAGCCACATGAGTCATATTTAGTCTTGTAAATGATGGTAAACATAGTCTAACAACAGTTAGTTATGCAACAGTAGAAAAGTCAAAGAGAACAAAAGGTGGGTTCCAAATGAAAACGAAAAAGCCACAAAACCCCAAGGAGTTTTTTTAATTTTATTTTTTTCATTTTTTACTTTAAATAGTATTTTAAAAGCATTCAAACATTTCAGTAAAAGAGACCCTAGCCCTAACCCTAGACAAATCCTTCACTCCAAATCGAAAGTTCCTCCTAAGGAAAAAAGTTAGACGTTATGCTCAAACGGGGGAATTATTGATGCAAAGGATTAACTTTGTAAACTCACCAAACGATACCTTCACACAAGCTCTTGTGGATTAAACCAAAGCAGAAAATGAAAATACAGAAGTGAATTGCTAGTAAATTAAATCTGCGATTAAAGTTCTCACTTCTGTTTCAAGTAACACTGAGGTATAGCCAACCATAAAGTTTCACTACAAGTTACCGCTAGAACATTTTAGATGCTCTTCTCACTCTCAGCGTACTTTCTTAAGTGTATCCCCTCATGATAACTGTTTGCGCGTGTTTTGAGCCATCTCATTCATTTCATCTGAAACGAATGCGATGGCCAACGCCGTTAATATTTTTTAATGACTCTAGGATGCTGTTTATAAATGGGTATTGTATAAATGCATAAATGCAAGAGGGTTCAAGTGAGAATTACAACCAACAGCATGTGCCACAAACACAACTCACAGGCCTCACATGCACACAGACAGACTGACGGTGTAACACAAGCCAAGCAACCCACTCATGTTCAGCTATTAATAACTGCAGCTATATATAAGTAACTTAAAATAAGACCCTCAGCATTAGATGCAGATAAGTCTGTCTACAGGGTGTGGAGCAATTCTCGCCATCTTTACTCAAAATATTTGCTCATTAGCAGGCAAGTAAGCAGGTACAGACATGAGGGATGCAAAATGCCAGGACTTACATTTTTATATGTACATTTTTCCCTAAATTGTATATCTAAGTGTGGTTACTTTGCTCTACTAGTTTGTAATAAATTTCTTCCTGGTTGCTTACATTTTCTCTTTTACAGGGAGTGTCATGCAGAGTTATGCTCACAAAAAAATGCTGATGGTGCTTTCCATGTTGCTGTGTTTTTTTCTCTTGGTGACTAAGAGAGTGTGTGACCAGTGCCAAGTTTTCTTAGGTGACACACCAGGTCTATGGTCTTGTAACATGTAACAACATGTTGTAACATATCTGGCAAGAAATTGTACGGGAGGGAAAATTGTAATATGAGAAATGAAGACGATACTGTGTGCAGCTGGGGCTAATCCATAGAAAAATAAATGAAGTGCCCATGAGGTTTATTTAAAGATCTAGAAATGGCAGTAGATAATCCTCAGGTAGAAAGCCCAGGCTTGAAAGCCAATAAAAGCAAATATTCACTATCCGCGGGGAGACGACCCAAGGTGCAATGCAAATATGATTCCTCCAAAAGTGATTGAGGGTGCATATTAAGCATGAAACCTAATATAAAATCGTTATAATTTAAATGAATTTAAAGCCAAATTATACAATTTGTTTTGTTGACTGTCTTGACTGTTAATAGAGAGGAATGAAAATGTAACTAATATTATCTTATTAACATGTAGCCTCAAGAAAGGAATGTGCTGCCATATGGAGTTTAGACAGTACTGCAGATACAAACTATAGCTCCTAATCTTATAGCTCTGTCTGTCACTGACATGTACAGATGGGTCATTAACTAAAGCAGGCCTGTGTTTACCCAGCCACTATAGGAGCTGCTTTTACATTGACCTGCCTTAGGAAAATAGATCGCTGCTTGAAGACATATAGAAAGTCTCCTCGGGTACTTTTAGATGATCTTAGCCTTATAAGTAACGAGTTTAACTACAGTAAAATGACTTTGCAGAACAGAAACTGTACTTAAACTATCTGTTGTATCTGACTGAATTCAGAGGTATCAGATGTGTCACTGCAGCTTAGTCAGTATAATTGACAGCCTAATTACACAGTTTGTGAGAAATATCCTACTAATTAAAGCTAGCTGCCAAAAAATATACTAGCATAGCAAGTACAACAAAATATGTAATATTTTCATCCTTAGGCTTCATTACTGAAGAAACAACAAGTGAACTCAGAGGAGGGAAAATGGAGGGAACTTATACGAGTCTGACTCACCACTCATGGCTCTAAACTGCCAAGTCATCATCATGTGGTTCATGGTGACAGTCAGGTGAGGTCACCATATAAGGAAACACCCAAACCTGCTATGTTTTCCATAATGTTGAAACATGTCTGATGCTCTTGCAGCTGATAGTAATGAATACTAAATGAATAATAATTTAAAAATACAGTGTTCTTAAAGCTATATTATTCTGTTTGTGCTTATTTGCACAGAAGCTTTTCTAGTTTGATCTCTTTGGGTTTTCATTTCCTCTCTCCCTCTGTCCCAGGACCAAGTAAATACACCCGATAAATACACTCTGGCTAGCTTGTCTCTCTAATAAGAGGATACTTTTGCAAATATTTAACCATGCTTTCCATTACATTGCTATGGTGATGTGCCAAACATTACACATCTAAATGGGCACAGGTTCAACAGTTACTTAGCGACAGCTGTCGAGCAGGTTTGCGAAGCTAATATGGCTGACACAGAAATATGATGAACCCAGGCTGCTCCTGATTCTAAATTTAATGCTTGATTCATCCAGGTGAAAGGACATAGAGGGAATTGTGAATGGAGGGGAGAAACATGAGCATGAGCAGGGAGAAGAGAAAATGAGTCAGTTGTTTTAGTTGGCAGCATTTTATGATTGGGGGAAAGTACCTGCCTCTCCAAATAAATGCCAGACACACTGTTACTCCATCTTTATCCTATATTATGGCATGTAACAAATATGGATTCGTCTGTGTGGAGCACACTGGAAGTACCAGAATGTATTGCGAATGTGCAGACAAATGTGCTAAGCTGAGATCCATTTGGCTTAAGAAAACAAGTCTGTATAAAAACTGAAAGAACAAAATGTCCTGACTAAAGTCAGATTATAGATACTGAGTTATAGCAGAGAAGGTATTTCAGGAAAGACTGTGCTGCACTTAAAACATTTTAAATCTTTACAACACTATGAATAATAAACAACACCTTTTCACATACAGTAAGAGCGGCCCAGCTGTTTTTTATTGTGCAAGCAGTCATATTTTTATTATTTTTTAAATTATGTGTTTATAACTGAGGCGTATTTTAGTGTATATTCATTGTTGACTTAGCGACTGTTATGTATAGTGTATCTTTTTGTAGTCTGTATAGAATTTTTATAAACTGTGGCTCTTTTAAATGTGTCATAGAAATAAACTTTGACTTGAGTAACATTAAAAACACGTATATACCTCCAAATTTAATGAAACTGTTCATGCATTTTCTGGGATTATCTACATATCAATTTAATTAATTGTTTATTTACCAGAACTCAGACAAAAATGGTACCCTAAGAATAATATTTTAAAAAATATTATACAGCAACAGAGATTGTAAAAATGATTTAACACACTAAATATGAAATGGATAGGATTATGGACGTTTCAGTCATAATCCTAACTGGACTTGGCGCCACGCATAGAAATGCTTACATCATACAAAAGCTGCCAGAAAGCTTCCTTTGCAACACTGGAGAAGATGCAGAAGTTGTTGCATACCTGACTTGCAGGTAACAATATGCGCGAGTATGCAGTTTGACACGATAGACCAGTAATGTAGCGTGCGATGGACTGATGATGGACTGAATCATCAGTCCTCTGTCAACCTGTTTTTGTTGTGTTACTTTTAGTTGTGGTTTAAGATGTGTGCATTCAAACAACAGTGGCATTTGTAATTTTTGTGCCTCTTTATAGTTCTTACACCCTTAAGAGAGCTCACTGTTAATAATGCATTTGAATCAACAATAGAAAATCAAATATTCCATGCTCATGTTATACTGCTGTATGACTTGTGTGAACTGTGAATATAATGTGTGTATAGCAGTTTCTTTCTTGCTTGCTTTTTAGTGCTATTTGTGCTTTAAGAACCGCTGCACAGCACATTACGTTAAGTTAGATACTTATTCAGGATAAATAAGGTAAAAATGAAGAAAAGGCCTTCCTTGGTAAGTAAAAATTTATTTGTATAGCACATTTCAGCAGCAAGGCAATTCAGTGCTTTACATCATAAGAACATCAAAAAAATGTGCAGTAAAATCATTAAAAGCATTAAAACATCAATCAAGTACACAGCAAATCATCAAAACATCAGAACCATCACACAAAATCATAAAAACCATCAAGCAGATACGCATGATAATCATAAGGAGATGGTCAGTGTACAATAAGATATTTTGTTTAAAGCAGCTTTCGCCCGGATTTGTTTGCAGACTACTAATCAAAAGCAGCGTTATACAGGTGGGTTTTCAGCCTTGATTTAAAGGAATTTAGCGTTTCAGCTGTTTTGCAGTTTTCTGGGAGTTTGTTCCAGATTAAAGGTGCATAAAATCTGAAAGCTGCTTCTCCATGTTTGGT
>JAVDPK010000166.1:124537-137827 GCA_034780415.1 Cichlasoma orientale | reverse complement strand
CTGTCAGTACTCTAGCTGCAGCATTTTGGATCAGCTGAAGGCTTTTCAGGGAGCTTTTAGGACAGCCTGATAGTAATGAATTAATATATTTGCGAGGTAACAGTAACAAATTACAAATAGGGTTTATGATTTTCAAATGGTGACACTGAGTTTTTATTTGTGACATTGAGCTCCATATGACTTTTGGTACTACATTTGGAACTACGACCTGTTCGTGGATGTTTTGGGAACAATATTGAACAAATTATGTTTGAAATAAAGAAGGAAATGCAGTCAGATAAAAAGACCTGTCTGAGAGTATAGACATATATAGAGTTCCAAAATCTACACTACATGTAAGTATAATGCCAGAGCTAAAAATGCAGGTCTAAATAAATATGTCATAAGTCCTGCTAGAAAAGAAACTACAGAGTATAAAACTTGTTTGTCCTCTGCTTAGTTCTTCAGCTCCCTTTTTTCTCTCACGTACACTTTGTATTTCCCACTACACCACCACTGACACATGCGAGTACACTCTCTCACACACACATACACACACCAAAAACACACACACGTGCATGCTCCTCATATTTGAAGGGCTCTCTTGTTGGGTCTGTGAAACACTGTAAAGATGTAATGGGAAAGTAGTGTGTGTGAGCCTGTGTGTTTTCACATAGATGGTAAAAACACAAGCTTATGTTTATGTGCCACATTCCTGCGTGCCTTTATAAATGAAAAAGAAGGAAGCTCACACTCTGGGATGTTTAATGCACCAACATGTGCCCAACTTTCCGAAAGAAACGTTTCAACATGTCAAGCGCAGAAACAGTCCAATTGCAAAAAAAGGGGCAGTCCAACATTGTGATTAAGAATTTGTTGTAAATGATGTTCAGGGTTAAGTAAAGATTTCATACATGGAAATACATCAAGTGATGAGTAAAAACCACTCAATCACAAGTGAAGTAATATTTTGATGCGTGGGCTCAGCTGCAAGGTTTTAAATGTGAATCAGGATCACAAGAAATGTGTTAACGGACTAAAAACAAGAAGTAACACTTTTTGTTTTAAGATCTTTTTGTTTAGTCTGGTGTTCAGCTGGCACCTTTCTAAAAAAAAGAAAATGAGTCATTATGTATGATTGCTCAATCAACAAGTTTCAAGTCTGTCAGATCTGCCAGGTAACGTGCAGCTTAACTGTGTCAAACGGCCTTCACGCTCTGTCATCTTAACAGTGTAGCTACATGCATATTCATGCATATAACACACACGCAACCATCAGATTTTTGCCTTCTTTCTTTGTGGACGACAGCAGATTGTTTTTCTTCTTGCGGATCTGTTTTCTGTTGTTGAGAAAAGGGAAGACTGGCCATCAGCCCTTCCTCGAAAACAATATCTATTACTAATCCTTGAGCAAATTCAGGTCATCCTCTGCGGGTTTTGCCCAATCAGTCATCAAAAGTGCCAACACCTTCATTGTGATGCTAACTGGGTCATATTTGATTTAAACGCCTACACATGGTGTCGTAGCTCAAAACCCATTCGTCAGGCATAAAAGTAAAAGAAAATTAGGAGTGCAGTGGAATTTTTTTTTTACGATGAACGGAGAATTTCTACAGTACGGTCGATCGCTGCTGTGTTAAAAGATAGTAGCCTGCGGGGGCTGAGGAATGAGCTACACATGGAATGCAGCCACAATAAAATCAAATGGTATAATATATGATTAAAAAGTGTACAGACGTTATAGGTATATTAAGTGGGAGAGAAAAGAAAATGCTTTACTTATTTAAATGCTTTTCTTCATTACATTAATACACCAAGAAAGTGAAAACAAGCATCTGTTTTTGTCTGCATGTTTATGTGCATATGTGTGAAGCCTGGAAACAAGTACTAAGGTGTGACCAGGCATTGCTTAAGAAGGCGAGGCCCTTGTGACATCAGCAGGTGAAACCTGTTTTTGGTCGGTATCAGGAAATGATGCAGGCGCCCTTGAGTGTTTGTGTATGTGGGTACAATGAGAAAACAATCCTTTTATGTCCATGGAGGGTTGTGGCTTAAAACAACAAATCTACTAATTCATGTTAATGCTGTTTATGGGCATGCACGACCTGAAAAATAATAATCATCATAATAAAATCCTTGACACTTTATTCAGTATGAACTTTAGTATTTCTGCTTAACAGACGGCTATATGTTGATTTTGACAGGCCGATTGTTCAGACCATATTATATAATGAGCTCTGAGTCACTGACTTGTTTGTAGGACAGACAGCACACGCATGCCTACACTGTGGGAGTAAGTGAGGGGAAAGGACTAGACTAAAAGAGGCTGAAGATACACAAACACACACACATGCAAAGTTGGTGAGTCAGACAGGAATGTGAGCTATGTGGGTTTGAGCAGAGTTCAGTGCACAGCTGTTGGGACCCTTCATGTTGGTACTTGAAAATCTTAAAGAAATTTCTCGGACGTCAAACGTAAAGTGAAAAACGTGCTCCAACGGCCCAAGTTTTGACTGAAACGGAGTCACTTCTCACCTTACAAACGCCTAACATTTGCTTCAATGTTACCACAAAAATGTACAGTTCACAAATCCTAAATATAAAATAACATTTAAAATATTAAAATATATATATAAAAATGTTTTCCTTACTCTGCTGGTTTGCTCTTACAGAAGCAAATCAATAAATAAAACCCCTTAACCATTAGGAATTAGTATCGTCATCATGGATGGAGATGCGTAAAAAATATCTATAAAATACACGGGAGCAAAATGGAAATGCTTTCATAATATCCAAATTAGGCAGAACACCAACATCAATGTCAATCACGATCAAAGGTCCCTCCCAAAACTGTGCCGATATGCGAGCATTAGAATAATCCTTGGGAGGATGTGACCCTGAGGTTTGAGGCCTTGACTGCTGTCTTTTCCAGTGCACCAGCTAAGTACTGTTCATTCATGTGTGCAAATATTGGCACATATTTTTGTAAAAAAAATAAAAATAAAATAAAATATTTCAAATTAATTTTAATTAACCTTAAATCTGACTGAAATTGCTTAAGGAATTTTAAGGAGCCCTGGTAGCATTTCAAAATCACTCTTCATTCCAAGAATCTTGGAATCGCAGATGCAGCTGACAAAAAACTATATATGTTACTTTTAGCCTGAGTGTTGGTCTTTTAGCAGGGCATACTGTATATGTGCCATGCTGAATGTCACATGGAGGATAGTCCTCTGTTCAATCATCGTGACATCATAAGCTGAGATTTCCACTTTGGCTTTCTTTTTTCACATCACAAAGTGTGGCACCTAAGATTTATGCCGTTAGCCTTTTGAAGTCAATACAGGATGCTAGGAAATTACAGAGAAGTTTCCATGCCCGACAATACATTTGTTTCCCACTACTTTACTGTTCATTTCCCCCTTGTTGTGATGCTTGAGAGCCAGACTGCAGTATTCTATTTTGTCAAACCACACTGACACAGGCTCACATGATGAGGATAGGTACCATCAAAGAACTAAGTACAGTGACTCATAACCACAATCTCTTGATTTGAGTCTTGCGTCACATGAGTCTGTAAAGCTTCTCACTTGTCGTACCGCTTACGGTATATCGTGAAATTACTGTATGTTTTTTACATTTACTGTACGTACTGCGCTACAGTTGTTTAGAGTCTTTGTTAAGGACCAAATATATGACGACACATACATGGAAAAAACCACACACAGTTTAAGTTAAATGTCATTTTGGAACATACGAGTACAGTTGGTATAGCATTTGGGTTTTACTCTTCACCCTACCTCCCATCTATGATAATCAAAACTTAAAAAAAAAAAAAAAAGGCTTTTAATGTCACCGTATTTTGTTCGTGCATCTGTCTTTGAATGAACAAACTGTATTTTTGTCCATATTATTCTAAGGATCATGGTCATGCATGTTCTTCTTGGGTTTGGGACTTTCACATCAATCCTAAAAATATAGAACTGTAAGTGAGCATTAGAAATTACCATTAAATACACCATATCTTTGGGTTTTAGTGGCAAAGCATGACCTCCACCTGAAAGAGAAGAGCTTTTTCTTGCTTTCTTTTTTTTGCACTCTGTAAATTTACCCATCTCCATGTCACACACTGACTGTCATACAGTCAGTGCAGCATAACTGACTCTCACCTGACAGGGCAAGGTTTGCTGTCTTTGATACACACCCACTGCGCCTATCAGTCACACCATCTGGTTGAAGGCCATAAAAAAACCCCTCTAAAAACACGCCAAAATCAAAACGTGTCGCAGCAGGAAATCTAATATTCACCGTGTTGTTTGTGCACATCCGTGTATCATTAATCATTATTTAAAGACTCCCACATCATTCTTCCCATTCGTTCACACACAAATGGAAACGCTGACACAACAGATTTCATTACATGGAGCAAGACAGATTAGAGTGATAAAATTTACAGTAACTTTAAGTCATAATGATCCTATTTAATCATGTACTAAGTAAGCATGAGAAGGCTTTTTTATGATGGAAAAATCTACTCATGTTGTCCTTACTGTAGATATTGTAATGGGTTCTTCCATTAAAAATACAATGTGTCCAACCTTTTGACTGGTACTGTATGTATCCCATAATTTGCTCACTTTTTTTTACACTGCATTTGGAATGGCCATACATTTGCTCATCTACCACATATAATCTGCATTTTTTTTGTTTAGTTTTCATATTCTAATGATTACAAAAAGCTGTCAAAACCACTTTGCTTTTTGATATAGTGTCTACTGATAAAGGCCATATACTTGATCTGAAACTGCTGACTTTCTGATCAGGGGAGAACTGGCTCTACTTCTTGAGCCACAGCTGTCAGATTATGCTCTGTCATCTCATTTTTTTTTGTTAAAGACGCTCGAGCAGCAAGCCAAGGCATTACAAATCACATTGTTGTAATGTTCAGCACAGAGGTTTCACATTTAATTGTAATTAATTCTTTGACAACCAGTGATTATAAGATGTAATGATGAAGCAACATACTAGTCACTGCTGACTTAAAAATGCTCGAATTCAGTACGGAGCTCACACACCTCTACAACATAAAGCTATTAGGCCAGTGAGCCAGTGGTTGGAAAAGTCTGTGTAGCTGAGTCACCAAACATCAGACATTAGACATGGAAGACTGCAGTTCATGTCCTATTCCCAACCAGCATAGGCAAACCATGAACACTATTGTTCCTTAATGTTAACCACTTGTGTAATAATGTAACACTGACGACAAAAATAATCTAACCTTATCTAAATTAACTAATTTTAATCCAAATCCCAATCTAAACTAGATTTAACTAAGCATGCAGAACTTTTCATTTCATAAAACAGTGAGCTCTAACAGTGCCATTCTAGAGGATATACACACATACTGTTACTGTTGTTGCTATTGTACTGGAGACATTAATAATTGAACATTTTCGATTAGCTTTTTTAAAATTGACTATACATGTAGGCACTCCAAGGGTTGCATTACTGCTGAAGTTATGTAATTTTTACTGTGCATTAATACAAATAATGAAATGTAGACTGTGCACTGTTTAGCACTTTGCAAGCACTGAAATTTTGTTCACGCACCGCCAAGTCATGTCAGCAGAAAACTGTCATACAGCAGTTACTGTAAGCCAATAATTGTGTGTATTCCATTTCCTTCACAACCTTCTAAGTTCTCACCACGTGCCCCTCAGGTTTCACACGTAGCAGGCACACGTGGTCCTGACATACACAAGGAAAGAAAGGACGTGACTGCAAATGGAAATTCTGTCAAGTGGGTGCTTTCTCATGCCATTTATTTTTGTATCCTTTTTTTTGCTAATTCTGCTCATTAAAAATGTGTGTAAATGTGAATACATACAAAGAATAGTTTTCTAATCAAACAGCAGAACTTTTCTGTTGGAAGTACTGCTAAAGGTTAACTTCCTCTTGGTTAAATTCATTTTTAGCTGCGGGTCAGGGTCACGCTGTCTGTGTTTGTGTGTATGTTTGTGTGTGCATGTGTGTGCATGCATAACTGTGAGTTTGTATATATTATGGGCAGGAAACTGGAAAACTGGAAGCAAAACTGACAAAATGACAGATGGAAACATTGGATTGCACACTTCTAAATTTTATTTAGACTGCTTTTCTGCTATTGAGGTCTTGAAGTTCTTACTTCAGCTCCACCATCAACATGCCCATTAATCTCATCTCTACTAGAATTCTTAACATTAATTTACACTGAAGCATTAAATATGATCAGTTTATCTAAATTAAGTTGTACAATATACTTTTAAGACTGCTGTAAAAAACACAACTATAGACCATATGGTCATCACTGTTGCCTCACAGCAAGAAAATCCTGGGTTTGAATCCAACGGCCAACCTTTCTGTGCAGAGTGTGCATGTTCTCCCTGTGCCTGCATGCTCGAAGTACTCCACCTTCCTCCCACAGTCCAAAGACATGTTCGGTTAACTGGTGTTTCTAAATTGGCCAGAGATGTGAATGTGAGTGTGAATGGTTGTCTGTTTCTTTGTGGCATCCTCTCGAAGGTGTATCCCACCCGTTGCCCTTTCACCTCCCTGCAACCCTGAATCGGATAAATGGGAAAAAAATGGATGGATGGATATAGTCACAGTATTACTTAAAAAAGAGACTCCTCCATACATAAGAACATTAGTCATGGAGTTCCACAGGGATCTGTACTAGGACCCACACTGTTTGCATTCTACATGATTTCCTTAGTCAATATTTTTAGAAATCCTGCATGCATTCCCATTGCTATGTCAAAAATAATAATCTATAAAGACATTAATGTTACCTGTAATTTTGTTCTTTCTAAATTCAGACAAAACTAATGTTACTCCATTTGTGTTTGGCCCCAGAGGTCTCAGAAACATGGTGTTAAACCAGGTACTTACGCACTATAATTGGCAGAAAGGAACAATAACGTTATGTATATATATTTAAATTTGTCTTCCATTCTTTTTAAGCATGTTTGAAATCATATGTGTGTTATCTAGTAAAGACCACAGTTGGACATTAACTATAATGCTGTAAAATAAAGTTACTTTTGGCTGCTCTCTTATTCCCACAGGCTCGAATACTTGGCAGATTTTTACATGCTACAGGATGCCCTTCCTGACACAAGCCCCGAGAGATTTGTGTCTCCTCCCAGAATTGAACTGGGAATATTTCACTTGTTAGGCAAACGTGTAAATGACTACATTATTAGTGGTCTATATTATTAACCACTATTAGGTATAATGATGCAAAATTGTAAATAATGCTTGAATTATCAGTATTGAGCCTGCAGATTTATGTGTGTGTGTTTGGGTTTTTTCCACAGTTTGGGGAAAACTGAATAGCACAGAACTGGAAACTGCTGCTATGCTTATCTCAGGGGGAACTATCAAGCACGTAGCACTTTTGGCTCCATGCCAATGACTGATAACCATGGGTCTTCAGCTCTATTGCATATGGAAGACGTGATTTCAGTCATGATCCATCAACAAGACATAAGAAGTTCATGAAATAAGAAATAACTAAAGGCACTGTCCTACCATTTTTTATATAATAATAAAATGCAGTTTAGATCAAATGTCAGAAGAGATTCAGCTTGCATGTGTGAAAGGATATGACACACTTGTCTGCATTTTCATACAATGACTGGATGTGCTTGTTAAAAATAGAATCTAGGGAAAAGCGTATGTGTGCATATTTTATGTAATATTTATTATGCACAGGTAGCAAATATCCATCCATTTTCTTCCACTTATCCTTTTCAGGGTCACAGGGGGGCTGGAGCCTATTCCAGCAGTCGCAGGGAGGGAGAGGCAGGGTATACCCTGTACAGGTCCCCAGCCTGTCGCACACAGAGAGAGACAGACAACCATTCACACCTATGGGCAATTTAGAATCACCAATTACCCTAACCCCACTAATGTCTTTGGACTGTGAGAGGAAACCAGAGAACCCGGAGAAAACCCACACAGGCACAGGGAGAACATGCAAACTCCACACAGAAAGGCCCCGGCCGTGGTGGATTAGAACCTAGGACCTTCTTGCTGCGAGGCAGCAGTGCTAACCACCATGCCACTGTGCTGCCAAAGACATGGCATGTAATAGATAATTAATAAATGTTGTATATGAAATAATGATTACAGTAAGACTGTGATGCTTGTCTCTTGTGATTAACTGACATGGATTGAGCTCTGCTCATATGGCCACACTTTCCTTTTATGTCTGCGTTCTTATGTGGGCATGAGATTATAGGTAATTATGTTTTATCACGTTATGTCATCTGTTTCCTCTTATATGAGTCTGCGTACGTTAGTCCACACATCATTCATTTAGTCATTTGTTCACAATATGTCAAATCATAGTATTTTTTTTTAAACCTGAAAGTGTTTTGTGTGTTCCTGTTTATCTCAGAAGTTTTATGTGTTTACTGTATGCCTTTTTTTGCGACTTTGAGTATGTTTTTTATTACCTCACTTGAGAATGTGCAGTAAATTTTGGCTGATGTCAGTGCCTCTGCTGCTCCAGTTCAGCTCTGTGTGGGTTAAGTTTGTTTACTGTTTTATTCCATCCATGGTAAATTGGTTTATGGTCCTTGATGTCAGACAGATGTCTGGCAACGCCTGAGCCACCTCATTATTTACCCTAGAGCCTACCTAGATGGTTATCTTCAAACAAATAAAGAAGTAGTAGTTTGAGAATGAGTAGTATGTTTTGTTTTTAGGTGGCACTATGATTGTTTTTTTCATGAGGACTGTTCAGTTAACAAGTAAGGAGATTAAAAAAACAAAAAAACAAAACATTATCCATCCATCCATCCAGCCATCCATTTTCTTCCGCCAAAATGTTGATTATTTCCTAGGGTTGCGTTAATGCTTAAACATATTAAACACAATGGGTTCATGGTCTTCCTCCTGACTTTGAAGCCAAAGTGTAATTGGTTAGATAAAAGTGCTTTGCCGCAGAATCCAAAGTACACGTGCAATAATCAAGATTTCAAATCAGGTTATCAGGTTTGTCAGAGAAAGCTTAAGTTTGAACATTGAACTGTTTGTGAGTGTCATTCTGACAGTTCTTTAGCACTCCTCTGCGAGATTAGTGATTTGAGCACAGGAGTGTCTTGCTGATGACTGGAAGACAAAAGTCTGCTTGTATTATGACATCTCATATTGAAAGCATACAGTCATATATGCAGTGAGAATTTTAACAGCCCTATTGTGACTCTGCTGTTTCACTCTGAATACTCGGCCTCATATTCACAGCCATCTGTTGATGCACACGTTTCAGTACACGTGTAATGACTGGCTCAAGGAGCGTCACAGTGAATCATTCTATGCAAATGGTAGTCCTTGAAACATTCTGTGTTTTTGACTGTTAACCGACATTTTTATTTATTTTTTTGTAGTTTTGATTTATGTACAGTATTTTTAATTGCGGTAAAATGATTATTTCTTGGTCATATAAATGCGGGACCGTAATAACAAATGCAATTCTAAAGTATGAGACAATCAGTAAAATAAACACAGTGTTTGGTGGATGGTTGTTTACGCAGATCTTTTTATAACTTGTATTGGATCTATAGGGTTTTAAGGTAGGTTTAAACCTGTGTTTTGCATTCACACATGTATGTAAATGCATGCATAATATGTTTATACTGTATTACAAAGTAACCATTTCAGTTGTACAAGAGCATTAGGGTATAACAGTTATTGTTTGCTTAGTTGGGCTCACTGACTCAAGATAATCCCCCAAAAACCCATCAGTTAGACACTATAAACAGATTCCCCCATATGCTAAAATATTCTGTGGTTTGACAGGATGTGTGACAACAGTGCACGACTCTAAAGATGTGTCAAGGGCTCGTAGGTGGTTTTCCACCGTTTATACACACTGGACCCATAAACAACTATAGACATGACCACGCAATGGTGGGCAATGCTGTTCCATTGCAAAAGTTGAAATAGTAGGTGTCAATAGGGCGTAAGTTCAAGCTTTGTGAAATGTAAGAAGCTACTGGTCTACAATACACCACCATCAAAGCATTTGTTTGATTGCTTTATTATAATGCATGAAATCTCTGTCTGTGTTTGTTTGTATCTTTGTCCATGAATTCCTTCCAGGCCATCAGGAGTTGAGCCTCGCAGCCACCTAGCAATGGGCTAAATTACCCTTTTTAACATTTATGAACCTTTATTACATGTTATAAAAGTATAGCACCATTTTTATTTCACAAACAATAACATCTAATTTACTATGCATGTTACCACACCTTCACATTGCCTAGCAACCACATAGGAACAGGTTAAACCTGTTTTTAGCCTTTGTGCACCTACAACACCTTATGAAAGCATCTCGTTGCTTTCACTACAGAAACATTTCATTTCTAACCACAAAAGCTGAAATATGCATGCCTAGCAACCGCCTATCATGGTGCTAAAATTACCCACATATTGTTGCCTATAAACATCTACCTCCTCTTATTTTTCACTTTTCTCAGTGTGATTACGTGTATTGGCTAAACCTGGCAGTAGCATGGGCATTTCATCAGCTCGCCTGTTTGTAGCGGCAAATGAGGTTAGTTGATTTCCATAAATGGTTCTAGTGGCATGTTGTGTCTCAGGTTGTGATGCTAGCAGCATGCCATGAAGAGCAATGGAAACAGTGGTGGAAGAACAATGTTTCTATTATAACAGTGTTCTTTGACCAAGTTCAAAGGTACCTTTGTCAAGAATGCGTCTTTGAACCTGGTCTATATTATTCATAGTGTATTATACTACAAAATTAAACAGCGTAGAAATGTTTAACTTTCTATTAATATTTAAGCAAACAACATGTTTAAGATGTCACACCCTCAAAGACACTAGAAAAGACTATCTGTTTGTCATCTATGTGAAGCACAAATGCCTTGAGAGGTCAAGGCATTTGACAAATGCTTTGTCTGTGTTTTTGCATTTTTCCTAGATGTGACGCTGGACTTCTTTCCAAAGTCACTAGAATAAATCAATAAGACTAAGTAAGGAGGCCTACAAAAGGAAGTAAGCCTTTCTTTGCTCATTAACAGAGAACAAGCGAGGGAGGTGTGATAATGTACAGTACACTCTGTAATGAGCAGGCCTTTGATTTCACTTGAATAGCATTCCTCTCCCCTAGTGGAACCTCTCCTACGTACCAAGGGGCCTC
The DNA here is from genome assembly GCA_034780415.1 of Cichlasoma orientale. NCBI lineage: Eukaryota > Metazoa > Chordata > Actinopteri > Cichliformes > Cichlidae > Cichlasoma > Cichlasoma orientale. Next base: position 126,639 of record JAVDPK010000166.1, on the reverse strand, counting down.
ACTTCCTTTTCTGAAAGCCTTTCCATTTCCTCTCTGCAGAGGTGGAGTTCTGCTTCAAAAGCAAATTACCCTTCTCTACCCAAAACACTTTTTATGCGATGAGAATAGATTTCTGCTTGTGCTTTATAGCCAGCAGACAGACAACAATGGGTTTTTATCATGTGTAAAATGTCATTAACTTTTGTAGTGGTTGAAAAGATGCAGTCTTGTTAAGGAGAAATATTTTTCCTGGTATTCAGTAGTGACAATATTTTCACCCAGACGTTTCCTTATTCCTGCAGAAATGCATGAACAATCCAAAAAAATAAAAAAATGGTGCCTTAAAGCTGCCGACAGATGCGGTTATTGCCCTTTTTCTTAGCTTAGGGACATCTCATTTTAACATTAGAGAAGGCTAAGATATTTAAAAAAAAGCCAGAACAGACACTTTAAGTAATATTTTACACAAACTTAACAGATATGAAAACTGTGACGTGGGCTGAATGTAAATGTGTTCTTCTTTTGTGGTTTGCAGTCAGCTGAGTTGATCTCATAACACTATTTGGGTGATGGTTCCTCATCACAACAGTTGTATTGTACAGGCTTTGTTGAACAAACCTGAGTGGAGGAAAGTATGGTCATGTGATGCAAAGCAGAAATACACAACAAAAACAATCTCACTGCATGTGGTGAGCATGGCATGGAAAATAACATATTCTTGGAGGAAGAGCAGCTCATAAAGCAGAAGTTCAGAAACTTCTGACATTTGTGCCACTCAAAGCTGTTTTCCTATCAGCCTACAGTTCTGCCTGTTGCTTATTTGTTTTCCACCAAGTCTAAAATAGCTTAACATGTAACATGTATGTAACAAAACTGTATACACTCTCCAAACAAATAAATCAGCACTGCTACTGGTGCTTTACGTAGCGTGAAGCAGAGAGTAATCTGAAAAAGAATGTAAGCACTGCTGAAAAATACTCTGTAATCAAAAGCCACACTTTGTTCCAGCACTGGTTGCTTTTATTATTGCCAGTAATTTTAGTCACTGGGAAAGGTGTGTAGATACTTACAGTAAATGGTGGAACTTCCTTCTTTTCAGTTCATGTCTGTTTACTAATGTGGTGCTGCCACCTCCTGCCCAAAGTCGGGAAAACAGATTCAGAAACAGTTTAGAACCTTTTTTTCCCCCTAAAATATACCTCTGTCATGGTGCAACCAAAACAGCAACAGAAGCTAAAATCAGAAAGAAAAAAGCTGCACACGATGGGACATGGAACTGCAGACTGTGCAGCTGTGAACTGTGTGCCGAACGCACTTTGGATGGCAGCGGATGTTTGAGTTGGAAACGAAGGTCACTCTGTCCGATCTTGTGTTTGTTCAGAATCCGATATGAACTGCACGTTCCGGTTAATGTGTAAACAAAATATGGACTTATTGTGTGCTTGTTTTTCTTTTCATGTAGATGCATTCGATGCTGTGCGGTATTAGCTCACGTGTGATGGAAAACAAGCTCAAACAGGGTTTCAGGATTACCACGAATAATGTAAGCAAATATTTTTGAACCGATATGTTGAAGTCGTTTGGATTTCGAGCAGTGATACCATCTACGTGTAACTGGGTGTGAAACTAAATAGACTAAGCCTTTAGTTTACTGTCAAAAAAATCGAATATGTTAATCAGCTATTTTGGTAAGTTTGTCCCCACAGCTCATACTGTATGTTGTTATGCCATCCTCTTTTCTATGCCTTGGCCTTTAAGTGAGTGGACAAAGGCATTATTTCTAAAGTCCTTTTGGGAAATCAAGCCCTGGCATTTCCTTTGTGACTGTGCCATTTTCATGAGCAGAGCATGTACCTGGACACACACACACAAACACACACACGCGGTCAAAGACTCATGCACTAAAAGACATGTAATACAGTACATACTGTACACACCTTTTCATGCACCAATATCCAGGAACACATGCCTTCAAACCACAAGTTTAGTTTCCCGTAAACTGGCTGTGTTCAGGTCAGTAGAATCAAAAACACCTCTCTCTTCCTGCCACACGCACACACACACACACACACACACACACACACACACACACACACACACACACACACACACACACACACACA
>JAVDPK010000166.1:108498-119291 GCA_034780415.1 Cichlasoma orientale | reverse complement strand
AACTAAGTTACTTTTTAAAGGAGTAATCGGTAATCAGTAGTCAGACTACTTTTTCAAGGTAACTATGCCATCACTGATTTTCATAACTACATAGTCTATAGGAGGTGAGCAAAAGAGACAGTGGTTTTTATTATGTAATTATTATGTCGAGTTTCTTCAGGCTTCACTAAACTTTCCCCCTTTGCATAGACTACACGGTGGCAGATCTTCTTTTGAGCTATTTAGAGGGTCAATTCACCCAAATTAATCTACAAAAAAAAATACTATTTTTTATATAAACATCTGTTGCTTCTAGATATGCCACTAATAGAAGGCAGCAGAATACCCTGAGCTTGCCAGTGAGCTTCAAAAATGACTGGAAACAGTCCTCTGTTTTAGATTAATGGCTTATGCACAAGTTCTTATAGTATAAATACCAAAGGCAAAAAGAAGTTTGGAGAATGTAAATCTCAAGCTTAGGGAGATCTTCTGTATCTTCTGAATGTAGAGTTTAAACATCTTGTAATAATTGCATTGTATCTTTTTATTTTATATTTATGCTATGAAAGTCTGAAGCTGCAGCATGGTGGTGCGGTTGTTAGCACTGTTGCCTCACGGCAAGAAGGTCCTGTGCTTGACGGTGGTGGCTGGCCTGGGCCTTTCTATGTGGAGTGGATGGATGGATGTTATCTGAAACTGGACTATGATCATTCCCATTTAAATGCAACAAAAATTGAGTATTTGTGTTGAAAGGAAATGATGGAAAATCATGTAATGTGATGTGAAATGTGAGCATGTGCAGTCCCTCAGTTAGCCGATGCTCGTCTGTCCCAACAATAAATAATCGCATTTGCTTTGATTACTCTGATTGCTGAGGCATATTCACTGCATCGTTCAGCAGACTTTGCTCCAGACACATCGATTGTAACCTGCATGAGTTCACTTCAACAAAAGAGATCCCAGGGGAATTTGAAGCTAAGTAGCAGGATCTTGGAAATAATTAATAAATAAATTCATCAGGACAAGCCAGACATTTTATTAGTTCAGCTGCGCAAAGCTGTGGGATAAGGGCCAAAACCTCGAGTCCAGGGAGCTTGGAGTAGTTCAGCTCATTAACAAGATACTTCAATATTTGTGCCTTCCAATAGATAGTAAGTATATTGTACAAAAACAACATATAAGCTTGCAAATGAAAGTGAATTCTTACTCTCGACTAACAAGCAGTAAATGATGGATCTTTGTTTCAGATGCTTTATAGAAAGTAGCTGCACCTGCTTAAAAGCTCAGTGTACTTCAGTCTAATTTCACAGATTCTGCCTCACTTGCCCTTTCTGTTAAGTTGCCCTTTAGGTTTTGCTTAGGTTGGGGTTTAGCGTGGCTGATGCGTGAAGCTTTTCATCACAAGCGAGTTTACTGCTTGCGAGGAAACGTTTTTCTTCAACTGTCTCTCTCTTTTGTGAGTATATATATATATATATATATATATATATATATATATGTATATATAAAAGAAAAGTAACATTCATAGTGGCAAGGTTAAAGTTAGCTGTTTGAAGAGAAACTTTTAAGCCGCTGGCATCCACTTTGGCAGTTTATATGTATTAAGACATGATTATACTAAGCTACACAAAAGAAGATGTGAGAGCAGGTTTTTATTCCTCAATCTTTTTTTGTCAGAGGGCAGTAGGGGTTTTCCAGTTGTCTATAACATGCAGCACAACTGCATTTTATGAATCAACCTCCTTGTAGCCATTACAAGAAAAGTCATGGAGACATCAGGACTTTGGTTTTTTCTGGAGCAGTTCAGCTTCCCAGTCATTTGCAGTTTACAGGGGGTGCATTCTGTATAACAGCAATCCCAACACGTGCTTCAGAAAACTGCCTGTCTACTGCCATCCACCCTCCGCCTCAAGACAAGCTTCACATCTACATCCTTTCTCCCTACTGAAATCATGCCAGCATAAACCTTTGAAACCCTTCCTTCAGTGCTTTTACTGACCTCTGCTGCCGTGTGGGTGGCCACAGGGAGAATGGGCCATAAATGTTCTTTCCCAGCTCATTGAAAAAGAACAACTGGTAGCTCATAAAATAACATTTTATTGCATAATATCTCCTATGACTTTTCTTTAAGCTACATTAAAACTCAAAATTGTGAAACTCTAATGCGTAACATGGATGGACATTAAGGCCAAAATGGAATTTTGCTTGAAGCACGACAAAGACATATTTTCTTTTTGTTATATTTTGAGAGTTGAGGATATACAGAATGGTCCGTAGAAGAGAAAAAAATGCAGTGAGTGACAGTTCTCTGGGAAATTAGTTGCCATGCAGGACAAAACAACCAAGGTTCTAAGACGCTAAAACAAAACCCTGTCAAATGACAGTGAAGTGTTCAATGCACTTTTTTTTAGGGACATATTTCAAAGCAGTTTTCAAACTCCACCTTTGGAGATTGCAGTGACCTCTGGCTTAAAAAAAAGATACCACCTTCTTAAAATATGGACCGGTAACCTCCAGGCAAAAACTGTTGTGTACCCAACAAGAGACCAAGATACACTTGGCGAAATCTCGGCAGACCATCTTTCACAATGCTGCCACCTTGTGACCAAAGTCCATAAGCTCAAAAGAACGTCCGGCAGCACACCTGAAATGTACGCAAGGACACTGAATCCACAACCAATTCAAAAGGAATATTGGCCATATTCACCTGGGCTCAACAAAGAGCACATTTACTTGTATTCCAATAGCCTGAAAGAAATACTTATTTGGCACAAGTGAGAAACTTAAGCTATACAATGTACGCAGAAGAGCATCTCTGAATACACAGGGTCAGCCTTGAAGCAGATGGGCTACAGCAGCAAAAGGCCACACCAGGTGCCACTCCTAACAGGTAAGAACAGGAAGCTCAGGCTACAATTCACACAGACTCACCAGAACTGCACAACATAAGATTGGAAAATGTTACATGGCCTGATGAGTTGCAACTTCTGCTGGGATATTCGGAAACAACATGAAAACATGGATCCATCCTGCATTGCATTAATAGCTAAGGCATGTGCAGTCCCTCAGTTAGCCGATGCTCGTCTGTCCCAACAATAAATAATCACATTTGCTTTGGTTACTCTGATTGCTGAGGCATATTCACTGCATCGTTCTGCAGACTTTGCTCCAGACACATCGATTGTAACTTGCATGAGTTCACTTCAACAAAAGAGATCCCAGGAGAATTTGAAGCTAAGTAGCAGGATCTTGGAAATAATTAATAAATAAATTCATCAGGACAAGCCAGACATTTTATCAGTTCAGCTGCGCAGAAGGAAGCTGTGCAAAAACCTCGAGCCCAAGGAGCTTGGAGAAATTCAGCTTATTAACAAGACACGTCAATATTTGTGTCTTCCAATAGATAGTAATAAAAGCACTGTAGTGTACAAGAAAAACATATAAGCATAAACAACATGCAAAAATGGATCCATCCTGCATTGCATTAACAGCTAAGGCTGGTGGTGCTGGTGTGAAATGAATGGAAACTAACACACATTTAAACAACAATAAAAAATAATACAAAAAATATTCTCTTCAGCTTTATCGACAACAATATCAGCATAGCAGATTGGTCTGTTGTTTGTTTGTTAGAATGCTCCCATGTGTGAAAAACTGGCTGTGAATGTGCCATCTTTATGTGTGTGCAATAACTTTAAATGCCCATTAGTGTAGGTAGGTATCGCCTCACATCTGAGAGGTAGCTGTGAGTATGCTGATGTGTCTTCTATACATAAGTTTGTTTAGGCCTGTCTGCTTGTGTGAGCATCCTTATGTTGGTGACAGTGCATGTGTGGGCTTCTGGGTTATCTCCATAGACAGCAGCATATATCTATTTTAGGTTCTCAAGATGACAAGAGTATGCTACCGTTACAGTTAATATGGTTTGTATATCTGCACCAGTATATATGCATACTGCATGCATGAGTAAAAAAAAAAAAAAAATCTGTAACAGAGCAAATGACTTGAGTGAACTAAAATAAAAATGTACATCAGATCAAATATAAGATGCTAATGCAGTGAAATAAAAGTGAAGCGGGGAACACACTGTGGTGTCAAATGCTCAATCTACTAAACAATCTGCAGACAAGGCAATCATTGCTCCAATGTTTGTCCCAGCAGTGCATCTAATACCTCAGCCGCAGGACTGATATGAGGAAGGAATTTCACAGGCTCGTGTACACTGTTAGCTTTTTGTTGTAGCTCAGTTCTGTGGCGCACGGATAATTTAAACAATAATTGACACTGATGGTGCAATCCAATTAGAACTGTCAATAAACAAAAAGAACAATAACAATAAACTGACCCTTTTAAACACGGTCCGTGTCAAAGTAGTTTGGCTAGTGTTGATTGTGAGAGATGAGGAGAGCTGTTGCCCCATTACTGGGGAGCTCAAGTTTCTAAAGTTACGGGAGGGTGCAGCAGGGTTGGTGGTTTGGTGCAGCATCTGGAATAATGCTGGCGTTGTGCTGGATCTTCCTGGTGAGTTGAGCCAGAAGGTGAAGCCTTTGATTTACCAGTTGAACTATGTTCCAGCCTTCGTCTGCGGTTGGATGGATTGATGGATTTTTGTTGTTGATTACTAACCGCGCAAAATGTCTTGTGAATACAGGTGCTGGCAAGGCATGGTCATTTTACAATGCATCTAAGCTGCTCTTTAATATTCTTCTAACTCCTGTAATGTGTAAAATAATTTAGAAGTGATGGTGCACAAAGGCACTATATTGAGCAATAGCAGAATACTATTTTACTCACTAAGTTAACCTTTGGTATTTCCAGATAGCGGAGGTTGTCATTAGCACATTTCTTTTTCTCATATTTTAGACTGTGTTTCATGATTGTAACAAAAGACAAACAGCACTTCCTCAATTCAGATTGTTTTTGTTTGAGGTGCTCTTTGAAAGAGATGCATTAAAATCAGCTAAAATGCACTGGTTCTCCTTGTGTAGTGATACGCAACCTTTGAGTGATGTTCAAATTGCACTCAAACACAGACCCAGATGCCAGCCAGTGTTTCGCAGTATTTATTAAACACAGGTGCTTCACTGAATTATAAACACGTAAAAAGATTATTTATGGGAAAAGAGTTAATGAGAAGGTAAGTGCCACTAATGGGTTTAAAAGATGGAGAGTGGGCAGGCAAGTGGGTATCTACTACAGTTCAAATCCTTTCCTTCCAAAGAGGTTTCTGAGAGACAATCCAGAGATGATGAATGATCTAATCCAGCCATGGCAGGTCCAGAGAATGCACCGGAGGAGGACTAGGAGAGGAGGTAAAGTAAGTGCAGTGAAAAAAAAGGAGCATAAACAAGAAAGCACACTAAACTTGAGCCTGATAATACCATTATGGCAGCTACAACAATCTGGCAGAGACTGGATGAATGAACCAGAGCTTAATTATGCAGAGGATTGGATGAGGTAATGGCCAACTATTACCAGCGGCTGACTGGGAGTATGACAATAAGAGAGGAAGGAAAGGAGGAAGATTGGAGAGATTTAGCTGGAAATTTGGCAGACCATGACATCCTTAGCGAGTTAAAGATGATTTTTAAATTGTAAATAATGCAAAGTGCAATAAATATGAACAATAAATACATGGAGCCAAAAATTTGCATACCTGGCCCATTTAAAAACAACAAATAAATGTTTACAACTGTTGTTGAAAATAAATTTGAGTTTCCCTATCTTGTCTGTGGGAAGGGAAGTGGACTCCAAGTTCTGAGTGGCACACAACAATACTGTTGCTTTGGGTGCTTTCATGGGATTTGTTGACACAATGCTGCCAGACATCTTTTAACAGCCGACAGTTGCACTCAGGCTGTAGTAAATTAAAATAGCACTTGGGGTGGATATTGATGGGTGGGGTGATTGATATTGCAATTTGCAGAGTGGTTACAAAAACATTTCACACCTCACTGAGCATACAGGTCTTAATTAGTATGCACCATCAGCTTACATAAACTCACAAGTCATCACTCTCAAAAAATGCCTTGATCTCACCAACACCGAACCAGACATCCAGAGGTAACGCATAGGCAACACCCACTTTGAATGCTTTGAGCTATCTTCTTGCAGTACAATGCAGCAAATGCAAAGTTCACTCCTATCAAGCGAAGTCCTGTAAGCTAATGAAAGAGGTCAGTTGGTGAACAGCTGAAAGGGCATAGTTTCAATTTCAGACTAAACAGACCATCCATCCATCTGTGGCGTGTACCTGCTGAAACATCTGACATGTCAAGAACAAGCTGGTAATGTGGTTATTCTTAATATCTAAAGAAGAAGTTGAAGTTCTTGCTGCAACAACTTTGACTGAATTTTTACTGAAATCCGCATGCACCTGCTCTCTTCTAATGATGGCTCGTTTATGTTGATTCGCATGTTCTCCATCTCCTTAGAGTTGCATGGAAAGTAGTCCAGCAAAAGCATCTCACATTAAATTCAGCAACGCATTCCCGGGTAGATTATTCATTTAAATGAATGACTGTCATGAGTCAAACCACATTCCTGCTCTGCTTGCTGAGAATTCTGCTGTGAATCTACCACCTGATCCTGCAGGTTTAGACTCTACAGCATCTATCAACTCAGATGTAGCCTCTGCAGGCACTCTGCGGGGCTCAAAGTCACGGCATCTCTGGCTCAATTTCCCCCAAGTAAGCTTTCTGAAACACTTCCTTGAGCTACCCACAACTTATCCCAAACAGTGCAGCCTGTCTTGTTTCATGCTGTCCCCAAATTCCTTCATGTTCGTTCTCTAAGACACTCCTCCTGGCTCCCTGTAGCTGCACTTACTACTTTAAAATCCCCGGTGCTGGCACACATGGCAGGGGAAAGGATCTGCAGCTCCATACCTTCAGGCCGTGGTTAAGCCAGACAAATGAGTCCATGCTCTGCATTTTTTCACGACTGACTGCTTGACTCCAATTTCTATGCACCAGACTGGCCATCACCACACCGAGGCCCGAATTCGTGGAGTGAAATAATCTTCCTGCACCAGTGAGATTGAGAGAGTCACTTCATATATTCTAATATATTCACCTTCCGCTACTACACTGATTTTTTTTCTCCAATTCATTAGCCACATATATTTTCTTTTTCCTAACCTATCTCTTATACATGATCCTCATTTTTGGTAACCACAGGTGTAAAGCCCTTGAGGCTGACATTCCTCATATTATATCTTTGTTTTTGCTATTGAAATAACTCAAGATAAGCGTCACCTGGTGAAAAATGTTTGAATTAGTGAACTGATCTTGGACTAATGCATGCAATAATTGCTTAACCTTAATTGAATAGTACACCCAACAAAAGTAGCATTAACCTTCATATACCTGACAGTAAGACAGCTGGGCCTGCTGCTCACATAATGAGCTCTGTCTTATAAGTCATGGAGAGCTGCTTCAGCTGAATGCTTCTGAGGCAGCCTGTGGAGCAGGTGTGTGGAGACGTAACACCTTGTATTTGTAATCACTGCTCTTGTTAATACTATCAAAGCGTTAACTTAAAAGAGTAACGCTAACATTTTAATCACTTGTTTCTTGGTTTTCGAGTTCAGCACAAAGAGTAATCCTTGAGCTCATTGTCACCTTGTTCGCAGAAGTATTGTGACTGATGTCTGGCAACATTTGCAGGGTGCTGAGTAAGCCCTCTAACCCAAGTTGCTGTGTTGTGAAATCTAGAGCATCTTGCTGTGTCTGTTTTTTTTTTTCCTTTTTAAAAAAAATCTTTTAGAAAGACATCTAATTACAGATCAAGGACAGATCAAAACACACGACGATCCCAGTGTGCAGTAAAAAGGTATAAAATCAACACACACAACATGGCATCAGCCTATAACAATCAAAAACCTACTTCATTTAAATTTGGCTGATATCCTATTCAAGGCCCTCTTCTCGGGCACGTCCAGGTGGCGTCCAGCACTATTTTGAGATTCAACCAGGGGTGGGCGATTAATTTTCCCAAGGGGGCCACATGAGAAACTGGCACTGTTGTGGAGGGCCACATCAGTAAGCTGAACTCAATTCTGCTCAATATGAATTTTATTTGTTTGTAAACTGCCAGTAGTAGCCCGCCCCCAACTTAGACTGTGCACACTTTATTGACTGATTGATTGAGTGATTTAGTGTTCACAAGCTTGGATACCCAGGGTGGGACTGTAAAAGTGAATGACCTGAGGTGTCTGGGGAACATCCAGTGGAAGCAACTTGAACTGTCATGCCTGACATCATGTGCCAGCACAGAGAATATTAAAAAAAGCACACATTTTTTGGCCACACCAACACAATCTTTGCTCACCACCTGGCCCACTCACCAGACATGCCTCCCTGCAACTCCATTTGCTACCAAATAAGAAAAAAAAAAGACTTGAAGGATCACTGTTTTGACACACCAGAGCAGATCCAGCATGAATCGCAAGTACAAGGGGACATAATGGATCTAAAAATAGAAGCTGCACTGAAAATGGTCCAGAGGAGCACAAGAACATTATTTTGAATATGAGTTTGGCCATATTTCAATCAAGTATGCTTTTTGATATTATAGTGCCAGCCAAATACGAGCATCAATAGCCCACCAACAGCTTATGGAAAGCAAGCTAATCTGATTTAAATATAAAAGTGAACTCTGTTATGCACTTTGTTTGACAGCAGAAAGAATGAGGTGATCATAAGACTATGTAAATATGTTGTTATCCTCATTGTGAATGTCAGTCCTCAGCCTATCCATCTGGGATCATACATGTCAGCTTGTATAGAATTTCTGTGACTCTTATGGATTTTTCACCATTTTCATTGCTTACAGGTGTTGTCAAAAATCTTTTGTATTATTAGGAACTCGCAAGCGCACACTGTGTTGGATGAAATCAAAGCTCTCTCTTCAGTAAAGAGTAAAGAGATGAAAGGTATGTCAAAGTTTGCATGAAGTCTCTGAGACATGACTAGTAGCATGCTAGCAATTTGTTATCAATATTATTTTTTACCATAAACATTATACATTATTTTAACACACATAGGGTTAACCCTTAATTATCATGTCGTCACCCTCTTAAAATAATGGCCTAAAAATTATTTTTTAAAAAAAGTTTTATTTTTGCCTAAATAATCATATTTTCAATGTTTGGTTTAGTTTTTTGTCTTTTTTTAAAAACCTGGGGAAAAAAAAGACTTAGGCCATTATTTTAAGAGGGTGACGATATGCAATGTTGATTTTGCATTTGCCAACTGCATCACAGCGCCATCTAACAGTAAGGAGGATGTAGGAAGTCAGTAAGTACTGCATATAAGCAAATAAAAGGGTGCTGCTGTCTGCCTTCTTTTTTGGTGTGAGTGCTGCCCCCCAAAATTTCTGCACGACTGTCTGCTCTGAATGCCAGCCCACATCAACTGATGGCTGATGCCATCTATAGATCCAGTTGGCCAATCTCACATTAAGGTGCTGAGCATCTACAAACCATTTTTTAACCAACTGCAACTACAAGATTCACAGCTGCCAATTTACATCATGTAAGATGTGTTTTGATAGATGGTGACCCAACGTACATATCAGGAGTGTGAAGAAGAGGCTTGCGTTCAAAATGTCACACAACTATTTTCAGATCTGCTAACTTTCCAGTCTACGTCACTGAGCTATGCCCGGAGCACAGAGCAACACTGAGAGCTTTGGCTTGAAAATGTCTTCAGACAAGAAAACAGGTGTGAAGATCTGCTGCAAATGGTTACAAAAATCATAAAACCCTTTTACAGTTTCAGTTAAATCAATGTTTGTTTATGCAATATTACAGCAATCTACCAGTCGAAGAGGATGCCAGTGCAGTTTTCATATTTGCTCTGTGTATCGTATGTCAGATGCACTGAATGAATTTGCTCGTATCCTCCACAGGACACAGCATCAGTGCTTAACCCGTACAGCTGATCAGTTTATTTGTCATTACAAAGAGGTAATTTTGTGTAACTTGACTTAATTTTAGTACTGCTAGTAGCTGAAAAATGTCAAATGAAATTATTTTTCATTTTATCAGGTTAGAGAAAACATATCTATCAAGATGGCATGGAATTAAAAAAAGAGTAAAAAAAGTCTAAAAATTCATTTTACAGGCACATTTTATTTCTAAATCCTTTTTTCTGCTTTGGAGTTCAATATTTGCTATGATTTAGGATCCCAAATAAATATGGGCCACCTCTGACATGATTGAGGAACTCAACTCATGGTAACAAATTTTTTTCTATTAAAAATTATTACTAAAATTCACATTTTTCAACAAAAAACAAAAAAACAAAAAAACAAAAAAACAAAACAGATCAGACTCATGAAGGACATCACTGGTACTACTGATGTTAATTGTTGGCATTAACTAGGGGAGAGAAGGGGGGGACCAAACCTGTTTGATTCATAGATCAAAGGCTATATTGCTGTGGTTCATTTTTCAAACACTAGATGACAGTAACAGATTTCAGAGAATATAGGGAGGGAGCGCCAGCAAGCAGGAAAAGGGGAGGGGGGGGGTTGAGTAAAGCAGGGGTGAAAGGGATAGAAGAAGTAAAACTTTCACATAGGGGACAGAAAGAGGAATGAAAAGGAGATGAGATGAATGAGAGAAGTGGACTGAAGAGACTGTAAATAAAAGGAGACATAAAAGAGATGGATACAGAGCCAAGGACGCTAGGAGGGAAAACGCTTAAAAGCGGAGAGACAGGAGCATGAAACAACATCAGAAACATTGGGGGGTGGGGTGGGGGTGGGGTGACAATCGTCTGTGTGGGATGTAAAGGAAAGGCGATGAA
>JAVDPK010000166.1:85925-100925 GCA_034780415.1 Cichlasoma orientale | reverse complement strand
ATTTTTTAAAAGTGTTTTGCTTTTCACGCCTGTTTCCCACTACACTGAATTTAAATTTTAAAGATATGATTGAAGTGTAGAATCAAGGAGTTTAACAACTGTATTGTGCTGTTTAGTAATTTCAGCCATTTTTCGGTCAGCTGTTTTTGAAGAAAAAGTTCGTTCCACTGAAACTTTAACGTTGGCCATAACCCGAGAATGTCACCCAGGTTGTTCAAATTTACACCATAGATGCATCTACTAAAAATTCCAGATAAGTTCAAATCTTGGCGACCTTGACCTAAAGGTCAGAGGTCAAGTTTTTCTGAAAATCTTGTGAATGTGATAGCTCCAGAACAGTCTCACCTAGGATCTTCACATTCACACCATAAATGCATACTGTTCAAGCTTGACCCATCAAACGTCACAAAGTTGTTCACTGACCTTACTATAACAGCACTTTCACCTGTGTCTATACATTGCCACATACTTTCAAGGGGTGATGGACTTGAACCTGGTTTAGCTAAGCTTCATATTCTATTATCAAGTTTTATGAAATATTTAATCTATCAAGTATATATTTTCTTTGACTGAGATATAGTATTTTTAAGTTTTTCAGTTCCACGTTTGCTAAGTGTCTGGTTTAAATGTCATATATTTTGCTTGCACATTTAAAATAAAACAATATTTAGGAAAAAGAAAAAATATATTTTTGTCTATTTTGTCCGTATGGTTAACAGGTTCAGTCCCACTGAGAATCTGTAACAGTCACACTGATTTTATTGATGTCTGTGTTATTATTTTTCCTGTAACACTGCAAAAGCGCCTTCAACAAGATGATTTGGAGGTGGGAATTATTCATTTGCTGGGATAAATAAAGCTGAAATAAATAATAAACACACCTCCCAGTGTTTGCATTGTATTCCTCTCTATTTAAATGCCTGTCTGTATTTCATTGGTGGTATTTATGCTTGTACCTAACCCTTTCTGTGGGTGGTTGGCACTACAAGAAACCAAGAAATAAAAGAAAAATAGCTATCCACAGATTGTGCATTACGTGAGTAATCTGCTCTGACAACTGTCCTGGTGTGGGTTTTTCATAGAAATAAAATGGATGGATCTTTGCAGCAGGACAAAAACCATGTTGAGAAATAGAGGGACAGAGAGAGAGAGAGCCAAAGAAAAGCACCATTTAAAAGGCAAGGGGCTTGTTCTCCAAGTGGGGATGGAAAACAAGATAAAGTGAGGGAAAGGCAAAGCGAGGCAATCCAAAAGAAGGGCAGATTAGATGGAAACACAAGGAAGAGACAAAAACCTAAACAACGACTGACAAAGACAGATGCATGTGCAAACTGCATGCTTTTGTGTAGGAGTACACTCAGCAACATGTGTTTATGTAATACAAGATAGGCCCTCAGCATAGAATAGTGTTAACATGGCTTTGTAGACATGCTTGTATTTGTCTATAAGTAAAGTTGTGAAGTACGTGTGTCTGATGTTTTGCCTTTTGTCTTTCCCAGCCAGCGCTGACTGTTACCTCTCTGCTTCAAGGACAGTGACAGAAAGAAATGAAAGAAAAGAAGACATAAAATGAAGCACAAAGACAGAACTTGTCCACTCTTTCCACTGAATTCATTCTCACTTTAAAAAAAACCAAAAAAAAAAACAAACCTGACTGCTTTTTCTTCCTTTCTGACTCACATTCTCCACCATGACTTCAAATGAAGGAAAACAATAACTGGCAGAAATGTAAAATTTCACAACATTTTTCTCCTGATTGTTTTCTCCACTGCCTCCATGTAATACCTGGTGTAATATGCGTCTTCTCGTTTTCAGGTGGGCTTTTCTCTGTTCATTTCTGTCTCTGCCTTGCTCTGTGCTTGATTCCATTGTTTATCTCTCCTTCTAATGTAATATGTGGCACTTTTTCTCCCTTCCTTCATGCTTCCACCCCATCCTTCAGTTCCTCTCCACCCTTTTTTTTCTTTTTTTGCCCTCATCAGTGCTCCTGACAGCTCCCTGCAGTTTGTTCTTCTTCTGTCCCTATCCCATTTCTGCTTCTATGTGTCACTCTCAAAGGCCTTTCCCTTTCAGCACATTTCTTCTCAATCCTTTTCTTTAATGTCAAATTCAGGCAATTATTGAGAAATTACATCTAACACCAGCACTCATGATTACACTGACATTGTAGCTGGTATTTAAAAGTAATTTGTCTCTTTTATCAGCTACCTTATCTTCCTTCTTCTCTCATAATTATAATCATTTTTGGCTGCTTTCTAGGACCCTCTTTCCAGATATGCATGAATAAATCTTGATCAAGCCAGTCCACATGTTATCCTTATCCTTGTCCACATTTCCACACCACTAAACAAATCTACATCACTCGGCCTGAGCTCACACACACCTTTGAAATATTCATGCCTATGTCAATAACTCCAAGGACACATTCAATTAAGTTGCATCAGCTCTATAATTTATGACCCACGACTGCAAGGTTTTCACCTGTCATCCCGATTTGCCAGAGAAATGCCTCCTCTGCTGCACCACATGTCACACTGCCATGCATGAACAAAGGCACGCAGCAACAAAGACAGCACACTTCCTGCAGCCTGGCTGATGAGCTGTTTGTGTGATGCCCCCCTGCTGCCAAGGAACATGTGTGCCTGCCTCAGTGATTGTGAATGGCACCGCCACACCTAAATAAACTCATGTCAAAAAAAATCATCGCTCAAATGAGCAGCCTTATATTTGGGTGGAGCAATATTCCAACTTTCAAACAACAGAAATGGACGGCTATCTGCTGTCAACGATAAGTTTAATAGGTTAAGTTGGTGTGAAATTTTATGTTACACAAAAATACAGAAGATTTATGTGGCTATTATTTACAATTCTCAGAAAATTTGAATAATAATTGGGCTATTATAAGCTGCATGCTGTATTTAGAGATTTATTTAAATTATCTTGCTGCCCAAACACAAAAAAAAAAAAAAACCTGTAACGTCAGTCTATGAAAATGCGGCTTTTGATTTATGATTACAAGTTTTGACAAGATAGATTAAATATGACATCGCCTGCACAGGCAGTGCTGGAGGGAAATTCTTTACACGCTATGGAAAATACAAGGTTCATTTCCCACGAGCAGTGCCTCTGGCTCAGTACCCACTGAGCCAGCCCTTCCTTAAAAAAAAAAAAAAGAAGCAAGGGGCTGTGAGAATGATGGTGCACTGTTTCAGGTGTTTTATGAGATGCTGAAATTAGGGTTAGAGTACCACACATGTGTTTGAAGAGTTATTAGACACCAGAACAGTGCACAGTAATCTGAAGTACTATGAGACACAATTCTACAGTAGTGGCAATTTTTTTTCTTTTGTTGCGCCCAACGTAGGCTCTACAGTACAAATGTAATAATTCTGTGAGGTGAATTCTCAGGCAGGTCCCTGCTGCCTCAGCATAAGGAGGGACAGTCCTGGTGTCTGTCTGAGCACCGGCTTAATGTGGGTCAAAGTGAAAACAACATGGTGTGTTTTTACATAGGAAAAAGCTCCGGTCTCCTACCTTTGAGATCACCTCATCCTGCCACTAATCACTTTTTTTATAGAGTGTCAAAGAGGTTAAGATCCCCAAGGCCTCGCCCACCTACGAGTGTCTAGATACCGGACTTAATATTTAGCCGTACGATAGTACAGCATTCATAATTATATACACATGCGATTTCACTAATCATAATTTTGCTCCAAATGCAGTCTTTAGAATTTGAAATAAAATGAATAAACATAATCATTCCGTAATGATTCCGAATGAGATAATTGCAATGATATGAACAGGAAAACAGTGGGGTCACCATGTATAGACAGATAGTTAACTACAGGATGTAAGTGTTGTGCAACTGCAATCAATGTGCATCAAGAGTGATCTCAGCAGGAGTGGGGAGAGGGGGGAGTAGAGTTTGTAAAAGAGTATAAAAAGCGATGTTTCAGTAATAACAAACTGTTATTCCTCACCATAAGCAGGCGGATCATCTTCTAGAAAGGATTATAATAAAAGTTTGCAGTTGGATTATAAAATGAGGAGTACCGGAGGATTAACAATGGCCAAACAACTGCAATCTAAAAATTGGATTTATAAGTCATTCCTCCTCTGCTCACTCTGCTGTGTTGGACTATGGACTTTGGGGGGACCTAGAAGATATTGGAGGGAGTCACTATTTCCATATCTGATCCACTTCCATCACGGAAGGAGAAGGAATGTTGTTTTTTGGCCAGGCAACAATCCTCTCATCGATCTCTCTCCAAATTTAGCGGTAGTCATCCCATTTCATGTCATGATTAGGCTCAGTAATTTAAGAAGTGGTTTAGACAAATTGGCTTTTATGATTTATTCCGTAATCTGATTGAACTTTATTTGGCCCTGCTTTATTATGTGGATAAATATCGTATCTGCATTTAAAGTCGAAGGTGTAGACATTCACTTTTTGGATTCTTTAACAGTAATGGTGAAGACTTTTGTATTATAATTACATAATTTTAATGGTTCTTACAGGCTGTTCTAGCCCATAAGTGGGCTAGGCATCGGGACAATAGGCAGTTAGAACTAGGCGTGTCTCCCCGACACTGGCTTAAATTAGTTTCTGGCAAATCTTATTAGGGTAATATGATTTGGGAGCAGAAACTTGGACCCTTTAGTCAAAGAGCCAGTTGAGATTTCCTGTACAGGGCTAAGTAGGATCTAACAAGGGCAGCTAACTTTTTGACTGTTTTTTTTTTTACACTCACCAATCAGTTTATTAGGTACACTTTGCTAATACCAGCTTGGACCGAATGAACTGTCTTAATTCTTCATAGCATAGATTAAACAAAGTGATGGAAATATTCCTCAGAGATTTTGGTCCATATTGACGTGACAGCATCACAGTTGCTGCAGATTTGTTGGCTGTGCATCCATGATTCCACCACATTCCAAATAAGCTCTATTGGATTGAGATCTGGTGAGTGTGGAGGCCATTTGAGAACAGTTAAGTCATTGTCATGTTCAAGAAACCAGTTTGAGATGATTTGAGCTTTGTGACATGGTGTATTATCCTGCTGGAAGCAGCCATCAGAGGATGGGTACACAGTGGTCATAAAAGAATGGAAGTGGTCAGCAGCAGTAATCAGGCTGTGGCGTTTAAACAATGCTGAATTTGTACTAGGAGGCCCAAAGTGTGCCAAGGAAATATCCCCCACTCCAGTAGACCACCAGCAGCCTGACATAAAGCAGGATGGATCAATGGTTTTTAGCTGCTTACGTCAAATTCTGACCCTACCATCTGAATGTCGAAGCAGAAATTTAGACTCAACAGACCAGGTAATGTTTTCCAGTCTTCTGTTGTCCAGTTTTGGTGGCCTGTATGAATTGTATCTTTGCTCAGATTTGTGTTCTTAGTTGACAGGAGTGGCACCTGTTGTAGTCTTCTGCAGCTGTAGCCCATTTGCTTCAACGTTCAGTGTGTTGTGCATTCAGTAATACTCGTCTGCATACCGTGGTTGCTAATGAGTAGTTCTTTGAGTTACTGTTGCCTTCTTAACAGTTCAAAGCAGTCTTGCTATTCTCCGCTGACCTCTGGTATCCACAAGGCCAGAGAACTGACACTCACTGGATATTTTTTGTTTTTCAGACCTTTCTCTGTAAACCCTAGAGATGGTTGTGTGGGAAAATCCCAGTAGATGAGCATTTTCTGAAATACTCAAAGCAGCCTGTTTGGCATCAACAACACATTCAAAGTCACTTTCTTCCCCATTCTGATGCTCTGGTTGAACTTCAGCAGGCTATCTTAACTACATGCCAAAATGCACTGAGCTGCTGCCGTGTGATTGGATGATTAGATTTAGATTTGTGTTAATAAGCAGTTCAACAGGTATACCTACTGATGGGACCTGTGAGTATATGCTCTATCAGTACAGACATTTCTCAGTGCTCCATTTGTCTGTAACCTCAAACTAAATGTGGTTGCTAATTTGACTACTTATCCCTACATTCTAGTTGTCTAAATATGACCTGGCTCCAGTTTCCAGCTGTTAGTATTTTATGCCACCAACTTTGCCAGCCTGCTGTATGAGCTTCTGGTCAGTTCGCAATCTAACTAAAGTGAATTGCAACAATTTATGGAATATGCATTGGTAACCGTGGTTAGCAGCTTTGTTCCAACTTCAATGCCCAGTGGGTACATATCTGGGGCTGACACTGTTGTACTCTAACTGTGGTTCAACAGGTGCCTGGTCTTTTGTAGCTTAGCAGACTAAAGAAGAAAAGACCGGATGATCAAGTAGGTCAAATGAGTTCTTTTTGACCACTGAGTTTGTGTCTGTGGTACTTGAAAAATACAGTGCTAATGCCATCACTATGATAGAGATTACCATAAAATGACTCTATCTACAGTAGGAGTCTAGGGGTTAGTGCTCATTACAAGAGCAATTTTCTTGGTTTCCTGGAAGTGCTCAGAGCATGTTGGTTCTGCACAGGTAGTTCTTTGTTAAAACCAGGGAGATAAGTTTGTGCAGTATTTTGTTCAGTTCATGATGAGAAATTTGGTTTGTGACTCACTATTATTATCAGCAACTCTCTTTCAAAGAAACCAGAACACTAAGAAGGTATTTACTGATGTTATTAAAATGTAAAACCAGGATGTGAACTGAGAAATTTATTAGGAGACTGACACCGATAAGAGCTTTTACACTCAAATGAGACTTTTGCAAATTACTTCTCAGCAAAGCTGTGCAGTGCATTGGTGAGGTCTGGGAGTTTTGGAAGAGAATTATCTTCTTTTTTTTTCTAGCTATAGGAGATATTATTCATTATGACAAACTGCTTTGCCTCTGGCCAGATGAATTAAATTCTTAAGTAACAGAATTGTGAGGTATTCGCCTTTAACTGAAGCTACTTAAGCTTCAGTTCGCTATTTATCTTCACTCAGCTCGCTCAGCCTCTCCCTTGGGCACTCTGCGGCTGCTGTCAGGTTATACAGTAAATCGTGACTGTAGTTTTAAATCCTTGCAATGGTCCCTGCAGCAAACAGCATAGTGAAAGAAGCAGACTGCAGTACATTTGGAAGCCACATCAACTTCCCCTCAAAACCTGTGCGATGGAAGGGAAACAGCTTTGTTCAACAATAGCTACCCTTATCAGAGCAGCAAAATCAACAAAAGCAATCCATGTTGCACAGAATTACATTCTCAGTTTTTCACACAGCCACTAGAGGCTCCTTAACATCAAAATGTAACTGTAGGTTGTAATAACAGCTTCCAAAAATGGCAGCTCCAGCCGAGAGTACCTGGCTGCAGGCAAGAGGGTGCCGCCATACCTCAACTCCATACCGGAACTCCACAGCGGAAGCTGGTCGTCTTTGTGCGTATTTCACGTGTGGTATCCGGCGGACTTAAATCACAATCTTACATTTTGAGTTAATTTATAATTTAAAGACTTTTATCAATCTTCTGCAGTATTTAGATATCATAAGGTATCAATTGGAAGACAGAAATTGCAAATTGGCTTAATTTTTATTGAGTTTAAAATGAACCTTATAATGTTATTAAAATGTGAAAACGATGTCCAACTGGAAGATCCTGTGAACAACTGATGAAAGACAATGACAACTGTGTTAAATACTCTCTGACTTTTGTGCACTTTATGACAGTATAAAGGACACTTTAGTGTACATTTTAGAGACATTTTAGTTTAGCCAAAAACAGGCCAAGTCTTGTGGTACTGTAGACTAATCCACACTGTATTTTATCACCTTGTTTCATTGATAATTTTCCTATACCTGTAATATTCAAATGTCAGATATCTTCAAGGATGTATATGCCTCTGAACCACAGCTGCGACTTTGTTACTTATTTTACCGTACTTAATGATTGATAATAAGTTTGACAACTGTTGCTTGCATTCTAATTGCTTATTTTGTCATCACACAACATACAAACTGAAAAGATTCAAAGAATGAACTCCAGACTGAAAGCCATTCAACAACAAACTGTTAAAACAGGCTCCCACTGGCCATGACTACCTCTGCCTGTAGCTAGGTCAGACCTTGCAGTTGCAGGATTTTGATGATGATCTGAAGAACTGTTAAATAATCCAGTCATGCCTTATGGTGCTCACGACTTCACTGTCATTGTCCCTAATAGAAAATTTGCTTTTCAGCCAAGCAAAAACAAAAACACATAGAAAGCAGCGACACATACACTCAGAGGAAGACATGACATAACATAAATATGATAAATAAATATATGAGTGCATCAAGTGGTAACAGGGGGCTGAGGGTATAACAAAGCCATTATAAACAAAACAGACATCATATTCAGAGGACGTGCAGGTCATGCTCCCCAGACTGCCTCCTTTCAAAATACTAGATGGGTGCATCTGTAAAAAAGAAGTCAATGAACATTGATATCTTTAATATTTTACTGATCACTTGTTAGGGAACATGGGTTTGTGATACAAACAGAATTGTATTAGGGAATAACATATATTCGTCTCCCACTATTCACAATCGGTCATAATTTTTCTAAAATAAAGTCTCTATGTATCCACATTTCATATGTATTGAAAACTGAAAATGTAACGGGTACCGCAGAGGTGGCACCATGTTAGCAGATAAATATTCTGAAATACAGGTAAATAAAGATGACGCAGGTGGACAAGCGTGTTGTAGCTCTCAGATTCTCTGCAGTTATATTTATTAAACATTTCTTTTGAGCGGGTGAATTTTCCCTTACAGAATCATCTTTATGTTCGATATCCTTTTACGTTACAATAAGCCCTAATTCTCATATCAAAACCAAAATCCATACTAAAATATATCTGTGTATAAAGCACATTTTCACATGTTCCTTCCGAGTCATGTTAAACTCTAGCATTCAACATGAAATACATTTGCCATAGTCTATTTTACCAACATTCACCTAATACCAAATTACAGTAGTAATCACCACTCAGAGGACTCACAGCTTAACATTAAATCAAAAAACATAATCAATTTTACATTAAGGTTAACCCATAAACAAAACTCTTTCGACAAATATAGATTTATATTTGTAAAGGGGAAGAAAGTGTGTGCGCTGCTACGTCTGGCTCTAATCCGCGTCTTCTCTGTTCATGTTGCTATCAAGGCTAATAGGCTAACACACTTTGAATAACTATTTAGTCAGATAATATCGAATGACATCTTAGAGAACATAAAATGATAATTCGTCAATGAATTCTCTTTACCTTTTAAGAGTGCACGTTTTTTCCAGCTGCAACTCATCTCTGGTGCTCGGACGTACTCCGGTAATTCCCTGTGATAAACTCACAAAGAAGACCAGCTTCCACATGCCACTGAGCTTGTTTGTCTCCTCTTTATGTGTTTTAAGTGACTTTAGCTCTTCTGCCAACATCCACATTCAATTGTTATACTGTGTACTGGTTATATTAGCAATGGTAATGACCAGTCAAAAGTGTGTCCAAACATTTGACTGGTACTGTACAGTATGAGGAATTAGTCTTGTATAACCGTAATAGAGTACTTGTTCAAGCCAAGTCATTCCAGGGGCAGTCAACCCCAAGGCTCAGTCCTCCTACCTAATTAAGAGGCTTTGGAATCCACGTTTAAAGTAGCTGTGCTTCATATTGCCCTTAAAGTGTGGCAGAAAAATGCAAACCCTTCACTTGAAATTAGAGAATGAAACAGATGTGCTCTCCAATGACTCCTGTGTTTTGCCACTTCTGGATTTGGTTTTCTAACTTTGAAGCATTTTTTTTTTCAAATGCTGAGCATGTGCTGTTAAATTGTTTAAGCTGTTTTCTCAGTTCACTTTAGCTTCATCTTTTTATGTGTACTTTCTTAAGGTAAGACTGGAATGGGCTCTCAAGCTCATTAATATACTCTCAGGATCCAAGAACTTGGTATGCACATGCTGTAGTCAGACAGTGTTTCGATCGTTCATGTAAAATATCAGTGTCTGTCACATGTTTACCTTCAAGCGGCCATCCGTCACCAGTAAATGCATTTCAGTTACACTTGAATTGGATCAATGAAAAAGCCACTGTAAGTTAACTAATGGGAGCTGCCATAAAGTCTGCTGTTGTTCTTGCAGCACTTTCCATTAGCTTGGCAAACAATTTGCCAGAGCTGTCTTTCATGTGTGAAGGAAGCAGCAGATGTCTTACATATAGTACTTCTGTGACTTTTAAGCTGTTATTAGCAAACTTGTGTGCACTTCGAAAATAACTTCCCACAGAAACACGCAGTTTGTTTTGGTTTCATCACTGATGTAACTCATCCAAGGACAAGGCAGAGGTCCAATCTGGCCTCCGGGTGCTCTGAAAGATATTTAGACAGTGTGGCACATCAATATCTGGGTGCTCACTGAAGAATGAGTTAGAAGTGAAACAAGAACGATTTGTCATTTAATAACATATCAATAAATATGGTTTGTGAACAACTTTCAGTCATTATTTAAATTTTCTCAGTGTATGTATGGCATTAATAAACAATACACTGCTCAAAAAAAATTAAAGGAACACTTTGTAATCAGAGTATAACATCAATTCAGTTAAACGTCTGGGACATTGATCTGGTCGATTAAGTAGCAGAGGGGGTTGTTAATCAGTTTCAGCTGCTTTGGTGTTAATGAAATTAACTGCAGGTGCACTAGAGGAACAACAATGAGACAAACCCCAAAACAGGGACGGTTTTACAGGTGGAGGCCACTGACATTTTCCCCTCCTCATCTTTTCACTACTTATTTCACTAGTTTTGCATTTGGTTAGGGTCAGTGTCACTACTGGTAGCATGAGGTGATACCTGGACCCTACAGAGGTTGTACAGGTAGTCCAACTCCTCCAGGATGGCACATCAATACGTGCTATTGCCAGAAGGTTTGCTCTGTCTCCCAGCACATTCTCAAGAGCAATGAGATTCCAGGCTGTTACTCTAGGAGATCTGGACAGGGCTGCAGGAGATCCTTAACCCATCATCAGGACTATTATCTGCTCCTTTGTGCAAGGAGGAGCCAAACAACCAGAGGGCCTGCCATAGGGCCCTCCAACATGGGGGCCACACAGGCCTCTACAGGGTAGGCAGCAGCACTCTGACTGCCATTTGGTACTGCGGTGAAATCCTTGGCAAGTCGTCTCAGTTCACATCCTTATTATTTTGGATTTCTTTACTTCTTTGTCATTATTGCAAACACTACTATGAAGTGTTACCTACTCGTGTTTTATCACCTGAATAATGTATCCCCTGAAACTGAATCTGGTTTGAGCCGAGCTGTCAGTGTATATCAAATGGAAAGGAACATCTTTTACGTTATCTTTATCTCCATACGCTTTTATTTCTAGGTATTTGTAAATAGCGTGTCACAGATAAATGCAACTTTTGAACATCACTGTTCTTCAAAGTATATTGCAGCAGTCACCTACAGCAGTCCTGGACAGCAGAACATATGACAAACAACTCTTATTCAAACAGACACAAGAGGAGGTGTCATGCATTTTGAGTTCCTCCCTCGAGGTACAAACTCGCAATCTCTGAATTAATAACACAAACAGCCACACATGCAGCTTGACACAAATGGGTGTGTGCAGAGGGAGGAACATGTAGATGCATATACGTTCACACTCACAGTGGCATTTCATCAAGATAACGCATGCTACTGATATAGAGCATATGGAACATGAGCGTTAGAACTCCTGGGAAACCATAGAAACCACTGATTACAGGAACTGTGTGCCTAATTGAGCAGCTGTTTTCCTGCAATTCGGTGCCCTGTCAAATATTGAATATGATAAGCCAGTCACATTCCAGCCCCCAAATATGGTAATGCAATAAAACCATTTTTTAATTTAATTAATTTATTTTTACTGGAGTGTTGCCCATCGGCAAGGACATATCTTCAAACTGTCCACCAAAACAAGCTGTTGTGGTGCTAAATGAGTTTTTTCTGCAGTGCTGAATTTGTGATCAGATGGGGAGTCCGGTTTGATTCATAGATTCACAAACAGAAAACAATATAAATTATCTTTGACATAAAGCTTGGATGATATAAATTGTCTTTTATGCAGACGCACAGACAAAACTAAGCATATGTGGCAGGAGAAAGGGTTATGGAAATGAATCCAAAATAATCCAAGCAATGTGGCAGCCTCCCAGCCCTGTGGTTAGAATTAAGTCTACCTGTCATATTTTAAGGACACCCATTGCTAGAAATGCAAATTTCTAACATATTTTATAAACTTTTATGAACATTTCAGGATTTCTTCATGGCAGTGTATGCAGGCACTGTAGTAGCTGGCAGTTTTAAGCCATTAAGGAATCACATAATGCCACACAGACTTTTAACTGGCAATTAGGAGTTACAGTGAGGGTGCTGTCCTTAAGTCTTGGGGTTTATGCTCTATTGTGGTGTGTTAACACCCTGGATGTTGTTACTGCTGTTATACTGGCATTATATAACTTGAATTGGATTTTTCTTTTCTGCTGTGTTCTGTACTTTAAGTTATGCTGCAGCATAGTACTAATCATTCCCAAATTTAATTCTTCTTGTTTCTTTTTTTTTTTTTTATTCAAAGGATGGAAAACAGTAAGAAAATGAATTCCAACGAAAAAAGATATTAAATTGTATAAGGGCATATTAAGGCAGAATTAAAAGAGCAAAACTTTTTCTTCAGCTTTTAGCAAGGTTCTTCTATACATATTTTTTAACCAGCCAACACAAAACTGTCCAAGGGCAACAAGATTTAGTTTGGAATATATTAAGGTGGTGCTAAATCTCAGTACCAGCTCAATCTATTTAGTTAGAATGATCAATACATTCTTCATTTAGATTTTTGTTTCTGCAGCAGAAGAATTAAAAAAGAAAAAAATATTGTCGCCGCCCAGTATATAGGGACTAGTGTCTGTGTTTGTGCCTTCTATATTTGATCCTAAATCTGCCTTTATTGACTAAAAACAGAATCTGCTAACAAAGCAACAAATTTTGGCTTTCCTTTCTGTCTCAGGGAGATGATATCATGGTAAAATATAATGAAAGTAAGACTGAAGCAAGCTATAACTTGTAGCTGTTCAGCCTGCAGTACTAGTTTTACAAAGGAAACAAATGAGGGTGTGCAAGACGTTTGTAATATTCTTAATTCCACATCTTAGATTAACTCTGAGTTATGGACATTAGCAGTAAATTTCTGTCCAAATACATGTTCAGATAAATGTGTAGATGTCTTTTAAGTCATGAGTTAACTTTTCACTGAAAGTAAGGGTTGCAGCTGATGTTGTTTGGATAGATGACGAGTTCTGTGAAATCACAAGAGCTGATGTTCTGTATGACATTAAAAGAATTTGTTTATTACTCATGTAATAATAATTAATTCTATTCTGAAAAAATATATATATATGGACTGTGACTCCACTGTATAAACTTTTAATTTTAAAAATTTATTATCATATTTTTTCAACATTTTGTGATTTTTGCTGTCTACAAAAGCTTACAGCAAGTATATTTTAATATCTGGACAAAATTGCAAATAATTCACCAGAATTATCCTAGTAAAAGTGCACAGACAATTCTCCTGTGACCCTTGGATAATCATGTGGAAAGGAAAAGCACTATAAAATACTCCAGGAAAAAAAAATGGCTCAAAGAGAGATATAGGGGGATATTTTTGTTGAGATAAAATCAGTGTAGATGGAGGGTTTCAATTCAGTGGGGAGGCAGGACGTGCCGTAGTTCAGAGGAGAGTTTTTGTACCTCCAAACTAAAGATGGAGAGCTGCTGCACTGACTACAGAATGGGAGCCATTTAACTCTTCAGGGTAAAATGTTTGAAAATGTGTCTTTGCAAGGTAGAGAAAATTGCATGAATGTATTTTCTGAAAAACAAACAATAAGAATAGCATGAAAAGGCAGAATTTACCACTTACTTTGTATTAAAGACATACCAGTTACAGCATAAAAACTACAATGCAAATTTTTCCAACACTGCAAAGTCCTACAAAATATTAGGGAAAGCAAAATACAGAAATGTGGGTACTAATTAGGTATTTTGTGTAGCTGAAGGAAGGGAAGCTATGTTTTTATTTAATTACATGGAAGAAGTATTTTATTTTGGTTGCACAAAAAAAAGTGGGGTTTTTTTTTGAGTGCAGCTTCTTGCTCTAATACTTTTTACCTCCATCACAGTACTCACATTTCCTCAGGATGACATTTAGAAACATCTCGACAGTGCAACCACAGAATGGAATGCAAACCTGCACACTGGGGGCAATGTACAATGCAAGCACAGAGTGGTTAAACCATTAAGCTCTGAGGTAAGGAAAACAGGGTAGCATGATGTTTTGATACTAACTGAGTCCCAACAGTGATTTCAAATGTGTGCTGAAATATGAAAGTGGAAAGTAATGTACTAAATAAATGAAAGCAGAACTCCAGAGATTTTACACATCAGGGTTTGTTGGCAGATTTCGGGGAGCGGTACTAATGCATGTGAAGACAGTTGCCTAAAGCTTTTTGTTGCTTTGTCCCCAAAGGACAAAACATACATGAGTGAAATATTAAGACAAAAATAGCTTCAGATCCAGAAATGCAATATATATAAAAATACTTACAAAAAAATGAAAACACATTCAAGCAAATCTTACATGAAAACATTACAAAGAGACTGAATCAAACCTGATTTTGTTTTTGTGTTACTTATACAAACTCAGCCCATCACTCATCCATGTGTCACAAAGAACTTTTGGTAGGGTTTTTATTTTTGCATGCATTTTCACAATTTGTATGTCTTTTCACATGTGTTATATTTCTGGACATGAGTACACTGTCCTCAATCTTTGTGCTCCCGAGTTCAGAGTTCACAACACCTCTATAGCACCATCTTTACTAGTCACTAGTAGATTGTTGCACTTGCTCATAGGTTCTATGGAAGATGACAACTTACCAGAGGTGGCAAAAGTACTGACATTCTGTACTTAAGTAGAAGTACAAGTACTTGTGTTAAAAACTACTCTGGT
>JAVDPK010000166.1:64607-74659 GCA_034780415.1 Cichlasoma orientale | reverse complement strand
ACACACACACACACACACACACACACACACACACACACACACACACACACACACACACACACACACACAGAGTTATTGACCAGCTTCACCTTGTCTTTCTCTCCCCTTGCCTCCTCTCCTCTTGCTTTTACATGCACAAATCCAGCACAATCCGAGTGCTATACTGCTTAAATGCTTTTTTAACCAGATGCACTGGCCTTTCATGTACAAACAAATTGACATTCTTTTTCACTCTTCCTGCCATCTCTTTTGGGTCTGTTTTTAATCAATAGCATGCTTTATTACAGAAGTGAAAAGAAACAATTTTTTTTCTCACACTGACGTTTATCTGCAGTCCTTTATCTCTTTGCATCTCTATCTCTCGCTCATTCTTTTATCGCAAAACTCTCAGTATAATCTGAGAATTTGAAGCATGCAATCCAAGAGAAAGTAAAAATTTATTCTATTCCCAGTGGTTCTGTGAAGTTGCTGGGATGCCTTTTAAGGCATATGTACACTATACTGCCAAAAGTATTGGCTTGTCTGCCTTCACACGCATGCGAGATTGAGAAACATCCATTCTTAATCCACAGGCTTTAAAATGATGTTGGCCCACCCTTTAGAGCTTTAAGAGCTTCAACTCTTCAGGGAAGGCTTTCCAAAAGGTTTATGAGTGTGTTTATGGGAATTTTTGACCATTCTTCCAGAAGTGCATTTGTGAGGTCAGACGAGAAGACCTGGCTCACAGTCTCTGCTCTAATTCATCCCAAAGGTGTTCCATCAGGTTGAGGTCAGGACTCTGAGCAGGCCAGTCAAGTTTTTCTACATCAAACCCGCTCATCCATGTCTTTATGGACCATGCTTGCTTTAAGAGTTCCTTTTACTGGACCTACTGTAAGGGGCCAAGCCCAGCTCACAAGAAACAACCCCACACCATAATCCCCCCTCCACCAAACTTTACTCTTGGCACAATGCAGTCAAATAAGTACCGTTCTCCTGGCAACCACCAAATCCAGACTCATCCATCAGATTGCCAAAAGGAAATCGCTCCAGAGAACGCATCTCCACTGCTCTAGAGTCCAGTGGCAGCGTGCTTTACATTACTGCATCTGATGCTTTGCATTGTGCTTGGTGATGTAAGGATTGGATGCAGCTGCTTGGCCATGGGAACCCATTCCATGGAAACAGTTTGGCCATCATCTCAATGTGTTCCTCTTTTGTTTTTAATTGGGTGTCATTCATCTCATTGTTAAATGCAGTACATGATGTTCTCTGTAAGTCAGTTTGATTGGCACCATGCTAAAATAGCTTTCAATCAAGAGCTGGTTGTTTTGGTAGCAATCTCAGATTAAACTCTTTTTTAATGAAAGTGAACTGACAACTCAACATCATATGTTCAGAGTGAATGACTTCCACCTTTTCCTTTCTTTTCCTCTGTGTAAGCATCGATTTTGGTTTCTCAGATAATTTTATCTGCTGTTACTTAGAAATTTAATCAGTTACTTGCAAAATTGCAAAAATGGATGTAGTCAGAATTTTTTAAGCTTCATAGTTTTTTTTTCTTTAAACTGCTCACCACCTAGTAAAATATTAAATCATTCTAATCATACCACAGCAAGTGCTTACTTTAAAATTAATATAATTATATATAAATTATATATTGTACATACATTTATATAAAAATAATTTATTTAAAAATTTATAATCAGAGTTGGGCAGCCTCCTCAGTGTTGGGATCTCTTAGTTTTACGCCCATTGCAAGTGTCCTGGCTCGCAAGTTGGAATCCACTGACTAGGGGTTAATAGTTAAGTGTTCACATTCCCAAAGAAAGTAATGTCTTCTTCTTGCTGTAATAGGTGTCCTAAAACAATAACAAACTGTGTGGGAAAAGAGTGTTTAATTAGTATTGTAGATGCTGGTTACAGTAGTACATTTTTAGGTACTTTACCATCCTTTTGATGTTATTAAATAGTAGGTAGTTTAATGGAACCCCTGAAGAGTCATTTGTAATTCTTTTGTTGAGGATAATGCATGCACTGCTGGCATTTGACTGTTGTCTTCTGACATCCTCCGATATTTTTATGTTATATTGTCTTCACACTTGAGGTGAGTATAGATAAGCTCAGAATGCTAGTGTTTATACACCTACACATGCTGGGCTGAATATGTTCTCTGTTTTGAGTCGATTTTGTGAGGCCTATGTGTCTCTGCAAATGGAAATGGACGTCAGTATGTGGTAAAATTAATTTTAGAGGATGTTACCCATGCGGCAAAATGAATACAGTTGGCAAGTGTCTAAGGCAATGGGATTATCAACAGTGAAAACATCTTGCACATAATGGGCTGTGAGGGATAAGAATCATGAAAAAACACAATTTCTAACAAGGAAACCTCTAATGACCAAGTCAATTTTTTTCAATCTGTTTTATGTAAAACAGTGACAAAGGTATATATATATATATATATATATATATATATATATGTATAAAATTAAACAGGACCACATACAATAGTCACAAACATGTTCAAAAATAGAATAAAACACAAAGTGTAAGATGAGAGTGTAATCACTGCCTTGAGAATTGTGGGCTTTGTTAAAGGATCACACTGGTCTCCTGTTTTAGAGAACACAGACAAAGAAAGTGGGAGTTAAAGTAAATCTAACTATTCACCTCGTGCGTAAGCCTCTTACAGTGTTTAGCTGTAACCAACTGCGTGTGAATTATATCTGTCAGCATCCAAAAAACCCCAAAAAAACCTACTCTGCTACTGATAACTGCTGTCATGAATAAACCCATAAACTGAGTGCACCACTCAGTGCATGAGCAGCGACTAGCTTAGGTCTCCCATAATACAGGGTAAGACTTGTTAGCGATCATTTGGCAGTCACTAGTCTCTGGGGGGGAAATGTGTATTCCCCAACCGCTTGCAAGTGGTTACTGTAGGTTTTTGGCAGTTGCTGTGAAATTCATTGCTAAAGCCCCATTCACGCCATCCTGGCGACCGGTCCCTGATCACCTGGCAAAGTGTGTATTCTGTGACCAGTTGGTGAATGGTTTCTGGAGGCTGCTAGCAGTCGCTAGTGGAAAAAGTGATCAGTGCTACACTGAAAACCTCTTTGTGGTTGCTTTGGCTGCTAGCAGGTAGCTGCAGTTGCCTGAAATTTGCATGGCAGCAAACTGTATTGAACGCTGTGAAAAGTGCAACACAAACTGGAAATGGAGACCATTCGCCTGCGAAGTAAAAGTTGCGACTTTTAAAATGTGTTGGTTGCGGTGATAAGGCACAACTTTCAAAGTGAACATTAACTGTTTCCCATTTGAGTTGCACTGTTTCAAGTTTTATTACACTGCAAAGAGAATAATGGCACGTACTGTATTTGCAGACAAGTCAGCATCTTTCTTTCAAACTACAGGTGACCATAGCAATCTGCGTGCAACCAAAGCAATCACAGCACCCTCTTTGTGACTGATTTCACCCAGCACCAGCCAGCAGCCACTTGCAAATAGTCAGTGAATATACATTTTTCACTCCCAACTGTTGCTAACAGGTCTATAGGCCCGTGTGACTAAGGGCTTACCTGTATGAGCATTAACAGGTTACTTCTAAAAAACAAAGATGATCCCAACAGTAAGTAACAAGATCTTGTTTAATTGTAAACATCAACATGTGCCTATAAGGCTTTGTGAATCTTTTCATGCAAGGTAAAAATGACATGAAAGGAAGTCTAACTCAGCTTGCTGACAGTATTTTCACACCAGGTCTCAGAGAGATGCATAAAGTTCCTGGCATGCATAAACATAGCTGCTGAGCTATAGAAACATATTATGATGATGCCATTTTACTTCTGGCACCTACTTAACACATTATTGCATTTGCACATTTTGTCATTACATCCTCTTTGCATGTGTATACATATTTACTGCACCATTATTTAAGCAACTGTGACACAAACTGCTGATGAAGCGTTGTGCGTTTCTGGTTGTGTTACAGCTCCACAGTGCGTGTTCCACCTCAGCAAGCTCAAAAGAATGGCTTCCATACACCGAGCACTACTATCACTGTCTCAATAGATCCTTTGGGTCTCTCGCACAATGTGGCTTACTTTTTTTGCTAGCTGGAACCTCTTCTGTTGAGTTGCAGATTTCAGGATCAGTGTTTTGTGTATCTCATGGAAATTTCAGTTTTTACTACTATTACTATTGTTACCCACAGGTTTGACTCTGACCCATGTGGAACTTTAAAACAATAACTTAAACTTTGCACAGGAATGTTTGTTTACTTGTTTGTTAAGCCTTTTAACACTGACCTGTGAATCCTTCAAGCATAAAAAACACATAAAAAACACATAACTTAAGGGATGAACCAGTGTTGTGTCTATACATAAAGCAAAAAAAAAAAAAAAAACATTTTAAATTGTATCTTTAAGCTTTTTATTATTAGAAGCCTGCCACAAAAACATATAACAAAAACATTTGTTCCCATTTCTGACTCAGGACCTGCATCTGGCCCTTCAGCTTGTCTATCTTCACTAAAGCTTCATCAGAAATGGCCTCAGTGGAAGGGTGGCTAACAAGAAGCCATTCTTAAGAAAGATAAACTGGGGGAAAAAAGGCTGTCCAATTACACAAGAACTGGACTGAAACAGGTTAATATGAACAGGTCTACTGCAGTGATGAATGCGAATAGAAAATTTTTGACTCAAATCAGGGAGGGGAGAGGTATAACAGTGAGTATCTACAGCGGAGTGTTGCGTATTTGCAACATCATCACACTACTTTAACTTCTTTCACACAAACAGTTCATGCAGAGCACCATATCAAATACTGCTCTAGCCAATAAATAACTTTGACAGTAAGTTTCTCTGGTTGAATATGAAAAAAAAAAAAAGCAGGAGAAAAATTCATAGACTGACACACATTGTACACTCTCCACACCTGCTGTGATGACACCACTGCTGCTCAAAGCAAGTAATACAGTAAGTAAATGTATCTTTTCCGCATGCAGAGTTTCTTGTCTATAAACCACACATATTCTTTAAAACTTTGTCTCTGCAAAACTTCGTGTGTTTATTTTACTGTGATGTGATGACTTTGTTTGATTTCTTTGTTAGTTTGCTTTTTTCAATCTTGCTGTCTTTACAATGTACTTCCCCCCTGCTCTCTGTTGCTGATGACCTAGATTTTTACCACGTTCTACCGCAGTCCCTCTCTCCTGACACACACAGCCGTACCTACTATATGTTTTATTAATGACTGAGCTGAAGTAAGGATGGTGCAAAACAATAAGAGGACGCTTCACTTAAAACAGTGACACATTTTGCACACACCAATACACTCAATATTATTATATACATATCAATCTAAATGCAAGTGACCATAAAAACATCACATACTAAAATTCCACAACACAAAAACAAAACAAAACAAAACAAAAAAAAGCTGCAGAAATATCATGTTAAGCAGGTTGTGCAATATTCAAAACACTGATGAGTAACTTCAAATAACCACTTAGTTACAGCAGAATGTGACTCGGTTCAGAGTAAAATGAGTGTCCAGTGAACAAAGACTTGTGGTTGTTTGTATGCTGTGCAAAGTTTTCTTGGCAGACCATTGCAACACCAGCGCTACACATGAGTGGAAAACAAATAGGCAATGTTTTGGATGATGGACCAGAAACACAAAATCATTGTAATTCTATGATGGTTGAAACATCAACTGTAAAGTTTGACTTCCTCCAGATGAAATCAAGGTTGTGCTGCAGCACATGAAATCACAGGAAGGCAGGAAGATGAAATGGCCTAAAAACACGTAATTGCAGGTGCAAGTCCTTGCTTTAGGTCTCAGTCACACAGGCCTAGAGATCGGTTAGCGACCATCTACCAACCACAGCTCATGAGGGAAAAATGTGTATTCCCTGACTTGTTGTGATTGGCTGCTGGAGGTTGCTGGCAGTCACTGTGAAATTGTTTGTCAAAGCCTGAGTTAAACAGGCCTAGGAACTGATTACTGACCCACTGACAAAAAGGGATAAGGTGCTACACTGAAAACCTGCTAATGCAATTGCTTTGGTCATTATCAGTTGCCTCAAGGTGCTTTATATTGCAAGGTAAAGACCCTACAATATTGGAATGAAACCACAACAGTTAGACGGCCTTCTATGAGCAAGTCCAAGGAGTCAAACTGAAAAGTCATTGGTTGCAGCAGTAAGGGACAACTTTTACTTTGAAAGCGAGCGTTCACTGTTTCCAGTTTGCATTGCACTTTTTCAGATTTCACTACAGATCTGAGTAAAATGGCGAGTGTTTGCAGTCAAGTCGACACCTTTCACGCAAGCTATGGGTGACCGTGGCAATCTGCTTGTGATCAAAGTAATCCCAAGGGGGTTTTAGTGCACCACTTTATACCTACTCTACTTCACAGCAGCAACTGCCAGGTACCTAAAAAAATCAACTGGTCAAAAAAACCCCACATTTTCCCCCAGTGACCGGATGTTGCTACGGGACCACCAATTTGTCTCCAGGCCTGTGTGACTGAGGTCTTAGAAGCAAAGAGAAGACAGCAGCTTAGTAACACCAGCATACGAAAAGAGGCCCAAACACAGAAAGGTAGTCTATACTGGGCACGCTGTTTGAATCAAACGCAGAGCAGAGTCATAAGTTATTCAGTGAGAGAAAAGTTCCTCATGTATTTTGGGAAACACCTTTTGACGAAAGTACAGTCCTCTGCTGTGTTGAAAAGAAAATGAGGCAAAGTTTCCCTTTCTAGCTGATCTGCCACAGTCTTATTTATGTGCACTTTCCACATCAACACCTTTCAAGCATCTCTTCTCCACAGGTGGACACAGTCTCTAAAGAAAGAATTTCTAAACAGGTGGACATTCTTGACATTCTTACATTGCAACACACTCTAATCTACATGTCTTGTAGGGCTGTTTTACATCTGTTATACATGGTTTTTTACAACTTTTGAATTGGTTGACATTTTTATTTATTATTTTTGGCATTATTTTGTTCGAGTAGGCAACTTTGTGTTATGCAAATGACATACAGTGTGTCAAATTAAAATAAACTTAAATAATTTTTTGTAAGAAAAAATCCTGTTTGAATAAATTAAAGAGAATAATCAGTAGAAAAATAGTTGGCGGGAATTAATTCTAGCTCCCAGAGCCAAACATAAAAAAAAAAAATCCTTGAATAAAAACATACTTGGAGTAAAGCTTTTAAGGTCCAAGTAATTTAATAATTTGCTGTACTGTATATATTGATACAGTTTAACGTTGCATCAGAAAATTAGTTTCTTGCAAAGTGTGTGCCAGTGTTTGCATATCCAGTCACAGTCTTATGACTGCCCCCCCCCCCCCCACACACACACACACACAGAGCTCCTCTTGACAAGAAAACAGAATGCTGTTGATTTGCAGAAACCGCTCACTATAGCACGGTGGCGTGGTGGTCCTGGGTTTGAATCCACAGGTTGAACGGGGTCTTTCCGTGTGGAGTTTGTTCTCCCTGTGCTTGTGTAGGCTGTCTCTGGCTACCTCCCACAGTCCAGAGACATGCATGTTATGTTAACTGGTGACTCTAAATTGGTGTGAGTGTGAATGGATATCTGTCTCTCTGTGTTAGCCCTGTGACAGACTGGCAGCCTGCCTGGGTGTACCCTGTCTCGCACCTCTTAACAGCTGGGATAGACACCGGCCCTGCTGCAGCCCTGAATTGGATGGATGAATGGAGCTAACTAAGAAATAAAATTTAAAGCACCATTCAATTATCATTTTACTTTGCAGAACAAAGACGTTACTGGACTACTGCTGTGTACTTTGATGCTTTAATACTATGGGTTCATAAAGTTAATGGTAATATACCAGACTAATAAGCAGCATTGGTTAGAGGACTAAAAGTGTTAAAATCTTATGTCTCACATATATTTACAGTTAAAATTCCAATGTGACTTCAAAGACTGAGAACGAGCCCCGAGTTATTTAAATGGCAGAACTCAAATGAATTTTTTCTCCCCCTGAAAGAACACATCAGTGGCTTTAAGGTTCAAACATGTTGATGCTGAAAAACAAAGTTTGTTTTGAACAGATTTCTGTTTTTTAGAAACCGTCAATTAAGCTATTTGAAGGATAATCTGTTTAAATCATATTTTCCCACATATAAAGCAACATCATATGAAAACATTTCACACTGTCCTAATCAGGAAACATTAGTCCATAAAGCTTTGTATTGGAAGTAAAAGAAAATATTAATAGAAATATGTTTGAAAGATTCAGAAATCTAGTTGATGCTATTTTGTGGATGAGCCTCAATAGTCACTTAAATATGACACTTGTTCACTAAGTTCTCAAAGTCAGTCTCTGTGAACTCTTCCCAGCAGACGAAGGTGATCAAGCCACAAAAAACATTTTTCACCTCTGGATGATTGAAAGAACAACACTTTTACTTACAGCAGATCTTTCGCTTTGAAATATTGCTTTCAGGATGTTTTTAGCTGACATTCTGTTTGATCTCGAAGTGATAAGTGTTTGTTTTTAGCCTTGTGTTAAACTCTTTGAACTCGAGAGAAGCTCTGCAGTGGAAGCACCAAGAAGCTGAAACAACTCTGTAAAGATCCGTTTCTGGTGGACAATGCAGCATTAGTCCCAGAGGAGCCCTTTGGCACCTGCGCTGCAGCTGTAAAACATTGTGTCATCTCCACACTGCCAAAATGGATGCTGAGATGAAATATCAAACGGAGATCAAAGCAGAGATCCTGTCAGCTCTGCTGTCTCAAAGGTCACATCAGTACATAATAGAACAATATGTCTTTGAGGAAGGGTGTGAGATGAGGATATGGACAAAGGCAGTGGAAAGACTATAATGGTGGAATAAAAGAAAGCGTTAGGGAGTTACAAAGGAGCATGGTTGAGATAAGACGAGGAAGGATGGCAAGGACAAGGTATCCATCAGAAACCATAACACTGCAAAGACTGTGAACAGCTTCTCTGAGTTTTTAAGCTGGATGCATAAAATGAGAGAAAAAACAGAGCAGAGCAGTCAGACTATGGTTGGTTCAGCTGTTGTCACAAAATCTCTTCCAACTAACAAAGCAAAATCTTATTTTTGTATCATGAAAGACGAGTTATGATATCGATTGACATCGATTGCTGACAGATCTGTTCGTAAGTATGAAAACTGTCTATTTTGCAGCTCACAGATGATACTGTGTGTAGCAAAAATAGACCGACAAAAAAAAAATAAAAAGGACTGGCATCATGTCCAGCTGCCTCACTGAGCCTGTGGACACATCAGTGCTGGATACAATCGCTACTTGTCAGCTCTCACACACGCAAATCTAAATGCCAGGTCAGACTGACATTGGCCTGTAATTTCCCCAGCTAACGGAGCTGAGCTCTTTCTTTCTTATCATTCTGACTGGAAATATAACAGCATGCTTAAGAGATTATTGGCTAATCCTGGTGAAAATGTAATATTCTGAGCAAATAGAAAATACCTTAAGAAGTTTGTGCTCAGTATATTGTATGTCATGACAGCAGTTCTTCTTCAGTGTAAATGAACAAGGACATTTATGGCAGCAGCCAGATGGAAGAGCTGTTACAACCAAGGTCTCAATATCAATATTTTCACAGATATTCACAATGTAAATGTCAAACAGGGCTGAGCATTTTATGCACTTAATGCAGGACGCAGTCCAGAAACAGAATTAAAAAACAAAACAAAACAGAAAGTTCAAAGGAGAGGACTGCTCATAAAACTAGATTTCACTAAATTAATATCTTCCTGCATCCGAATTATTAATTACATTATTAATTGGTGGTGTTTAATGAACCGGTACTGTTCATCAATTTAAAGAATAGTTTGTTCCTGTAATAAATTAAAGCTAATGGCCTAAAAGACTAATTCATTGTTTTTGGTTCAGAGCACACAATACACATTCTCTGCTTTTCTATCATTATCTGTATTAGGAGGGAAAAAAAGTACTTGCCACAATCATTTCACATCTTGATTACCAGATGAGAGAAGAAAGGGGGGGGGGGTTGGGGGGGGGGGGTCAAATGAACAATGCAC
>JAVDPK010000166.1:21882-32935 GCA_034780415.1 Cichlasoma orientale | reverse complement strand
TGGATGCAGCTGCTTGGCCATGGAAACCCATTCCATGAAGCTCTCTATGCACTGTTCTTGAGCTAATCTGAAGGCCATATGAAGTTTGGAGGTCTGTAGCGATTGACTCTGCAGAAAGTTGGTAATGTCTGCGGACGATGCGCCTCAGCATCCGCTGGATGCGATTGGAACACCTGAATTCAATGATTTGGATGGGTGAGTGAATACTTTTGGCAATATAGTATACCTTTGGCTAAATGGAATGTGATTGCACAGGTGTGGCTGTGTGAGCTGGCTCGCTTTAATGGATGTCTGAGTTGATGTGCGGCAATTCACATTAGCAACCACTGCATTATTTTTCTTGGCCTTCATGCATTAATTATCCTTTGCTTTGTGACTTGTTTTCAGGCAGTTGAATAAGTTAGTTGTTGCTTTGCAGTGCAGGCATGACTGTACAGCACTCTTTGCATATGATTTGTGTGCAGTTTACATCCCTTGCCCTAAATCTGAAGTTTTTCTAAATAACGAATGATTATTCGCTCCTTGGAACAAGCTCTTTGCCTTCTGCTGTGGGTGTGCAGTCATCTGAAAGGGCTGCAGCCCCGGGTAGTGGTCGGTAGTGTTGTAAAATCATTGAACAGGTAACTGCTGCTGTACATAAGATAAATAGAGAATTATTCTATGTTTAACCAACTAGTTATTTCTGGCACCAACTAGCAGGGCTGGAAAGTTTAAAAGTCCAATCGACTACTAAAAACAATGGTCTAGGAAAAATAATAATCATCTTATTCATTGTACTTGAAAATAAAATCATTTTGCTGTTTAAATGTAATACCAGCCTTTTGGTTGTGTAGCTTATGTGTTACCACCCCACACTAGTAGACTCCTACGCCTGTTTTTGGTGCAACTGATGTCAGGATAAGGTATAGATTTATGTAACTCCACAGGTAGACAAAAAAAAAATTCCTGATGGGCCCCAGGGTGGCTTAGTGGATGAGCAGGTGACCATGGATGCCACATGCCTGTGGTGCGGGCAGCCCAGATTCCCATCCGACCCGTGGCCCTTTACTGCATGTCTTCCTCTATATGTCTCTCTTCATTGTGCACTATCTAATAAAGGCCAAAAAGAATTCTTTTTTTTAAAAATCATGTAGAGGTTGTAGTCACCCTTCTCTAGTGACTTTTTCCTCCTTGATTTTTCCCTCTGTACTGTAGTGGCCAATGAAACTGCCACTTTGCCGGCTAACATTCGCTCTCCTTGATCTGCACTGCTCTTAAATTAGGACCCTTTACATGAACGAGACTGCCCTTCAGCCTCAGCACAGTGGGGAGAGGCAGAGCTCTCATATTCATAACTACATCCTTCTTGCCACATGTAGTGTGTCCTCACTCCTGGCAATTCTCCATTAAATTGTCAGCAATATCAGCTCCTCACCACTCAGGAGACTCATCAAAAAGAGGAAGAGAGTTTACCACCTCTCTGAGAATTGGGGTCTATAGTTTAACCTTTTGTCAAACTCCTGGTGGATTTTGCAGTTGGGGGCAATGAAATTTCCTAAAAAAAATTAAATTAAATAAAGACAGCAACCAGCATCAGAGGCCCCATAGCCCTCAGCAAAGCGCTCAAGAAAATGGATGAACAGCTGGACTGAAGGTACCTGAAAAGGAACGCTTTGAATGTTTAAGCATGTGATTATT
Source organism: Cichlasoma orientale (assembly GCA_034780415.1). NCBI lineage: Eukaryota > Metazoa > Chordata > Actinopteri > Cichliformes > Cichlidae > Cichlasoma > Cichlasoma orientale. The sequence continues at coordinate 31,258 of JAVDPK010000166.1, read as the reverse complement.
TTGAAAAACGTTCAGAGTTATGATCGAATTACAAATGTGTATCCTTCACACTAAAATACAGCGTTATGATACACCCTTAGAATACACATACAGAGAACATATACAGACTTTTTCACGCTTTGCCAAGATACTGCTCCATTAGAAAAAGAGAGTTTGTTCTGCAAATAAGCCTGTGGTACACTTTGTTATGCTGCCATGTCCTCTGTTTGACTCTGTGCAGTGAATTAAAGTTGTCAGCATCAGGCTAATCAACCAAATCAGCTGATCAGCTTTTCTCCGCTTCACACCCTCTAATCACTGGATTTAGGTTGCAATTACACTCTCGTCTTGATTTCCTTTTTTATTATGGTGTGTGAGTATGTGTAGGCACTATGCATATGAACATGTGTTACTGGAAGATGCATCGTGTGTTCATGTGAGCAAGCTTGTTTGCGTCAGTGTGCTTGATACAGCTTTATTATTATATATGATAGAAAATTTGAAAGTCTCATTCGCAGCTAAAGCAATGCGTACTACTCAATAGCTGTATATTATCAGAACTAGAATCTTCAACTAAGTAGAGAACGACATAGAAAACGCCACACTAATTTCTCAGTACCTGTTCTGCCGTCATTTAGCATTAGGTGCCTACAGGACACTGACAAACTGAATAAATGCAAACAAATTAGTCAGTCAAATTCATCTTTGTAACAACAGATGCATCATTAATCATCATCTTGCCCAGACCTCCATTTCCCCGGCCGCCTCATCCAGCTCATCTGGGGGTGTTTTGAAGGCAGCCAAGTGATATAATCGCTACATGTTCTGGATCAACCCCAGGGCCTCCTTGTGGTAGAACATGCCCAAAATACCTGACCTAGGCAGCTTCCAGGAGGCACCCTAGTCAGATGCCCAAACCACCTCAACTGGCTCATTTCATAGTGGAGGAGCAGCAGAAGCAGCTCCTCACTCTATCTTGACGGGAGAGCCCAGACACCCTTCAGGGAAAGCTAATTTCAGCTTTTTATATGTGCAATCCCATTGTTTCGGTCACTACCCGCAGCGCGGGGACACAGGTGAGTGTAGAAATATACAGCTCTCTATTCACCATCATATTTGACATTGGACGAGTCCACCTGTCAATCTCTCACTCCACTCTCCCGTCGTTCGTGGACACGACCCTGAGATATTTGAACTCTTCCAGTTGGGTCAGCAACTCCCCCTCAGCCTGGAGTGGGCACTCCACCTTCTTCTGGTTGAGAACCACATTTTTTTTTCTGTTCCTCTCAAATGAATCCAGCGATCAATGTAGAGATGTAAACATTTGCATAGGCACATATTGTGTAGTGCAACCATTCAAATTACAGTTTATGGCAATGCCATGATTTAAGATGGCTAAAATTATATATAAGTTAATGTATCTACTACTACCAAAAAATCCCTATTAAACAATGTTTGCAATCAGAAAAAGTCATACCACCAAGTAAAGTTAAAGGAGATACAACTGAGGGCTGAGAAATTGTGCAATTTATTGCACAATGTTTGTGATATATTTTATTTTAAATTATCACATATAGTGACTTTAAAGCCATTTAGAGCATGCTTTTTACTTACAGTAGAAAATTCTCAAAGTAAATTTCCTTTGTGTCCTACATTGAGAAGCTCAAAAATTTATACATATAAATGCAGTATAAATAAATGTATAAGAGAGCAGTTTTTCCCGTCTTTCAGCAGAAATCTCATCATTTAGTTAAATAACTTTGGTACACATAAAACTTAAATAAAACTAGATAACGCAGCACTCACATTATTCACTCACATGACCTTTAACAGGACTGTGAAAATTTTCTGAAGGCTATGAAGCATTACGCTACTTGTATGGTAACTTGTGAACTAGTGTAACGACTCAGTCATAACTCACAACATTGTATGAGCCTGAACCATAGCACAGCTGGGACCGAGTCACTGCTTTGTCAAAATACTTTGCATGCATATGCCACTTTAGTCATTCGCAAAAAGCGCTGCGTGTTCATTGCCAGCAGCATCTATGAAAGGTAATTAAAATGTATGCTTATTCTGTTTAAATAAACTACTATTGACACGGGTGATCACATTTAAGAAGTTTTTGTATTTTTGTAATGTCATTATGGGTTTGCAAGTATGAATGCCTTTTTTCTTTTTCGTGCCCCCCCCAAGTGTTCCCTGGTTTACTCTTGCACAGTTATATATTCACACCTGGCAGCCCCCCTGGTACAGCTGTTAAACGCCTTGCTTGCCGTATTTTTGCTTCTCCCACCTGAATTTATCCTGCTTGTCCTGCTGAGAGCGTGCCACAACCTTTAATTTGCAAGAATTAAGAAGAATTTGTTGTGTGTCTGCATATGTTTTTCTCATATGTGTCCTTTGGAACATATTCCTTCCTCCTGGCAATAGACGCCTATTTTTAAGTCCATGTTTTACACGCATAAATACTGCGAGTAGGCCTACATATATTTAGTTCTGAGTGATTCCAAAATGTGCGTGACCTAAACCTCCATACTGAATGTGTCCTGTGTGTGAACAAGCAAAGCACCTAGGCTGTTGTACTCTGATAACATGTTGATCATGCTACCCTATCTCTGCAGCCACAGTGTTACAGAAGCTAGAAAAGTGCTGTAAAGTACGTTACAGAAACAAGCACAGAAGCTGATTGTCTGGACCATCGGCCTTGTGTTATGTATGCACTTCTGCTTTTCAAATATTTGCTGGGTACATGTCACGCAGCATTTGTTTTCAAATATGAATACACTGTTTTGGAATGAGAGTGTTCAAGCAATGTTACTAGGCAACATGGATTGAAGGTTACACAGTAAGTGGCTTGGTGGATTTTGAGATTTTAAGTTAGCAGCAGTAGCGCCAGAGAATGCGAAACTCTTGTACTGCTAACTGATTGAAACAGCAGCCAGGTGAAGTTGAAAGACGTGGCCCTTGCTCGAGCCTCTGTATCAAGGCCTTGGGGGAGCTTCTGAGACGGGCACAACTTCACTAACGATGGTTGAAATGTTTCATCTCTTCATCACATGCCTCCCACCAAGCTCTCTCTCTCTCTCTCTTTCTGTCGATCACGTTTTTTTGTCTTTCTTCTGCTATGTCCCTCAAATGTCCTCTCATCAGTCCTGTCTCGCACTTGCTCCACTTTCGTTTTCAGAACGTGTCCTCCCTCTCCTTTAGTCTCTTCTTATGTTTTGTCTCATCTCTCATGCTCCCTTGCTTCACAATTTATCTGTGTGTGATGTAACTCAGTGACCCAGTGCTGTGGCTAGAAAACAAGGGGCTCTGGTCTGCTTCTCTTGTACCTACTAGAGCAACAAGAAGGAGTCTAACTATGTGTGTATCTGCAAGAGGAAGATATAATGTGCATGTGAGGGAACTTAGAGATAGTTGATCTCACTTTGTGTGTCACAAAGTGAGAGAGGAGAGTAAAGCTGACACTCAGTGGCACACACGTGCATGCACACAGTGTGCATGTGTGTGCATGTGTGTGTGTGTGTGTGTGTGGATAGTACTGAGAGGAATAATGCTGAATGTTTTGACATGAGAGGTAAATGAGAGAAGGACATGCAGCATACAAAACAATATAGTACAGAATATGACATACCAGTGTCATGGTCCAGACTCTAAATCAGATGGTTAAACAACTTTTGTTCATTTTCTTCTTTTTTTTTCTTACTATTACTCAGACACTCATTCAGTTTTAAATAAAATAATACATAATTATATTTATTAATTTTACATTATATTTTAATTTCTGTGCGCCAGTAACAAGGTTTAAAATCAATACTGAATGCTGGTGATCCTCAGGCGACACTGAAACACTTCCAGAATTCACTGTCCGTGAGCGCAGTTCACCGTGCCATCCACAAATGCAGGTTAAAGCTTTATCAGGAAAAAGCCATACATAGTATGCGAACATGATCCAAAAATGTCACCATCTTTTCTGGGCCAAAAGCCATTTAAAACGGACTCAGAAAACTGTTCTGTGGCTTTTCAGTTGCTAAATGCTCCACTGCTGATCAAACAAAGACAGTGGAAATTTGAAAATCTTTTTGGAAAACATGGATGCTGCCTCCTCTGGAATGAAGAGGAGAGGAAACATCTGGCTTCTTATCAGCGCTCAGTTCAAAAGCTTGCATCTCTGATGGCATGGGGGCGCATTAGTGTTTATGGAATTGGCAGCGTGCACATCTAGAAAGGCAACATTAATGCTGAAAGGCACATATGGTCCATCCAGATGATATATTTTTCAGGGAAGGCCTTGCATAATTCAAGACAGCTGAAAAGGCAATTCTAAACCACATAGTGGAGTTATTGCAACAGCGTGGCTTTGTAGTAGAAGAGTCCAGGAACTGAACTGGCCTACCTGCAGTCCAGACTTCCACTTGAAAAGATTTGATGCAACATGAAATGAAAAATACAGCAAAGAAGACCCGGCACTGTTGGGCAGCTGGACTCCTCTATCAGACAAGAATGGGACAACATTATTCTTCCAGAAGTCCAGCAGCTGGTCTCCTGTTCCTGGATGTTTACAAACTGTTGTTAAAAGAAAAGGGGACACTACTCAGTGGTAAACATGGTCCTGTCCCAACTTTTTTTTATAGCCCTTTTGCTGTCATCAAATTAAAAACGACTTAATGTTTTTTTTTCTTAAAATGATTAATTTTTCTCTGCTTAAGCATTTGATATGTCTTATCATATGTTCTATTGTGAATAAAATGAGTTTGTGAGATTTACAGATAATCACATTCTCTTTATTTATATCTTACATATATATTTCACATGTGTATATTTTTGATAGACCTGTGTGTATATGTGGCTGTCTCAAGGCTTTTTCTAGTGATGTCCTGCTTTAGAGCATAATTGGATGATGAACAGGCCTTCTGCTGGTCACTATTATACAGTTTGATTGGTTGTTCTTATCCAGCATGACTCATAGGTTGCTTGTCTTTTAATATGTGTACTTGCAAATATCACAGGGAAACTGTTTTTTAAGCTATATGCATAATGTTTCTCTCATTTTGGTTAAAGCGCTTGTGAATACTGGTGGATTAACACTTACAGAAACATGAAAAGTGAGTTTGGTAATTACCAATACTGTTAATTTAGGGCAACTGTAGAATAAACCTTACACTGGGTGGCAGTCTAAGAAGTTTGTTAAGCACTCTAATCGATAGCTTTTTTGTTGTTTGTCTATTTTCCTTTTTTAGTTTATCTGTTTGCATTTTATATCACAATTACCAGCAGCAGCAGGAAGTGGTTTTCATCAAAGATTGTGTAATACACTTTATAGGATCAAATCACAGACAGTGTCTTTGTTTGATCGGCAGTGGAGCATTTAGCAACTGAAAGATTTCCCTCAGAAAATGATTTAATACAAGAGTATGTTGTCTGTCGGGTATGTACGTGTTTGTTGCATTTTTTGAAACCACCTATATTTTGTAATGCAGATTTTTGCTGTGCCAGCAGCTACAAAGGGCTGACATACTGGAAGTATTTCAGCTACTAAAGGCTCAGTGGTTGTTGCGTTAGTCCCTATAAGAACACCACCCCAACATCCATGTTAACGGATTTTTATTTAGTGTAAAACACATTTTCTTTATAGTCAGTGTCCCAAATCACTTATAATGTGCCCTAAAAAATGCTGTGCTTTGAAAATTATAGAACAATACTATTTTTTTTTTTTTTACAGAAAAGTATCTTGGATGGATGTGATGATATTATTCTGCTAGTAATAGCAGCTGATATAATAGCAGGAGCATTAGCAACAGTACAGAGTTAAGGCTGTTGTATATTACTCTTAATATCCAAAAATCTGGGAGCCCTGGTGAAGGGGTGTCTACAGGTCTATGAATTGTTCTCCTCCTTAGGGTAAAGAATACTTTCCTCTCTGGATGTCTTGTTATCACTGTCACTCACTTTCGATTACAGTATGAAGGATGAGTTGTTGACAGCCCAGAGACGTCTGCATGTGTTTTAGCACTTCAAACAGAGGCTGCTGAAAGCTGAAATCTTTGTAGTAATGGATAGAGACTATATTGGCCTCCCAAAGAAGCTGCGGGGCAAGTTCTTGTTAAAAAATAAATAAAGATGATTGGTAGACACAAGTCCATAGGGTGTATATCCCAGCCAGTGGCTTGTTGCCTGTTGGGAAGTACATTAGTCATATCTCTTTTGTCATATCACTGCATTAGTCATATCTCCTTTGGTTCTGTTACGTAATCCTCTGCAGACTATTTGGATATCCCCACATTAATGTGACCGTTTGGCCTATAGTTAATAATGCTGCCAGAAGCATACATGTTTGCCTTGCTATATTTCTTAACTCTTTAACAGCGCCTCATGCATAATTACCATGCAGCAGTGGTCTCTGTCTACTTGCACGTTGTGCTGACCTTTGGAAGTGTCGCAACTCATCCATTGATATCTAAACTGTAAGAAACTGTAATTAAGAAATGCAAAGATTTCTCAATCAGGCAGTTTATTCTGCTGCTGTTTTACAAGAAGAAACGATTCATGAATATGTACATATGTACGCCCCTCTCTGAACACAGTCTTCTCATGTCCCTGACACAAACCTCCATATCTGAAGCGGAAATGCAGCATTTCAGAAAATGCTCCTACAAAGTGGTTGATGTGGAATCCATAACCCTGCAAATTCATAAAATATAAACCTTAATATGATTCACTGCACGTCAAAATTACTTATTTACCCATGGTTAATTGCATCATAACAAGCAAAGTCTTACTTATTCTGTTGCTGTGATTCTTAGTTGATACATAAAAATTACTTTTTTCCTTTAATAATATAATTAGTATTGCACCCATCTGCTTTTGTAATGTTAGAAATTATGTTGAGATGGTTAAGAAAACATAAAAATTGATTGAGCTAATGAATTTCACTTTGAAATTCATACCATCCCATCCAACATTTTTATTCCATCTATCCAGTTCAGGGTCATGAGTGCACCTATCCCAGCTGACATAGGGTAAGAGGTGTGGTACACCCTGGACAGGTCACCAGTCTATCACAGGGCCAACAAAGAGGGACAGACAGCCACACAAACAACTTAGAATCAATCAATTAACCTGACAAGCATGTCCTTTGACTGTGGGAGGAAGCGGACCTGAAGAGAACTTAGAAATTAAAGTAAGTTTGAACTTTGCATGAGTTCTCTCCAAGTTTTGTTCTCTCCAAGTTTAACTGGATGAAGTTATTCTTGGTCAAAGAGAGTTTCATTTTGCTCAATGTGTGCAAATTTTCATCACTTAACTTTCATAAATTCAAAGTCAAACAGCTACAGTGCAGATTCTGAAAACAAGTGTAGTTCGGAAAAGTAACAATTCAGAGTCTAAATCAACATCATAGGATCAAGGACCAACATCAGCTGTTTACTGCAAAATCTCAGTTTGCCAGACAAGCCAGCATCATATAGCTGTGCCTGTCTGAGCCTACTTGATCCAGTCTGGCAAGACTGTCAGGCTCTCTGAAAGACTGCTACAGATTGAGGCCAGCAGACCTGCTGCATCATGTGGACAAGTCCTTTTTATAGTTCTCATCTTCAGCCCACAGAGAGGCGGGTCCAAATGGTGCAAGCCAACACGTGACCATCACAGCAGGCAAAGAAACTTAACTTCAGCTGTCTTATGATCAAAATCAAAATAAACTGAATTTCTTTCAGTTTGTCTGAATTAATTAACATGAATTTAATCTTTCAGAAAAAATGTGATTACCTCTTATTCATTCCTTTTGCATATACACCTTTGTAAATAAATCCACTTATATATTTTACTGTTCTGGATCTTGTCTATTTTCACATAAGCAAAGAATTGCAGATCAGTGAATTAGAGATGCAAAAGTATGTGTGGGTCTTGCCACATGAACCAAGTTGGTAAAAGAGTGTGGAAAGCAAGAATCCAGTGAACTCATTTAATCACATTTACCCAACTTGCTTCCTCTGGTTAGCAAATCAAGTTGCACAAAGTACTCTGGTTATCTGAGCACAAGCAAAAGTGACCCCAGGAGCTTCTGGATGGCTCAGGTCCAACATTCATTTGCAAATCTTGCCTCAGAAACTAAACTAATTATTTAGATAATGTCTTTATTGTCAGTCTCTTTGTCACAAAACATCATCAGCTTCTGACTGTCTTTGAAAGTTAGAACAAAAAAAGGGGAGTAACGTGTTTGAGAAATACAGTAAAGCCACCAAAGGATCTGTAGGTGACGACGCATTGGTTGTTATTCTTTTTTCCAACTATGTGAACAACATTTTATCAAAGGCTAGCCTTTCTCTGATTTGCTGTCTGGAGAGTACTCATGTTTTTTTCAGTGTTTGATAGAACCGTGACAGTGCATGAAATTCATAACAGTGTGACTACAGTATGCACATTTTGTTACCCTACAGGAGGGAAGCAGGCAACCACTGTGGGCCCCGGCCTGCTGTTGAGGTAGTAATGCTTTAGAGTTACACTGGCTCTTTAAACAGGAAGGTTACAACTTAGATTAACATAAAAATACATTAGTTACAGCACACACTGACAAATGTGACTTTTGCTATTTATGATCAATTGGTAGCAGTTGTTGAAAACTGTTGGGGGTAATTCCACCCGTGGGCGCCAACCTCTACGTGTTTCAGGCAGTCTCACTGTAAATGATTTGTGAATACATTTCACTCCGAGGCTTCCTACCTGCGGTTCCCACTCATGACTGGAGTTCAAATGTGCTTCTTAAATTTATCAGAGGTTTTGAACCTGTGCTTTTGGATAAGCGGAAAAAAAAATGGCTTGCATCAGCTGTGTGTTTAAATGATTTAAAAAGCTCCGATTTAAAGGCAAAAGCACGTTCCAAGTGCATTTATCAGGTATTATCACAACCTGACAACCCGTGAAAGAAAACTGGCAGGCGTCCACGGTAAATCTTCAAGGATTAGGTGTTTTTGATGACTGGCTCTTGTGTTGTACAGATTTACACAAACCTACATAGAGATTAATCAGACAAAAATAATTTAGAATATGTCCAATTTAAACATATGCTTATCCCTGTGATATAGATAGTTGTCCATAATAGCAGGATTTTGTGCACCATGCAATTAAACGGTATTTGTAGATTTTGAAATAATTTGCAAAGTTTTTAAAGCTTATCGGCAAAGACTTCTTTCATTTCAAGAAAATCTATTATTAGTTTTTTACTGATTAATAGGTAATAATCAGAGGTGGGAATACTTCGTTACTGTACTTAAGTAGATTTTTCAGGTATCTGTACTTTACTTGAGTATGTATTTTCCTGGCTACTTTTTACTTTTACTCCCTACATTTTTACACAAGTATCTGTACTTTCTACTTCTTACATTTTCAAAACAAGCTC
>JAVDPK010000166.1:0-21782 GCA_034780415.1 Cichlasoma orientale | reverse complement strand
TTTTTTACTTTTACTTGAGTAAAGAAGTTAAACCAGTACTTCAACTTTTACCAGAGTAGTTTTTAACACAAGTACTTTTGCCACCTCTGGTAATAATAAATTATAAATTACAATATAACTTTATGTTATTACTTTTATGTATTTTCTAAACTTAAATCTATAGCGAATGTGCTAGATGTGAATCTGGAAGCTCATGTGCGATCCGCTGTTTCATAATAAAACAAAGTTTAGAGAGCTGTAGTGGAGACGTGTAAGACGCTCTCTGAAAACAAAACAATCTAGTATATCACAGATCTTGACGTGTGATGTGTTACAGTTTAGTGATTAATATTCAATTTGTCTCTGATTGGTCATCATGCTTTGACTTGTTTGTGTTTCTTGAACCTACCACAGATTTCGGTATATAATCTCACTCAGGCCCACAGCGTGGAGAAGGGCATCACATTAAGTGTGTGAATAAAACATTTATAAAGGTCATGGTGGGATTACCAATTATTCCTATTTCAAAAACAGCTTCTTTTTTTTTTAAAGTTATCTTTTATTTGCCCTTTAGATGTGGTGAGCAAGAGAAGGACTCCAGTTTCACCCTGAAACCCATATCTTGTGTATTAATTTATGTGAAAAGTAAAATTGTGTACTGTGGTCCCATCATGTTACTGACTTGGAATTTAGCCTTCATTAAAACAGCTCCTCCGATTTTCGTGGCTGAAAGAGTCTAGCTTGGAAGAACACTGATCTCCCAAAAGCCAAATATAGTTCTAGCTGCTTCTGCATTGACCTGCAAGCCTCCTCATCGCTCTCTGTAAAAACAAAAAAAAGAAAAAAGAAAAAAGATTCTTGTTTCAGTTCCTTTCTATCCTGCAGGACTTCACACTAACAAGAGAAGTACCAAAAATAGATCAAATGTTGGATGATCCTGATTATTGGACAAGACCTTGAAAGCACCGAGCCAGACAGACATTTTTGGATCACTTTTGTCATCTTGCTGTTTCTTCTATTCTGCGTGTTTTCCTGCTCCCTTTCCTCTTCCAAGAGAAGAGCAGAGGTGGATGTACGTTTTCAGCGGTGTTTGTTCGTCTCTTTCTTTTGTCTGTATGTTTGTCAGTAAAATTCTGCAACAAGTGAAGGAGAAGCGGCGCAAAAGCAAGGGAGTAATTACATTTTGGTGTGGATACAGATCCCTAAAAAAATCAGTATAAGGCATTGACCTTCTGCTCTCTGAGTGCACCTCTAGTTGCCTTTTGTGTTTGGAAGGAGAGAATTGTATAAATGTGTGTTTTAAGCACAACCATAGAACCCAAGTGTTGCGAGAAGTAAAAAGGGCATGAGCACCATGCATTATTTATCTGGTGCCATCATAGACAACACAAGTGGAGTTAGAGTGGTTTACAAAGGTGGGTGGGGCTGTAGAGGAATTCGTATCAAGCAGCTCCCTGAGGCAATTCAGATCAGTTTAACAGTGAGTTGTAGATGTCTAACTGTGACATTCCAGCAGTTTGCAAGCAGCACCAAAGTCTATTTCAGCACTGACCACAAGTCACCCCAACTATCATGGACTGTTACTGTGTTAGTGTCAAGTGTAAAAAAAAAGTGACACCTTACTATTAAAGAGAACATCCACTGAGCTCATGTGGAGCATAAAGCGGGGGGAAAAAAGTAATTAAATTAATCTATTATAAAGCTTTGCATGAGTGAAATAACATCATGCTTAATTTTAACAAAAGATGCTCACCATTAATATTTTTTTAAAAAGTAAAGCTGCACAAATTTTTGCAGCATTATCTAAATGTATGTGCTTTTCAGTGGTCACAGGCGTGGTTGTGGAATCACCAGTCAAATCTGATTTAATTGAGGTGCCGGTATTTATGCTTGTGCGAGGTGCATTATGTGTTAATTACCTTGTGGTCGTGTCCCGGTGTTTTATATGCGCAGCCTGCCAATAAAAACAAATAAAATGCTGGGACTTTTTTCCCTGCTGGGTCCCCACTCTTTGTTGTGGGCAGTTTTTTTTTTTTTTTTCCCACTTCTTTCCACATTCCCTCACATCCATTCCAATAGTTCCAGCAGTCTCCCTCCAGGAATTTGCTGACATTTGTGAGTCCTTATATTGACACTATGATTATTATTTCTTATATTGAGAAGATGATTGTTATTCTCTCACTAATAAATTCAAAAACTGTGGTGAAAAATAGCTGAAAATGCATCAATGATGCTGAACAGGCGAATCACAATAGTTGCCAGCTGTGTCAACGTGACATGTAGTTACATTTCTAGGGAGGTGCATGTCGCATGTCAGGTTGTGCCATAGTGTTTCAGAGAGGTTTGTGGTTCATGCTGAAGCGCAAATCCCCAGTCAGGGGCATAACTTTTAGATACTGTTCATCTGCTGTAGATAGTTTTTTTAGGCCTGCCCCTTCTTCCTTTGTCCTACACGCGTCCAGTTTTCTCAGTTATTTTAAGGACACACTGTACACTATGCTTAGGGTTTTATGTCTGTCAAATTGTTATCTTATCATTGTGTTATCATTTTCCACAGATTTAAATAAAGAAATGGGAGCAAATTATCTGTTTTTGTGACAGGCAGCTTAAGTGTGTGTGTATGTGTGTGTGTGTGTCATCTGTTACTTCTGACATTGCTCCATCTCTCCGTCCCATGTACCTGCTTTGTTTCATCATTCACTTTCACACAACTCCTAAATCATTCTGATCGTCCCGCCCTCCCTCTTTTAGGCCCCTGTCTTCCTGCATCTTAAAATGCAAAATGAATAGAAGCAACAAATCCATCTATCCTTCCATTCCTGTATTTATTCCTCCCTCTTCCTCGCCAAATCCATCCATGCTTTATGCTCTCTCCATGGGGCACCTAGAAGATGTCTTCCATTTATTATTTATTTCCATCTCTTTGTCCAGCTGCTCTCTGCTGTCGCATGTACACACATACAGACACACGGGAGTCTGTCTCCTAATCTCTTATGGGTTTATTTTAGTAAAGGCAGCAGCAGAAGTAACCTGTTTTTGTTGTTGTTGTTGTTGTTGTTTTTTTATTTCAGTGAGCACCACAGAGGATGGAAGTTACATCTCAATTAATAAGAAATCAACAAAAAGCAAGTAATATAAAATAAGGAATAAGAATAAAAAAAAAACAGATACATCAGGAAATAGAAGCAGAAGGAAAGGAGTAGTTATTGAGAAGGGTAAAGGAGGGAGACAGATGGAGAAAAAGACAGAAGGGAGGGAGAGTAAAGGCTTTGTTAAGCTAAATGGGTGCCAACTGGAAAACTGGCAGAACCATTTGAATCACCAGGGCCCCCTCAGTTTCACTGCAGTCAAAGTCTGACTGCATCGATATTGAGACTTGGTAGACCTTGTGACAGTTTTTGATTAAGCTTCAAAAGAAAAAAAAAAGAAAGAAAAGAAAAGGGGGGGGGGGCAACATCAAAGCATGGTCAAATCATCCTTTCTAAATTCTGAATAGCTGCATTGTACCAAGATTTAAACACTTGCAAACAACATTGCATGTTGATAATGGTGGAATCATTTTTTTTACTGACTAAAACTAAAAAATGCACTGAAGATGAGGCTTTTCTGCATAATTATTTATAACCTTTGTTAGATAAAAAGCAAGAATCCACTCGAGACTGTAATAAAGTGATTTTAGAATACCCAAAAGGGGTTCTGACTGTAGAGCCAATAAACAGCTCTTAGCTGTTTTAAAATTACTTAAAAAAAAAAAAAAAAAAAAAAAAAAAAAAAAAAAAAACCTTTTGTGGGTTCCTGCCTGAAAAAAAAAAGAATTCTGCAAGCACTCCAAAATATAAACTCTCAATTTTGTGCTACTCTGATTCCGTGAATGCCAATTTGCAAATGCATGCCTGATGTGCAAAGAAGTATTCCATTGTCAAATTATTGTACTCGCTGATTTAAGTAATCTTTCACTGCTCCATTTATTCTCACCACAACTGTTTCCTCTTAGAGACAGCTGGTAAAATTCAATAGATTTTTTTTTTCTCCATGGGAGAACTCATGGTGCGATCCCAGAGCAGCAGGAGCTCTAATGCAGGTCCAGAAACAGGCAGGTTTCATTTCTGATCCCAAACCATTTTATGTCCGGTGTTAAGTACAAGAGAGGTAAAAAACACAAGTGCATGCACTTGAGAACTATATTTGAGTGACAGCATATTGTTTTCACACTTTCACAAGCATCACTTTATTTTAAAAACGTGTCTTTAGACAAGTGAAAAAACTTGTTAGTGTATTTTTGGCACTACGATAGATCTGTACTGTATTGAATCATTCTTTATTTTCCTATTTTTACAGTGTAGTAAATTATTTTCTTTTTTTTTTGGTTACAAACAGTTGTACAAAATGAAAGAGTCAGGAAAAGTAAGTGAAGTTGGTTTCTGAAAATGCGTGTTGGTGTTTTGAGATACAGTGTGTATGTGGGGTTGTTTGACAGAGTGAGACAGATTCCTCAACCCCTTTCAATTATCTGGAGCTCAAACTGTTCTGAAGCTGATAACACATTCTGCAGCCCACACAACTGCATGGGGGGGGGGGGGGGCGACAACATTTTTGCTTTCAACACACAGTCCTTGAGGTGTGTGTTTACTCAGCATGTGTGTCATGTTATGTAAAAGGCTTTTTATGCATGTTTGTGCATATGCATGTGCAGGAGGAACATGTTTGTCATCTCTAAATGTTCTTAGCATTGTGGCAGCACCTCTAGAATAAATCTCACGTGTGAGCACGAATACAAAAATCTCCAGGTTATATTTGAGGAAAAGCACAATGCAACAAACACAAAAGGCCCAAATGCAAAGCCTAAAAAGCATACACAATAATCAACATAAACTAATAAGACACTTTATTAGGTACACCTTCTGGTCCATATTGCCACGACACGACCACACAGTTGCTGCAGATTTGCCGACTGCGCCTCAATGATCCAAATCTCCCATTCCAGCACATCCTAAAAGGTGCTCTATTGGATTGAGATCCAGTGACTGTGGAGGCCGTTTGAATACAGAGGACTCATTGTCCCATTCAAGAAACTGATTTGAGATGATTTGTACTTTGTGACATGGTGCGTTATCCTGCTGGAAGCTGTCATCAGAAGATGGTTACATTGTGTTCATCAAGGGATGGACATAGCCAGCAATGATCCTTAGGTAGGCTTTAAATGATGCTCAGTTGGTATTAAGGGGTCCAAAGGGCAGCAAGAAAATACCCTCTTGTCCATGTTTACATACCTGGTGTGCAGTGAGGTACTGCCACGTGATTGGCTGATCAGTTCAACAGGTGTACCTAATGAAGTGCCTGGTGAGTGTATATACATATATAGAGTTTATGACTATTAGGCCTATATATATGTATATAAAGACATATAAGAGGAGGAAGTGGCTCTAGCCAGTGGTATATTACAGGAAAAATTCATATTGCAGGGTGGAGGTTCCTCCTTGTGACAGGAACAAAGTGCACCTTGTCCTGATGTGAGGCAGCCATCATCCCTGCTTCCCATTTTTTCCTTCAGTTGAGATCCAAACAGGTACAAATGCAGTCCATGAATCAGACATGAAAGCTTGTGTTATTCATGTCTGCGTGTGCACGGGAGCACTGGGAGCAGTGTATCATTGACCTTGAAAGGGTAACAGCCAAATTTAAATCAGGTGGAGTTTTTCGCCTTTTATCACTTCTCGGCCGGGGGAAGTCAAAGACTTGGCATGCCATGTGAATCAACCTGGTGTGCAGCAACTATCTGCTTTCTTTTGTTGTTAACTGCATGACTTGTCACACATGGGCAGAAGGAAGGAAACAAGGAAAGGGGAGACAGAATTGAAGAGGGAGAACAGGGAGGGTAAAGGAAGTGGGTGATAGACAGAGAAGTAAAGAGGGGGAAAAAGGAAAAACACATGGACAAGTTTGTTGTTAACTGCATGAATGGACACAGACACAAAAAAGAGGATAGAGGAGGAAAAGAGACAGGGTTCCCCAAATGGAACATACACAGATGAAATGAATGTGCATTAAAGAAGAAGGCACTTTGGTTGATTTCAGCGTTGCACACTGAAAGAGAGAATGGTGTGGAAGGGGGGTAAGAAAAATAGAACAGACACAGGTGTGCTCTAATCCTTCAACCCATTTTCACCAGCTGTGACGAAGGTAGAGTCATGCATGATTTAGGATGAAATGTTTTTAGAAAAAGGTTAGAAGTTTGAAAGGGACAGGACACAAGGAAGGTGCCTAAAATTGTGCATTTATGCTCCTTGCACCTCTTAAAATGGATAGCTCACATTTGTTGCAGTGGGAGTGAAATGGAGAAAAAGAAAAGTGGTCAAGGAAAAAAAGGTCAGACAGTAGACTTGGAGACTAAAGTGGGTTCCCCGAGTGTGAAAAACTGAGTCAAAGGACATTCAAAATGTTACCTGTAGCTTAATTGATGTTTAAAAATACAGATCTAATACAGGACACAGAAGCAATAACATTTAATTTTTCTAAGATTTATTTTGGGCATTTGCAGAGTGTAGACAGAAAACTAGGAAGAGAATGAAGGTTACTGGCATGCATTAAGGATTCTAGCCCTCATGATATGGGTCGCCTGCTCAGCCATGGAAAGTATAGTGGTGCCCCAGTGACATATTAAACGCTTTGTGCTCTTTAATCATAACCTTAAGGGAAAAATCTGATCAGTAGAAAGAAGAAAAAAATAGGCTTAAGTGACTTATTTACCTAATTTCTGAATGTGAATGTAAATACAGAGGGCATTTGCATTGCTCCTGCTGGGAGGGTGTGTATCCCAGGAGCGATTTAAATGGATGAGATCACAGAGGACTTGCTTGTCAAAGTGAAATCTCAGTTTGCACGTTTGATCCATTAAAATAAAAACAATTTCAGCTAATGATTAGAATATAAATAGAACTTAATGCATTTGGGTTGAAATGAAAAGTTATTTTTCTTAGTATATTAAGGAAATTAAGCTTACACAGCGAGAAGAGAGTGATGAGAACAGTTATCTAGTCTTTGCGGTGTATTGACTCAATACCTGAGAAATATACTGCTGTCTAGTATTTGTTTCTAATACTTCCTCAGTCTGGCTGCATAGTTGAAATTTTGCAAATACTACTCAGTGGCAATTTAACTACCAAATGTTAATTCCGAGACTTAAGAATGAAACCCACGTCGTTAAGGCGCAGCCAACTGTATGGTACCAAAACTCCATTAGTACTGCACTGTCGTTTTTCGGTGCCAAACTAGTAATGACATCCTCGCATAATTGTGTCTTGTGGAAAACATTGCTTTTGACAGCGTTTAATTATATATTATATATTAGCTAATTCCAAGAACAGTTTCAAAATAAGTTGCATGCAAAAACGATGATCGGTCAGCTGCAAATTACTGCTCTGTTTACAAGTTCATCAGTGACACCCGCCCACCACACACACACACACACACACACACACACACACACACACACACACACACACACACACACACACACGCACAGACAATCTTTACATATTTGTGATGTCACTCTTTGCCATAATGCATAATGCATCCTCCAGCCCCTTACCCATTAATTAACCTCATAAAAATGCCTCCCCCCAATCAGCCTTTTGAAGTTGTAAGACCAAAATGTTTTAAAAATGCCTTCACTACATTGGTTCAAACAAAAGTTGTTGATTTTTGTTTGTTTGTTTGTTTTTCTATTATATGTACACTCATACAGATACACATCAATGGACAGATAGAGGATAGAAGTAGAGCTCGGGAAAAAATAGTCTGAGAGCTGATCAGTGCTTCACTAATGGAGTTCTGCGGAGTCATAGCTCTGTGGTCTCCTAATTGACTCCCTGTCATCTACATATCATTTACATACTGTTACCCTGGGCGACGAGGTGTATGTGTGTGCTCCTCTGTGTAGCTGAGTGGAGATGAGTGCAGTGTAAACGCTGTTAGATAGACCCATTAATCATGTGCTTAACCTCATCAGGAACTACACACACGTACACGCGCAGTGTGAGATAGTGAGAGTTGTAGAGAGAAACAGACAGACGGATAAAAAGAGAGATAAAGAGACTAAATGAGGAAAAAATATCCCAAACAGCTGTTAGCAGTGTAAATTGTTAATCAACCAGTAAGCTTCTTCTTGGATCTCCTTTTCTTCCTGGCTATATATATCTGAGTTAAAATGGAGCTTAGCGTCATATGGTTACAAAGTAAGTATCTCTTCTGCGATGGCACTTTTGTAACCACTTGTTTTCATTCTGTTGCTTTATAAAAGGCTGAAATAAGATATTTGTTGTTACCTTATTGTTTGTTCTTTAACCATAAAACATAATGAGTACAGTGAGATCACAAGATGTGTACAAGCTGAGATTTGTAGAAATTAATATCCGCTTTATATCCAATATGTGTAAAAGGATAGATTACAAACAACGGCTTTCTTTTCCGTAACATTTACAAAACAGATTTTAATCACAACAGAAGCAAAAGGACAAGGAAAGAGGGACAGGGAGTAATGAAACTATAAAAAAAATAAAGAAAAAATTGCTTGTCTCACTCAGGGTCGCAGGGGAGGCTGGAACCTATCCCTGCAGTTATGGAGGCGAAAGGAGGGGTACGCCCTGGACAGGTCACCCGTCTATCGCATGGCTAGGTTAGTGTAATCAATACTGAGAAAGATGGGGACAGAGACAACGATTATCAGAAAGATAAAGAGCAACAGAGAGATGAGGAAGGTACAGAAAAGGAAGCTGGAGTGAAGTAAGGTGAGAGAACCAAAATTACTAACTGAGCAAGAAACCTGCACCCCGCATCCTAAAAAAGGAAACTAAATCCAGCTTGATCCTATGCCTGTGTTAATCTGCCAACAAAACCAAGACGATGGGGAGAATAATGAGATTAAGAAACAGAAAGCAGTGTAAGCATTGGGACACACACCTGAAAATATAGATGCACTAGACCCTGTTTTCTCAGCTGGTGGCATCTGCAGTTAGTAATTAGTGGGACATTGCTCTGTCTTGTCCCTAGTAAAATACTACATAAAAACCAAACCTCCCGGGAGAGAAATGCAAATTATATTAATTTACGCATGCAGATCAGCATCTTGCAGTATCAAGCTATACTGTCTGTCAGCCTTTGTTGTGCATGTCAGATACCCTCTTTCTATTTCTATCCCGGCTGTCATTCATTGCTACAGTTCAATGACACATACTTGGAAGCACGCAGACACTGTGGTGGCAAAATGTTAGTGACCTGGGAAACCGTCCTTTAGCTGCAGGAACTGTGTTCAATTCTGCATGACAGCAGCCATTCATCCTGCTCAAGTGTCCTTCAGCAAAACACAGAATTCCTCCTAAGTCAGCTCCTCCGGTATCGATTGGAAGTATCACACAGTAGAAGTACAAGAATGAGCCAGTCTAAGAATTTCACCATGCGTGTGCAAGCACTGAAGGTCTATAATATGACTTCTGCATTAACTGTCAGTCTCAGCACACTCGTGATCACAGAAATCAACTGTTTTTGTGTTAGTTAGATGTTGTTAATATGTGTGCACATGCGTCATTGGCATAATGTGCTATTTTGAAGTCTCATCTGATAAAAGGTGTTTTTAGTGTGTAATGACAAGATTGCTGAGCAGGGGCACAGCGGGAGGCTGAGAAAGAGAGACGCTTAAGAGACACAGTGAGAGAGAGGTTGTGTGCTAATCTTGTGGGAGATGAGAGAGGAGGCTAACAGAAAAGAGATGAAAGACAAAGCAGCCAAAAGCTGGAAGTGGCACGGGGAGATGGAGAAAGAACAAGAGGACCGAGCAGAGGGAGAAGAAAAACCAAAAAGGAAAAGACAGTTGTTAGAGGGTTTAACCTAGATTGCTCTAATAAAAGACTCACTAATTGGGAGATAAATGGAGAAAAGACCCAGAGAAAATAAGAGGGGGATAGTGGATACAACAGATGTTGTAGTTCAGTACATTTGAATAATATGGGATTAGCCTGTGGTGAAGCGGTGTTCACGAACATAATAAAGTAAAAAGATAAATTACTGAGATTTACTATAACATGCATGACAACCGACACTTCAGTTTGCAGCACAGACAGCGTAAAAAATGGACATACAGTGTGGGAAATAATTAACTGATCCCCTGCTGAATTTGTAAGGAATTAGATGAGTCATTTGGGAGATTTTTGAGATTTTTGTTTTCACATTTAATCCCCTTCCTCTTTGTGAATTTCACTTGATAAATAAGGAGCTGGAAAAAGCAATTCGAGTATGTGCTAATAGCAATTGAAAGTTGAAAGTTTTTTTGCACGTATTTCTGTCTTTCATAAAACAAGAAAGTGACTAAATTAATCTTTTGCAGCTGCTATATAATCTACTGGTTAATTAATTAACACAGCACGAGACCTCAACCTAAAACTATATATGCAGTTGTGCTCCATAATAGCATATGTTATCTCTTCCCAGGAGCTGTGAGAAATCATCTAATTGCTTTGTTTTATGTCACACAGCTTGCTGGCATTATCTGGTTTAAAACCAAAATAAACCCAAATAGGTGATTTTAAAGCCTTTTTACGACAAGCTTGTCAATGGTTGCATTTAATGAAAACAGTATGTAGGTTAAAATGCTATTGTTTCACCAATTGCCTGTTGTTGGACTGATGAAAGCCAGTGGGAATTTTTTTTTATCAGATTGCCTAACCCTAATGCACACGGGAAGAAGATTTTATAGACTATATGTTTTTAGAAGTAACAAAAGAAAAAAAGGCTTATCATAGCCTTTGCCTGTTTGCTTGGTATCAAAATCTCTCTTTATCTGAGCACGGCCATTTATAGAAGCTTCTTTGCATTGTTTGCTTTCATCACCACGGACAGCGTCAATTTAACATTTACCCCATGTGGTCCCAAAGCAAATGAAGGTATCTTCTGAACAGGTGTGTGCATTAGAGGTGGCTGGGCTAAGACTGGGGTTAGAGGAGCAACAGAAATAAATCCAGCCACCCACATCAAACAGGTGAGGAAAAACCCACGTTGATTGCGGAACAACCAGACTGTATTCTGCAGAGACTCCTTAATTGTCTTCACACACACACACACACACACACGCACACACGCACACACACACACACACACACACACACACACACACACACACACACACACACACACACACACACACACACACACAGCAAAAACTAGAAAGACTGAGTTTCACGGCTTTAAAGACACACATGCACACACATATACAATCACAGTGTGAGTGAGTGTTATTAAATGCCGTCATATCAAAAGCACACAGCTCTCCCACTTCAAAGAGGAGTAGAGACCTGAGGCACACAACACAACTCAAAACTGACTATCTCTGCTTAGACGCACACACACGTCTGAGGATAGTCTACTAAACTTTAATTTGTTGCCCTAAACTTGACCCTTACCATTACATACACAACAGAAGCAGCAAAGAGAAAGATGTCAAAACTTCTCTCCATCATGGACAATGTATCCCACCTGTTTTAGCTAGCCAGTGAAGCATGTTTAACCAGAGTAAAATGCTTCACTGAATAGGCCTCATTCACAAATACTGTATGTACATGTTTCAAATCTGTGATTTGACAATATTTTCTTACCTGATTTTTTTGTGCTACATAAAAAAATATATCTGTCTTAGATCATGCATGGGAAGAAAGAATGGAAAATTTAGAAAATCACTACTTAAAAAAAATGCTACTGCTGCTACTACTACTATTACAACTGCTGCTACTAATAATAATGATAGCAATAATATTATTATTTTATTTTGGTCATTTACAGTTTTCCAAAACACCATAAGCTAAAAATTAAACACATAACAAAAAGAAATGCTCACTGTCATTGTCCACATAGCATTGAATTCTCCCAGTAGGACAATGGAGTCACCAGATGGAGCACCTTCGAGCACTCCACCGAGCAACTCCAAGAAGGCTGGGTACTCTAAACTGTTGTTGAATGCACAAGTGCACACAATAGTCAGGATCCATTGCCTGGCCTGAAGACACAGGGAAGCCACCATCTCATCCATCAATGAAAACTTTAACATACAGGCAGAAACCTGAGGGGATATAAGGATACCCACCCCAGCCTGCTGCGTCTCTGCAAAGACAACTTCAGACTGAAACAGAGTATTCCTTGTCTCCAGGAGACTGGTTCCAGAGCCCAGGCTGTGTGCAGAGGTAAGCCTGATTATATCTAGTCAGTATCTCTCAATCTCACACGCTAACTCAGGCTTCTTCCCTGCCAGAGATGTGACAATCCATGTCCCAGTAGCCAGCCTCAATAGGATCCGCCTTTGTCTGCTGTCTGCACCCAACACCTAAAACACCTCTTGCAGGGGGTGGGCCTACAGGAGGGCAGATCCATGTCTACTCTTCGAGCTGCACCCAGCTGGGCCCCATGGGCTAAGGTCCAGCCACCAGGCACTCCCCCTCGAGCACCTTTCCCAGGCCTGGCCCCAGGGTGGAGCCCCGGTAACCCTATCCCAGGCAAGGTACACAGTTCCCATGATCTTCCTCTGATAAGGATCGTCTAAATCGCTATTTGTGTGGCCCCTCACCCAGGACCAATTTGCCTTTGGCAGACCCTAGACACCATAGCCCCTGGGATCACCGGGACACACAAATTCCTCCACCTTGATAAGGTGGCAATTCACAGAGGAGATAAGGGTGGACTGCCCACTCTGGGTCAGATACAAGTTGCTGCCCCAAGTTGATGAGTTTAAGTATGTCAGGGTATTGTTCATGCATGAGGAAAAAGGAGAGCAGGAGCTTGACAGACAGATTGGGGCTGTGGCTGCAGTGATGCAGATGCTGCTCCTGTCTATTGTGGTGAAGAAAGAGCTGAGCGTACAAGCAAATCTGTCAATTTACCAGTCAGTTTACATCCCTACCCTCATCTATGGTCATGAGGTTTGGAAGTATCTATCCATGAGGCCCGATGACACACATCAATTAGTTAAACTTAAAGACATAAAGACCTGGAAGACCTCTAATTTCCTGCTTCTTAATTCAGATAAAACTTAAGTTATTGTACTTGGCCCCACAAATCTTAGAGATGGATGGCATTACTTCAGTGCACATATTAAACAAATATGTAGGACTGCTTTTTTGCATTTGCGCAATGGCTCTTAAATTAGAAAAATCCTGTCTCTGAGTGATGCTGAAACTCTAATTCATGTATTTATTACTTCTAGGCTGGACTATTGTAATTCATTACTATCGGACTGTCCTAAAAGCTCCTTGAAAAGTCTTCAGCTGATCCAAAATACTGCAGCGAGAGTACTGACAGGGTCTAGAAAAAGAGAGCATATTTCTCCCATATTGGCTTTTGTTTATTGGCTCCCTGTTAAATCCACATTTGAATTAAAAATTCATTCTTCTTACATATAAGGTCTTGAATAATCAGGCCCTATCTTCTCTTAAGGACCTCGTAGTACCATCCAACCCCAATAGAGCACTTCGCTCTCAGATTGCTGGCTTACTTGTGGTTCCTAGGATACTTAAGAGTAGAATGGGAGGCAGAACTTTCAACTTTTAGGACCCTCTTCTGTGGAACCAGCTCCCAGTTTGGATTCGGGAGATAGACACCCTCTCTATTTTTAAGATTAATTTTAAAACCTATCTTTTTGATCAAGCTTATAGTTAAGGCTGGATCAGGTGACCCTGAACCATCCCTTAGTTATGCTGCTTTAGCTTTAGGCTACTGTGGGGGTCCCATGATGCTCTGAGTGTTTATTTTCATTCACCTCTTTTTACTCTGTTTATACACCTCTCTGCATTTAATCATTGTTCATTATTAATCTCTGGCTCTCTTCCACAGCTGTCTTGTCCTGCCTCCCTCCCCTCAGCCCCAATTGGTTGCGGCAGATGACTGCCCCTCACTGAGCCTGGTTCATTTGGAGGTTTTGTCCTGTTTAAAGGGAGTTTTTCCTTCCCACCGTCGCCAAGTGCTTGCTCATAGGGGGTCGATTTCATTGTTGGATTTTCTCTGCAGTATTGTATGATCTTTGCATTTTTTTTAGTTTGATGTGTAGTTTGATGTTATAAAAAGGAAGTTAAACATCATTATTGAGAGCTGGATTCACTTTTTCTAGTGGATGTATGGACAGACACAGTTTCCCTTGGTCCATTGCCCGATCACTCTTTCTGGACTCAATCAAATATCATCAAAATAACAAGCAAACTATCACTGCGCTTGATATTTTTTACAGTGTGAGGAAGTAGGGACAGGCCATCCATCTTTAAAGTCAGTACTTCTAACACAATACATTGCATAGTGTGATGGAAGAATGGGCACAGAGTTCATCCATATACAATTTTGACTGCCTTTTTTTCTTCAAAGGATCATCAAAATTTGAAGGAAGACAGCCAGCCACTGAGTGTTGTGTCAAAACTTTACCCTTAGGTATTCAACAGTCAACACAACAGTCAGTTGTTTTAACAGCATCCTCAAAATCCAAAAAAACAGACACTGAATCTGACATTGATACTTCATGCACTAAATGCAACCCCTGTTTGATCTCAAGTACCTCTTAACTTAACCCCTCAGCAAACTTCAGCAATTATAAAAACTTTATTATGACGTTCAGATTTGTCATTTCTGTCATGGTCCTGGGCCTCATGCCCGGCGTTTTGTGTTTTTCCTTTTAGGTTGTGTTTAGTCGTGTTTAAGTTCCCTTTGTGCACTTGCCTCCTTATGTGTCAAGTTCGTGTCCTTGTTTCCTCATCTTGTTTCCTGTTTTATTTTGACGGTCTTCTGTCCCTGCGTGTTGTGTTCTGTTTTGCTTCCCTTGTGTCTTTACTGTGATTATGTTCACCTGTGCTCCCAGCTGTTGTCACTCCCCTCATTAGCCTCTGTGTATATATTGTCTGTGTTTCCCTTTGTTCCTTGTGTCGTAGTTGATGATCCTTCTGCTGCGTGTCCTACCATTTCATGTTTTTCTTAGTTTTAGTTCTGGCACCTGTCCAGCCCCAGTGTAGTGTATTTATTTTTGCCTGTCTCATTTACTTAATAAACCACATTTAAGTTCACTTTTGCATGGTGAGTCCTGCATTCCAGGTCCGACCTCGCCTGTCACACAGTCCGCGATGACAGTTTCTCGTTATATTAACAGGAAGTGCAGCAAAACACTGACACTGGCACGAAATCGGGTAAATTTCACACAAACTGTCTTTTTTTTCCCTTTTTTAAATATTTTTTTTATTTTTTTAGTTGCCTTTAAAGAAGAGGCAAAATTAAACTCAATATGAGCATTCAAAGTATAGCAGCTTTTTTTCAGTTGTGCAAACCTGGTATTTTTATCTACACTAGACTTTTAGTAATTAAAGAAAAAAAGCTTTCTGTAGTAGTGAGTGAAACTGAATATAGTTTTAGAATGTAGATTAGAAATGTGTTTTTGATTGGTAGGGGATACTTAAAAAAATGAGCAAAGAGCCTGTTGACCTTAAACACCATCACTACCTGTATTAAAATTTTATGTACCTTTGTGTGCTATTGCTACTGTTAGCTGCAGGCAGTGCTGCAACACTTGTTTTCCTTTTTTATATTTTAGAACAGTGGATAAGTTATGCAACATGATAGACTATTTAGAAAATGTTTTGTTGCAGTCACAATTTTTTGTTTTCTGATAGGACCCCTAAGATTCAAGCAAGCACATTAGACCACAGACGGGCCTGATGATGGTGACCATGCTATGACAGGTATTCCACAGACTGAGACCATGGCCATGTTTGCTTTGTCATTGTCTATTTCACACACACCTAAAAAGGCTCTGCGAAAATAAGTGCAGATCATCTGGTTTTACTCACCCTCACACACAGCTTTTATTTTAAAGCTGTACATGCTCCAAGTAAAACTTTTACCTAAGAAAATCTCCACATGATAAAGAATATACTCATTCCTTTGTAGCGATGTAAAAATAACTTGGAAATTTAAGACTTAATGATAAATAGCTTTTTATTTCAGTACTTTTAGTCATGTAGCCAATAATTTAGTGGTCAAGGTTTCATTTTTCCAGCATCTCACTACTCATTGAGAGGTACTATTTTAGTCCGCTGTTCCTCAGGATGTAAGTTATTCTGCTGAATTCCTGAAGCAAGACCGACTTCTGGATGGTTGGGTGGTCATTACCCTTTTGTCCAAAAAATCTGTTACCGTCACAACCAACTGCCAAGGCTACCAAGCGGACGGACCCAAGTCCAGACACGGACAAGGAGACTAGAGCTACTTTCAAACAGTTTATTAAAAACACAGGGTTGCTTAGACGTGATGTTGGGAGCTGGATCCTATATTTCTGAATGACGTTAGTTCACTAGCAGTGGCAACAGGAAAAACACTGGTGGCATGGATGAGTCTCTCTAGACAGAGGAAAAGAAGTTATTGTGTGTTCCACAGGGGAGGTGAGTGATATGGTAATTCCAAGACGATACTGTGAGTCTTACTTGTAAGCAGAAGCTGGGTGATCCTTGAGGGGAGGTACGTGGTTGCTGTGGGGGCTCAGAAGATCTCCAGGAGAGCAGGCAGGTATACGTGAACAAAGAGTGAGGTCCATAAAATGTGGCTGGTCTGAAAAGCAGGTATGCGGAGGTGAGATGGCGCTTCTTAGTGTGAGCACTAGACAGAGAAAAATACATGAGCAGATGCACACATAATTCCTTTAGTCATGAGATGGAGGTCATTTACCACTACGGGTTTTTTGTACAACTTTTTACAGAACAATCAGTTATCACAATAAGATGACACACAAATTTGTGCCACTCCAAAAAAAAAAAAAAACAATTCCTGTCCACCACAAGGCAGATGGGCCCATCACAGGCAAAACTTATCAGTATCACTGTTTGTCTTTCACCACCTTTTCACCTTTTCAACCAAATGCCACATGTTGCTATGTAATTTTTTGATTGGCTGATGTGGTGCATTTTTTTTTCACCAATAGGAAAGGGGATGCCGTAATTTCTATTTAATTATTATTTATTTATTTTTTTACTTGTAAGCACTTAGGTTATACTGTACAAGAAGCACCTAATTTTTGAACTACTACTTAGCTAATCGGATGCAATATATTATCAATTGGATTCACCCGAATGAAGCCCACAGCTCTTGGATAGATCTAGAACAGATAGATTGTAACAACATCAGACTTTCAGACCTCCCCTTTATTACTGCTTAAATTAAATGCCATAACTTTCAAAAACCCGTTGATCTGATCTACCTTGACAGCCTGGTGGAAAACCATAGAGATCACTAATTCGCAAACTGAACCCTGTAGTCTCTCTCCAGTCTGGCATAGCCCAGATTTTCAGATTAACAGAGAAACTGTCCACTTTAGAACATGGGAACAGAAAGGAATCAATCAAAGGCTGTTTGAAATAAATGTTATGTGAAAACATAACCTCACATTGTGTCCATTTCATGCAGTAGGTGAGTTATTTCCCTTCAAATGTGGTTTGCAAGAAAATATTGCATCATCTGATAATTTATATCAAGTGAAAATGCCATCTTTTGCTTTCTACTTTAAACAGTTGTGGTGTTTCATACTCATTGATGATCAACTGAAAACTTGGTATTTTATTTAAAATGATTATAATAAGTTATACAAAGTAAAGGATTAAACAACATATAGAAGTCCAATTTTGCTTAACTTTTGCAACATTCTTTAATTTGGAAAGTGTTTAATTGTCTTAACTGAATGCTTACCCAACTATTATGTTTTAGAATCTGACCTCTTCTGAAGTGTCTGGCAGTCAGGATTAGATTAATTTCAATCCATCCATTTTATTCTGCTCATCTAATTCAAGGTTTCAGACATTATGCAATCTAACAGTAAGATTCTGGTCCAAGAGAAGTTTAAATATAAATGTTCAGCATTGACTTTATTTCCATAGACATGACTGGTCCCCACTGTCAGCAGAAAAATCTGATCTGTCCCCACTTTCAGTAGACAAAATATGAGGTTTAAAATTGATTTTTTTTTCTTTTTTTTCAGGCCATTTTCAAGTTTACATGAATTTTTGATGAATTTAGCAGTGAAAATCATCTCTATACACTCTTTGAAAAGGGTCAGTCAGTGGTCCTCTCTGTGTAGTAAAAGTGTGTGTGTGTGTGTCTCCTTGGAATATTTACAGGGTGTGTTTTACTCCAATTAAGGGCACAGATCAGATTTTTCTCTTCTTATTGGCTTCCTTTTACTACACATCTGTGTACATCGATTTTTTTTTTTTTTTGGTTGGATTTTCTTTGCTCATCATTAGCAGAGAGCTAAGTAGATAAATAGAGTAATAGAGCAATAGATAATTTTAATTGCACATTATTCAAATACTGAACACCGTGTCTCAATGGTGTTTTGGAAATGAACTCTATGACCATTTGTCACAAATACAGCCACACAAAAATCACTTGTCTGGCAAAAGTTAACCAATCACCATCTGTTTCACCCATCTGTCATTGTGCCAATGTGACTGCTGGACCAAGTTGTCATTGAAACATGCACTAATTATAGATAAAAGGGCAGGGATGACTGGAGGAACTACAAACTTACTCATACATTCAGATGGCCTCCTTCTCTCTCCCCACACAAATGCGCCTTTTCACACAGTTACGTAGTTATATGTACTCATATATACATGCACACAGCAGGAAATGAAAACCAATCGCTAACTGGGGGGTAACAAACTATCTTCTCCTCAGCTCATTGTGGTATCTTGATCATTCTGGTCCAGATTTCCAGCACTTTAATCAGTGTGGGCTGGAACTAAAATTTCCTCTGAACAGAATTTCTGAGACTGTGCTTAAAAAACAAACAAAAGATTCAACTTTGACTGTTATATTTAACAGTACCACTGTACAGCAACTGTAGAAGGAATGCACCCAGCATTCCTGCTACAGTTGGATCAATCAGTGAAAATCTCCTTTTGGCCACTTTCAGGTGCACCATGCCAAATCTAAAACTAGTGAGTAGTGATTGTGTTGATGTGGATGGCAGAACTTGGTAGAAAGTCTGATCCAAGGTTATAAATTCATAGTGCACAAAATCATGAATGCCCCTGGTTTATTCTGCTGACCTGATGTGCCTTCTTCAGACTTAGAGGCTGCAGGCTCTATTGCTGAAGCTTGAATTTTTTTTTTGTCTTTATGTTACAGCCAGAAACACAACTTATTCTATTCGATTGCTTAATTGCAACAATGGTCAAGGGCCAACATTATAAGTTTGTTATTGAACCAACCCAAACACAGCAATATCCAGTGTACAGGAAATCACACTGAGTAATCCAGGTTGTGCTGCTGCACAAAGAGGCAATCTTAAACAGGATAACCGTCAAATTTACATTGTATTTTTTTTTTTTGGGGGGGGGGCTTGTTTTCCTAAATTTTTGATTGCGGCTCATATTTATCTCAGTACATGTCTCACAAAAGGAGTTCATTCAGTCTATAAGTCATTGTTTGATTTCATTTATTCTTTCATTACTTCACTTGCAGATACTTTGCAAGTCACCATTAAAACAGTTAAAAACCAAGTGACTGCTTAACAAGCTAGAACAACAATCTGATGCACATTATACAAAGCTCCATACAACTATACAGCCCAAATGCATATGGCTTTCAAATGGTTGCAAAGATATATGCGGTCACACAACTTGGAGGCAAAACATTTGATATTAGGAAGACTTGTGCACCATAAAGATGCTGTTTAGTTGCTGACATAACCGTGGTTCTCTGAAAACTGAGCGCGATATCTCACTACGGGAAGCGCCCTGTGGCTTGACCAATCACGAAAGCTCCACTACCACTATGACTGCCCTAGACCGACCGATCACTTCAAAGACACGGTGTCTCCTATCCCCCTTATAATAGTACTACTTATAATAGTAGGACAAGTAGAGTGGTGCGGTGAGACACCTCACTCGGTTTTCAGAGAACTGAGGTGAAGTGCTTTCTTGTTTGGAGCCACACCCACCTCACTCCCCCACAAGGCGTTGAGGGAAGGTATATAAATTGGGAAGCGCTGAGGGAACTTGCACTCCTCTTTAACTGTTAATGGGGAGAGCATTGTTGGCCATTACACAGCTTGGAGTAGAACTGGAGGAAACCTCTTCCTCTCACCACTTCTTGACGGGATGAGGGAACAGTGAACGAGTTCCCGGAGTGTTCAGGGCAGGGATCTCTATGAGTGCTGCCTGCTGAGCCTCTGATAGCCACTACAGTTCCTACTTTGACTGCTGCTCCCTCCTTTGTAGAGGGTGGGACCCTTAAAGCTTACCTTGCCCTTTTGCTGCCATACCGGCAAAGCCGGTGGGCCGGCGGTGGCTGGTGTGGTGTGACCTTGCAGGGAAGGCAAAGGTCAAAAGACTCACCCTGTTTTTTCCTCAGGTTGCTAACCTGCTGCATAGTGGTTATTGCCTCTCCAAACAATCTCCTAGCCCGTGATGGCTTATATGGGGAATCCATAATGACATGCTTATCCTGATCAGGCAGGCTGGAGAGATTGAGCCACAGTGATCTTTCCCCTGGCATGGACAGGCCCATGATGCAACCGCAGCCCTGCACTGCACCCCTAGACTCCTGGAGAATAAGATCTGTAACAATACATATCTCTCGCAGCATTAAAGTAGCTGCATGGCACTTCAGTCTCCCACACTTCCTAATTGTTTGCAAATTACCAATAAGTGACCATTTGAACAGGGACGCTGTAATAAAAGAACAAATACAAAACTCAGTGAAAATGTCCCAATGTGACCTGAACAGAGGGAAATGTAATCGATAGCTGATTATTGGTTTTACTGACCTTAGACTGGGCTTAGTGTACTTTTACTGTGGGTAAGTCAACAGAGTCAGAAATGAATAGATTCATGCTCTTGAATCCCACACTTATGCTTATATTTTCAGGAATATATTCATTATATCTTTTCACGTCCAAGTTTCTTCTAATTTACTGAAGTCTTTATGCCGTAATAGCACAGTGTTCTAGATTAAAAATCTTCTTTGGATTACTGCCTCATGAATAAATAAAAACTCAAATTTAATAAAATTAAAAAAAAATACTCTACCATGTTTCTTGAATGTCTTACATTGTGAAATATGTACCCTAAATCCATGGATTCATGATTTGGAAACCATTCTGTCAGAGTGGTATGAAATAATATTCACTAATGTGCAATAATGATAATGAACAAGGATGTTTGGGAACAGATGAATGACAATCATCAACATGTATGAGCCAGAGGGAGATAGTAGGCTGAATTTAGTCAATTCTGCTTATTTGCTACTTGGATAAATGTTTCAAATATTAACTCATAAATTATGCCAGTGCATTCAGGAAGAACATTATACAACAACAATAAAAGAAATTATAACTTGTAAGAAGAATGTCTATTCTGGTCAAAGGTCCAGTGTGTTAGTGACTATATAGCTGAAAAAGTGTGATTATGAAAAATATTCTCTTTATAGGTGACAAGAACAAGGCTTGTTCTTAATTCAGCTGTTAATTCTTTAGTAACAATATCAAATCTAGTCAAATCCAAGCCTTTCAATAGATACTAGACTGACTTTAGATAAAAAAAATATATATAATTTCACCTTTTTTGTTTCATTCTTTCTACTGTGTGTTGTCCACCTGCAAGTGTTACTGTGTTGCTTTCATCAATGTAATTCGGGGCTTATTGAATTTTAGTGATGCTTTTACAGCTTAATTCAATTCAACTTTATTTGTATAGCGCCAATTCACAACAAACAGTCGCCTCAAGGCGCTTTGTATTGTAAGG
>JAVDPK010000165.1:119777-130556 GCA_034780415.1 Cichlasoma orientale | reverse complement strand
AAAAAATATAAAAAAAAATAAAATATCTCTCTCTCTCTCTCTCTCTCTCTCTCTCTCTCTCTCTCTCTCTCTCTCTCTCTCTCTCTCTCTTTTTTTAATCTTTTTGGTCTGGCATGGCTTAGTAGGAATTTGCTTGGCATTTCAAGCTGGCTCTACAATATATGATTGACAGTGCATACTGAGACATCAACATGAACCCTTCCTACACATGACCTATTGGACATACGCACTGCTCAGTGGACAGTCATTGATCTTTTCTTCCAATTTCCAAAGTGGAAAAACATGGTGGCTGTTTTGTAGGTGGAAGATTTCGTCCTATTGCCAACCAAAAAATTTCTTGAGTATCAAAGTTTAGGCAAATAAGTAAGTCATGTAGTTGCAAAATACTTTAAATACTACAGTTAGACAAAACATTTTGACCTTTGTTGGATTTCTTGTAATAAAACTTTAAGGTTTACCTTACAATATATTGACATAAGATGAACTGGACTCAGGTGAATTGAAGCACTCTGATGTCAATGTCTGAGATACATTAGACAATAAGTAAACAGTTTATCATAGCTAGTAGCTGAATGTCATTAAACCCTGAGAAACTTTGACAAAGGCCAAACCATATGACCAGGTGAACGACTTGTGTGAGCGATGGTGAGTACTCACAGACAGTGCAGCAATTAGGGATAATCCACACTGTGTTTAAAGGATGTTGGGGCATATGTGAGATCATGGCCTTCATGTCTTTCTGTGTTGTCATACAGACAAGATGCAACAATATAATGTAAACTCCAAACAATGGACAATCTCATGTGCAGACATGATACAGTAAAATCTTTAATCCATACATACATAGACATAAAATATTAAACACTGTGATTTTGTGGATTAGCCACGATCCTGATCCACAGCAAACAAAAAGAAAAACTTACAGGAGTGCCTTCTCTCAATTAAAATTATAGGGTCCCCTGTGCACTTGTATCCTGAGGTTATTATCAGTGAAGTAACACGGTGCATTTTATTCAGACAAAAGCCAAGGTCAACATCACTGCAATGTATAAAATCCAGTCCTAATCTCTGACTGTCCTTCTCTGAGCCTGACTGCAGCTGTGAACTCATCCAAGATGATTTTTGTGCTTAGATGTCTTTACTCAACTACAGTTAGGTTCATAATTTGTTGGACAACATCACATTTTTCTGTAGTTTTGCCTCCTTACACCACTGCAGTGGGTTTTAGACCTGTTCCCTTATATACTGACAAATGGTGATGTCCATGGGTTCTAGACTTCAGGCAGTCATTGACTGCAAAGCAGTCCTTATATTTTGAATTTACATTAGTTAGTTTGCCCAGTTATTTTTAAGCCTCTGAACATGGGGGACTATGAATAAAATTGGCTGTAATTCCTAAATGGTTAATCCAAAATTTTTGTTAAGCCCCTTGAATTAATGCTGAACGTGTGCACTTTAGCCACATCTTGATTGTTTGATTAAAAAACCCACTGTGGTGGCCTCCAAAAAACTGTACCAACAGATATATCACAAACACAAAGACTAAATTAAAAAAAAACAGCTTTTAAAGAGATGACAGATGAAGCTAAGGTGAACCTGTAACAGAATGATGGGAAGAAAAAAATTATGGAAAAGTCTTGGAAATGCTCATTATCCGAAGGGCACGAGGTTGTAAACCCCCCAGTGGCACTGATTTACTTCTGTTATTGATAATCTGACACAAGCAGCTAGATGAATTCTGAAGGATGTAGCGCTTTACTTTAAGCTCAGATTCAGCTAAAGTTGAATGACAATTTAGGGTACTGATGGACAATAATGAGAAAAACAACCAAAGAGTTTTTGAAGGTCAAAAAAGGGAAATCTTTTGAAATGCCAAGTCAGTCAGGTTATCTCAAACGGATCAAGCTGCATTCCACATGCTGAAGATGAAAGTTAAGAAAGACACATGAAGAAGCAATAACTGAAGACAGAGGAAGGTCTGAGGAAGCATCACAAAGGAAGAAATCAGGCAGCCTGACTTTTTAGCAAACTATTAGAAAGATTCTCTTTATTACTGTCATTTTTGTCCAGTTACATGTGTCTTGAATGGCTGCTGTATTCAAGAATTTGAGGTAATTCAGCATTCTCTGTTAACGTGGAAATTTTTTGTCAAGAATTGAGCCGAACAATTTAAAAAAAAAAAAAAAAAATTTAAAAAAAAAAAAATTGTCATATCACCGTTGCTAATTGGATGCTAAAAGTATGTTAGGTAATTATGAAATGAGCTGACATTTATGACCACAAAGGCAAATCTGAAGAGTTTTGTCTGTTCTTTAAAATCAAAGTTAGTTTTAGAGTGATGATGAAGAACTTTTGCTCTGTGTGTTTTCCTGGCACTGCAAAAGTAGAGTATGGTTGGTCAGCGCTTTGGGAGAACCTGTCAGGAAGGTTTAACATCCAGTCTGGACCCAACTAGGTCAGTGGCCAGCTAGCCTTCATTTGTATGCAAATCCATGTAGATTTGCTGCTGATAAGGTTGGTTGGATCTTGAGGCATGAGTGGGTTACAGGCACAGAGGAGAGAATCTAGTACAAAGTTTATATTCCTCTTTATATCCTACTCAGTAATGAGCCTAACCTTTATTCTCCAGGGAAGGTCATCCTCTCTTTTCTTAGTAATCCTGAGTTTCACTCTCTTAGCGTTTCATTCAGTCACACTTTCAGCTCAGATATACAACCTCAGACATTTACTGTTGGTCACTGAGTGTGCCCTCTGGAGCAGTTTGTGGTTACTGAGCTGGTGTTTGGATTCAGAATCGGCAATTCTCAGACAGCTGGATAAAGGGAATATTTTCCATTGCCATGGAAATGGAACATAAACTAAGGGGGCAGAAAGTTAACATGATAACATTGTAAGCACGCCTCATCAACCAGGCTAATGTTGCGTATCCCAGTAATTACTGAATGTTTGTATGCACACATTATTCAGGATATTAGTTCTCGTCCAGGTGACTGCCATCCTGATCCGATTTTTAGTTTTATAAATTTTTCCTTTCTGCCTCTTTTAAAGTTGCCTCTTACCTTTTGTCTGAAAAAGAGAAGAGCAAATGAACAAATAATGAATCCTCCAAATAATAGACATGGTAAAATGGAGACTAGGCTATAAAATCAGTCCCAAAATGTAATTATTTATCATGTCTCATAATATAATTTATAAACCAGAAGGTTAAGACATGTGTGTGTGTGTGTGTGTATGTGTGTGTGTATATATATATATATATGTGTGTGTATATATATGTGTGTGTATATATATGTGTGTGTATATATGTGTGTGTATATATATGTGTGTATGTGTGTGTATATATGTGTGTATGTGTGTGTATATATGTGTGTATGTGTGTGTATATGTGTGTATATATGTGTATATGTGTGTGTATATGTGTATATATGTGTGTGTATATGTGTGTATATATGTGTGTGTATGTGTGTGTATATGTGTATGTGTATGTGTATATATGTGTGTGTATATATGTGTATGTATTTCATATAAGGTTTAAGCAAGCTATTACATTTTTGTTTCTTCAGACCCTTAAATTTTGATTATGTCCCTTTTCGATCACTTTGCGATATTGTATTTCTAAAACTCACAAAAGAGGAGCTCTGTATCCTCTAGCCTTTATATTTTGCTTTCAGGGAGCCAGATGTTTTTTTTTTTTTTTTTTTTTAAGTGGTTTTGAGCAATAGCTCTCCAGGCTTTCTGAAGATCTTTCAATTTTTTCTTTGGCCATTGGCTGTTTTTGGTTAAGCCACTTAACACTGACCCGCAAACTTAAAAAAGGCACCAAACTCAAGGGATGAATAAGTGTTGTGTCCATATATAGCAGACAGCTTGGCAAAGAACCAATTTTAAATTGGATCTTTAGGCACTTTGTTACAAGCAGCTTGTTGCAAAAACACATCATTCCCATTTATTTAGTTGAATGTATGAAAAATGCCAAAAATAACAGTTTGACAGACAGAAAATAGTATTTTTCCACCAACAAGATGATTCCCAAAGACGTATCTCGGCGTGGTGTGCAGTGTGTCCTTAAAAGATTTGGGGTAAAATGGACAGGGGGATTCCAAAGGAAGAAGTGTCAGGCCTAAAAAAACCTATCTCTAAATACTGTCATACCTGTAGTAATAGTTGTTCCTACCCACAGTGTTTTGCAGTATTTGAAAATAATGTCTGTAAGAAATTGGAAAAATACAGTAAAGAAATAACAAAGGATCTGAGAGATGCATCTGGCCCTTCAGCTGATCCGTCTACTGTTCACTGAAGCCTCTTCAGAAATCGTCTCAGTGGATGGGTGGCTGTCAAGAAGCCATTCTTAAGGAGGGGAAATGGGGAGAAAAGGCTGAGGTATGCCAAAATACACAAGAACTGGATTGAAAATCAGGGGCAACAGGTCTGATGGAGTGATGAATCCAAATTTGAAATGTTTGGCTCAAATTGTCATTCATATGTATGGAGGAGGTCAAGAGAGAGCTACATTAGTGATTGTGGATGCTCTGTCATGGTTTAGGGCGCATTTTGGCCAGTGGTGTTGGAGGCTCGGTGGCTGAGCAGCCCCCATATTCTCTATGGCTAAATGCAGCAGCCTGGGTTCGAGTCTGGCCTGCGGCTGCCTGCTGCATGCCTTCCCCTATTCTTTCTCCCCCTCCTTCCTGTTTGCTCTTCAGTGCTAATATCAAATAAAGGCAAAAAGCCCCAAAATAAAATAAAATAAAACAGATGGAATTATGAGTACAGAAAAGTACCATCAGACTTTGATCCACCATCAGGAAAGAGTTTGGCAACAGCTTTTTTTCAGCATAACAGCAATCCCAAACACACTACCAGTGCAGTAACAGTAAAAGCATTCTTGAAGACTACTTAAAGAAATTACAGAAAAGTGCCTGAGAGAGTTCAGGCTGTGTTGAAGAATAAAGGGGGTCATACTAAATATTAAATTTTAAGCTAGTTAGAACTGTATATACTCAGTTTTTGCCTTTATGTACTGTATTTCAGTGTATGTGTGCACCTTTCAATAGTAGTAATATTACATTAAATGAGGATTAGCAAAACCGCAAGTTACAGAAGGTATAAATGTAATAAATCAAGTCAGTCTGGCTCCCTGTATCTGGATACCTCTATTTATTTATTTATTTTTTTAATCAAAATACTCCTCTCTAAATACTGTCCTACCTGTAGTAATAATAGTTCCTGCAGCAGTGTTTTACAGTTATAGCTACAATGGTGTATATTTGCCAGCAATGAGACAACCTCACATATATTATGGCTTTTACACTGATTATTAACACATTTCCAAAATTATATACTTTACATGGAAGAATAGAAAAATCTATCCGCTTGTTAGATATTAGAAACCAAGCATACTTTATAGACTGCAATAATCCACCCCTCTGATCCTATTATCTGCTCAGGCTAACAAATTTAGATTTCACCCACCAGGACCTCCCCCATCCATCTGTCAGCATGCACTTCTCCCAGCCGAGTAGGGGACGTGTGAATGCCACACTCCATCAAGCATGTCAGCTTGTAGATTACACTCCAGACAGCTCCACAAGACTTCTCCATTACCTCCACATCAAACCCCAAATTAGCTGAACAGATCTGCAGTGGAGCTCTGGACGTCGACACTCATTTTTCAGGCATGGAAACGGGGCGACATTCTTTTAACCCAATGTACAAGGGTTTGACTGCTCTCACAGTCGGTGTGTCCATCCAAAGAGTGAGCATCCTGCCAAAATATCTGTGCAAGATATTGAACCATTACCAGCTTAGTCATTTCAAGTGATTCTATAAAAAAAAAAAAAAGAAGAAAAAGAAAAAAGAAGCGAAATAAAACAAATTTAAAGAGTGTTTCATTAACTTCTTCACACTCCACCAGCAGTACAACTGCTTAATAAAGGGAAGTTTGCACAGTTCTGGTGCTGCTGACCTTTCAAACATGGAGCTTCCATGCTGGTGGTTAAGCACGCCCGCTTATAAGTAAAGAGCATGGACCAATAAAGGTGGTTTATCTTAAAATAGACTTGGGTCTGCCTTGCCTGGTGCCCCTCTTACCCCTGCAGCCTCCTATTTAAGCAGACATTGGAATTACTTCTGTTTGCTGATCAGCGTTAATATCTGTCTTCCTGTCTGACGAGGTTATAAGCAAACCAGAATGGAAGCTGTCTGATCTTTGTTTTCTCTCCCATTTAAAAACAGTCTCTGCTGAATGGGTTTTAGAATATTTTTTCCATCCCTGGATCCTTGTTTACACTGTGAAACGGCTGTCTGTTTGCTCATTAGCATGATTGGTGGGGTGTGTCAACTACCGTCCGTTGTGAGACATCGCCTCTCCTGAATGGTCATCTGAAGGTTATTCTCCTAGATCAGTCACTTTAATGACTGAACTAGCCAGGTCTCATGTAAGACAGGCCACCTCTTCTCTTCTACTGAAGATGAGAGAAGTTATGTGTTGTCACCTTTTGTACTACACACAATTCCTTTGCAGTAGGAAACGTTTTTACGTTGTATTTTTGCAGGGTAGTGAGTACAAGTAGCTAAACTTGTCCTTCTAACTCACAGTGATCAGGAATTAAGCAACCAAACTTGGCACACGGGTATATCTTAGGCCCCTGAAAGTTCTTATCGGTCATCGTGACATCATGTTGCCTAGCAACAGGCTAAAGTGACCTGAGGAGGTCTAATAATCTAAGATCTAATGCAATTCTTGTGAACACAGAATTTTGTGGAAGAGTCCTTGAAGAATTTCTACAGATTCTTCAGATTTGCTGGTGCAAGGTCCAGGGCACTATGATCCCACATAAGATGTTATTGAACCATAATTCGAGTAATTATGACAGAATTTCACATAAATGTCTCATAGGATAAAATGACATTTTGTAATAATAAAAAAAAAAATCCATACATCTCCAGCAGTACTATTTATGCAGTAGACTCTAGACTGTAGACTATACAAACAACTTCTGGTTCTCACCTTTTATGGAAGCTTTAACCCCTTTCTGTGAAGACTGTTTTGTTTTTCTTTCTTTTTTCCCCACAGCAGTGTGACCTGTGAAATAGGTATAAACACTTTAGATAATTTCCAGTTTTTGGACAACTGATTCAGGCATAATACAATTTGACCTTCACTTTGCAGAGCCAGTTTGAAATGATACAGTAGTCTTATGCAGTCCAGACTTCCTATATACTGCATCCCTCACTTTTGAAAACAGGCTGTCATGGTTCGCGAAAGCTGACCGTGTGGTGTGTGAGAAAGGTGAGGGCCCAAATGCAGGACTCAGAGGCAGGCAGACAGGAATTAACAAAAGATTTATCTTGTTTTTATTATTGTGGCAGATACAAACAAACCAAGGCAGGAGACTAAACTAAAGAAAAGACTAAAGATGACTAGGAAACACTGGGAACACGGAGAACACAGGAACGGATACTGCCACAATAACAACAAGACTCTGACAAGAGACATTGGGAAGACTGAGACAATAAGTACACAGAGGGATAATCAGGGAACAGACAACAGCTGAACGTAATCACAGAAACGAGACAAGGAAGTAAAACTAAACTCAGAGTGACACAGGCAGCATTCTAGCCCACTCTTAAATTATTGGTAAATGAAAGGTTATATTGCCTCTTTGACACAGAAATGTTACTTTGGTGTATTTTTAGATGTGTGTAATATACTCAGTGCTCTTCTTGTCCTTAGAAATCCTGTTGCTTAAAGTTACTCTTGAATTTTGGATGTATAGTATTAAATTCAGGAGGTTTAGCGCAGCACTTAGTGGATGGAAGTCATAGAAAGCAGAGAGAGAGCGAGACGGATATCGACAAAGGAAAAACCAAAAGCAGAGAAATTTCTCTGGGGAAAAAAAGAGAGAACTTTAATGCTGGAGAGAAACTAGCTTTACTGGATTTTTCCTATTTTACCACATGCTGGTGTTCTGATAACATTTACATTACAGTGATAAGACTAACTGGAAGACCAGCAAGGCACTAAGCTTTTAAGATTAATCAGTGTATGATGATTATTAAGTGTTTTTCACACAGACAAAAAATCTCAGCAAATTAAAAATCTTGCCAAGCCATGTAGTCACAAGAAACAAAATTTTCAGGACAACTCACTCAAAGTTAATTACTGTCCTGTAGATCTGATTGTATGTATTATAACCTACTGTACACTCACAAGCCACTATATTAGGTACACCTTGCTACTACTGGGTTGGATCCTGTACTAGCAAGATTCAAAAAGATGCTGAAACCATTCCTCAGATTTTGGTCCATATTGACATGATGGCATCATGTAGTTGTTGCAGATTTGTCAGCTGCATATCCATCAGAAGATAGATACACTCCAGTCATAAAGGGATTCACATGGTCAGCAACAATATTCTGATAGGCTGTGGCATTTAAATGATGACCAGCTGGTACTAAGGGGCCCAGGGTGTGCCAAGAAAGCACCCGCTCCCAACACCATTATACCATCACCAGCCTGAGCAATTGATATAAGACAGGATGGATCCATGTTTTCATGTTGTTTACACCAAATTCTGTGCAGTAATGTGGTTAATTAATGCACTTAACACCATTTTAGCACCACACCACAAACTCATATCAAAGGTTAATAATCTTATCCATTTCATAAATTAACACTGGTAAATGTTGCCTGAACAATGCAGATTTTAGGATTTAATAAGAGTCCAGGCTTTGCTCTATCTATTGAGTGTTACGGGGGAAATCTGTGCATTTTAGAGCCAGGCTTTTTTTCCCCAGATGCAAGAAAACACGTGATCGAAGTTGAAGCTCCAGAAAGAACTGTGCGAAGTCAACAAATTGAAGTTACTTCACGTCCTGAACAATATAAGTTCAACTGCAACAAAAAGGCAGAATGCTCAAATGCTTTCTAGCACAAATTCAACAGTCTGAATCTAAAGGCTCAAGACTATTTAAGCTGCTACATAACGCACTCCAATCTTTGAAGTGTGGCGGCTGAAGTTGTTTTATGGGTAAAACAACTTCAGGCACCGGGCTTTGACAGAAGTATGAGAAATTAAAAAGAAACAATGTGAAAAAAAATGAAGGTTTTAACACTACACTGTTAATTTATGCATTTTAAGCCAGCTAAGATGCTCTTAGCATGCTGCTGATGGAATAACCAAATTGAGTTGGTTCCTCTGTCTTTTGTCATTTGCTGTTTTCCTGCAGGCCTACTCTGTCTATGATGAGGAAATTGGTTATTGCCAGGGTCAGTCATTCCTTGCTGCTGTTCTCCTGTTACATGTAAGTAAACATTTCATCCATCCATCCATCCATCCATCCATCCATCCATCCATCCATCCATCCATCCATCCATCCATCCATCCATCCATCCATATCAGACGATTCACAAAACACCTCACAATAAGATCTAATAGGATCCAACACACAACTAACCACACTTGAGCCTTGTTAAACACATACTTATGCTCATACATATTAATATATAACTAATATATAAATTGACCCTCTATGCATTTTCGAAAGAATTTGCCTTCAGTGTTTCTCCCTTGCTTTCAGAATAAAAGCTTTCTGTAGCTGCTTGAATGCAGCCTTAATTCTCCTACACTATTTGAGGCCTGCACTCAAACAAATGATCAAGATTAACACTGTCAGCAGTGTGCTCCTGCACCTAGACTTCACTGTCTCTACAAAAAAACAAGTTTTCTGGCACTTTCTTGTACAAGGCATAATAAAGCCAAACCAGGGTAATATAACAGACTGAAAGAAAGTAATTTATAACCGAATGATGTGGATGAATAGAGGGAGTGAGAGAATCAGTTCCTTTCACACACATTTCAAGGTCACAGCGTTATTCCACACTTTCAAATACATGTTTGTAGTTCTCGTATGCTGTATGTATTGTGACTTTGCACAAAACCTCACCTAAAATTTTGATTTGAGGAAGTTTTTAAAGGACAGATGAAGGTGAGACAGTGGAGTTGACACATGGGGTGAGAGAGCTGTGGAAGTTTGGTTGAAATCCAAATGGTAAGGGCAGCAGAGGTTAAAGAGGAGTGAGATGGTGTGGAAGAAGCGAGGAGTGAGGAGGTCAGGAGGAGCAGGGGTGAGGCTGGAGAGTTGTGAA
This sequence comes from Cichlasoma orientale, assembly GCA_034780415.1. NCBI lineage: Eukaryota > Metazoa > Chordata > Actinopteri > Cichliformes > Cichlidae > Cichlasoma > Cichlasoma orientale. The sequence goes on along the minus strand of JAVDPK010000165.1, from coordinate 120,409 downwards.
CAAGAACTGTAAGTCTATTGAAGAGATGTGAAGGTGTGAAAAGATGGGGGACTGTAGTAGAGAAGGGAGAGGAGAGCAGAGGAGGAAAAAAATTATAGAAGAGGAGGCTGTAAAGGAAAAGAGGAGTAGTAAAGATAAAGGGGAGAGCAGCAGTGTAAGAAAGAGAGGTTATACAGAAGGAGGAGGCAGGCGTGTAATAGAGGAGGAAGAGGAAGGAGGGAGAGGTTATAGAGGAGATGTCAGGAATATTAATAGGGGTTCAGGTTTACCTGCAGGAGCCCATTCAGTCCCAAACACATACTGTCACTCTGATTAAATATCACCTCACAGTCTGTGAGTGTGTGCATGTGAAGGAGAGGAGAAATAAACCCAGATACACACAGAGAGACGAGCACAAACACAGCGTTAAGCATTCTCTCTTACCCCTTATCTTCATCCATCCAACAACGCGCACACACAGACAGTAAAATGCTCACATATAAAAGTTAAAGAAAAGCGCATGCACATACCCTAAAGTTTGCCCCTTCATGTCCTTCACAACTTCACTGTTTCCCTCCCCTGTTAAGTGATTAAGTGGATTTTTCTTTTCAATCTTTTTGTGGGGGGGGGGGGGGGGGGGCTTAAAAAAAAAA
>JAVDPK010000165.1:75916-102189 GCA_034780415.1 Cichlasoma orientale | reverse complement strand
CGGATCAACCAAACTCTATAAGCTGCTTAAAACAGTGAAAGAATTCACTGGCACCTTGGCTTGATGAACACAACGGGGTGGTAGGGTGGCTTAGCCTTTCTGGGGATTATGGGAAGAATTTGAATTTCTAGCCTTCTTTAACATCCTCTGGACCGCAGCTGGAGTGATGACTTTTTAGGAGAGAAATGTCATATATTCATTTTCTGCGCAGCAGTTCACTGATTAATCCGTGTTTTTTTCCCACCCCCCCCCCCCCACCCCCAACCAGAAAGCAAAACTTTAACAAACTGAGGTGAAAGAAGAGAGAGAAGGGTGTGTTTGTATAAAGAGACTGACCGGATAATTTATAGAGAGCCAAAGCTGTAGCTTCTCAAAAAAAGGCTTACAAGGCTGGATGAAGACTCAGAAGCTGCAAAGACACTTTAAAGAACTTTACATTATACATAGCAGTATATTGTGAAATGACCATATTAGAGGTATTTGAATAATTTAAAAAAACAGAACTGTGCAAAAGTCTTGAGCCACCCTTCATTACTTCAGGTTTTGCTGGGCACAGCAATTTATTGAAACATGTGCACCTGAAAGTCAGTATTTGGTGTGACCACCTTTATTCTTAAGCACAGCCTGAACTCTCTGAGGCAGCTTTCTTGTCATTTCTTTAAGCAGTCTTCAGGAATAGTTCTCCAGGCTTCTTGAAGGACATTCAAAGCTCTTCTTTGGATGTTGCCGCCTTTTGTTCTGTTCTCTGTCAAGATGATCCCACACTGCTTCAGTAATGTTGGGCTCTGGGCTCTGGGGAAGCCAATCCATAGAGTTCCACTGTATGTTCTTCTGTCTGGATGCTGAAAAATGAAGCTTTTGCCACTCAGATGCTTTCCAATGGTGGCTCAAAATCTGATGGTACTTTTCTGTGTTCATAATTCCAACAGTTTTGACAAATTGAAATGCAGCCCCAAACCAAATAGAGCCTTCACTGTGTTTTACAGACACTCATTGTTGGACCTCTCACTTCACCTCCTCCATAGATATTGATGACAATTTGAACCAAAAATTGGTTCAACACTCCATCAGACATTTTGCCATTGATTTTCAGTCAGTTCTTGTGTAATTTGGCATACTTCAGCCTTTTCTCCCTGTTTCACCTCCCTGCTTTTTGACAACATCCTTCCATTGAGCCCATTTCTGATGAGGCTTCAGTGAACAGTAGATGGATCAGCTGAAAGACCAGATGCATCTCTCAAGTCCTGTGTCAGCTCTTTGTTGGATTTTTTTCCTATTTCCTAATGACATGAATTTCAAATATTCTTCATCTGCTGTAGACAGTTTTCTAGGCCATTTTGTTTTGTCCTCCACCTTTTTTATTTATTTATTTAAAATAAACAATTTAAAATTGTTCTATGCTGAGTTGTCTGTTATATGTGGACAACACTGATGGTAGATTAATTTTTTTATGCTTGAACGGCTCATAGGTCAGTATTAAATGGCTTAACAAACAAAAAAATATTCCTCTGAAAAAGGACTGAGATGAAATTGAGAGGAAAAGCAGCCAATGACCAAAGAAAATCTTTGAAAGCCTGTCAGAAAACCTGGAGGACTGTTGCTCGCTACTTTCAAGTCTGGCTCCTTGGAAGCAAAATATAAAGGAATGAGTGGTGGCTCAAGACCTTTGCACAGTAATGGACATAGACACAAAAGGTGGATGAAGAAAAATGCAGGTGATTCCACACACTTTGCCTACTTATTGAGGTTTCAAAACTTGTGTGTAGCAGGAAAAGACAATGACTGTCTGAACAACTTTTCCATTTCAACATCATTTGCAGACTCGGCTCATTGCTGTGCGGTGTGCGACTGCTGAATGATCATTTTCTTTTGTCTTGCATAGCTTGTGACCATGCCTGAGAAGAACTCCTCAGTTATTATGACATTTCACCGCAGCAGAGCTGTGGGTTTTTCTTAATGTAGCGGAGCTACAGAGTATTTCTATCATCAGACAGACTCAAGACAGTTTCCTTAGGAAAACTACGATAGAAACATCTGCACTGCTCCTTTTTTTCTTCTTTTTTTTTTATAACCACAGCTTTTTGTCAGTTGGTATTGCTTGTTAAGCGACAGCTGGTTGACAGTTGGTTGCTAAACAGACAATTCAAGACGATGTTACTGGAAGCACTGGTAACCCTCTTGTTTATTTCCCACCACATCAGTCAAAAGAATTCTTCATTCCCATTGATCAGCTTTGTCCAGTCCTAACCTGTGTGTATACTCCTTTTATCTTGGTGTAGATTATTCACGTGAATAAAAGTTTAAAATGGGCCCAGCAAAACTTGACAGGCCATTCTAAAGTCTTTATCTTAGACTGACTCCTGAACATACATTAGCTGCTGGCTGCTTAGCTAGTAAACTTTAACTTTTAACTATTTCCTTTTACTTAACTTTAGCTTTGTTGACTCACGTAAAAGAGTAATTTGACACCAGTATACTACAAACTAGGCTATATTCCCTTGGCAGTTTACCTCTGGCTATTCTCAAAGAAGTCACTCTTCAAATTTATCCCCATGGGGAAAAAAAATAATACATTAAAAATGAATAAGACTGACAGAAAATAATAGAAGGGAAAACTGTAGACTCTGGAAAAAACGTCTGTTTGTATGAAGGCTGATGCTCCAAAGATACTTAAAAAAAAGAAATGCAGAGAAGTTAAATTGTTTATTGGTATCTGGGTTGCCATCGCAACAAAACGTTTCATGTCTAGATTTTAACTCTGGGTCCTTTCAGAGGACATTGAGAGAATTCAGGCATCTTCCTGGACAGTTCTGAATTTGCTTTCACTTCACTTCCTGGTTTGTACCGTTGGAACGATGTGCAACTCAGAATGTCATGTCACTGTGGTTGATTTGACAACTTCCTTCCTATCTCCCCTAACCTCTCTCACACAAACAATGTAGATGTGCGAACAAGCCTTTATCTGTATTTTCTTTACCAGCAGCAGGAAACAGAAGAAAGAAATCTGCAGACTGCGACCTAAAAAGAGTTAGAGAGATTAAGAGAGGGAGCGATATCAAGAGAGGCACGAATTAGAAAACGGGCAGGAGCAATAGGAAAGCGCTCACTCATTGGAAAGGAACAAAAAGCAAGCTCATCCTCCTTTATCGCACACTTCTAGCATTACAGAGAGGGAGAGGGAGAAACAAACAGGTGTGTTGTACTGCTCTCTCACTCCCCCCACCTCTCCTCCTCTCACTGGGCGGGGCTCGACTCCTGAGGGACTCTTGAAGGCAGCCACTCGCCTCCTCCACTCTCGGCTAGAAACAAAACCTGTCAGCTGCACTCCTCTACTTTCCTTCTCCACCACTTTCCCTCCTCCTCTCCTCCTTGCTGCCGGGAGCAAGCAGGAGTCAAGATGATGCAGGAGGTGTCTATCATGGTGGCGTACGATGCTCATGTAGTCGACCGACCGGGTGAGGAGGACACCTTGGCATGCTTGGTTGCCCATTCCAGACCCCGCCGAGCTCCCAGACCAGTGGTAGGTCTGTTCTTTCTTTTTTTTTTTTCCTTCCTTTTTTGACTCCTTTTGTCTTCCTTCCTTCCTTTTTTGAGTATCTACTTGTTTGACTCATGTTTCCACGTAGTTATTGCAGGTTTTAGAAATTAAAATTCTGAAATAGGAATTTGCCTGCTGCTGTAATTCTTTTTCTTTTTAAATCTGTTGTTGCTGGTTGCCCCTTTCTTACCTTTTTTTATTATAATTTTTTAAAATCCTGACCACCCTTGTTTGTGTGCAGTGGTGGAAAATGCCAGTATTACTGGAACTACATTTTTCTTTCTGTGTGGTGAATGTTGTAAACACGTGTGTGAACATGTGGGTATTTGTTCTTTTCCTTTTGAAAGTGTGTCAGATATTTGAGGTTAAGCAGCGTTGTCATTCAGTTCATGCAGAGCTGGTTTGTGACAGTAGGTTTGTTTCAATTACTGATCTTAATTTAGAATCAATGGAGTCCTGTGTGTGTTTCATTCACATGGTTAATTGAATTCCGTGCCCCTTTTTTTTTTTCTTTTTTTTTTTTTGCTTAGATGTCCAGTTGGTGTTGTCCTTATTTCAACATCCTTGGACTGCTCCTTTATGTAAGCTCGGTTCACCCTTCTCCTTGCACACACTCCCTTTCTTTTAGTATAATACCCAGTTTGTGATCTCGGCTCGGAGGTTTGGGACCAATTCCATTTTTTGCAGCAGCGATTCAGGTCAGGGATCTAAAAGTGGGTCTGGGACCATTTTCCTGCAGCACCAGGAATCTTAAATTGCTTTTCCTTGGTGATTCCTTGGTGATGCACTTTGGAGTCCAGTGGGCACATTAACAATAGGTGTTACTGAAGTGGCCTTCAGCAAGATGATGCACCCTGTTCACGTTTGCTGAACTGTCCCTGGGATTCCAGAAATAATCTAAAAGCAAGACACGATGTTTTACAAGCAAACTAACAGGGAATGCCAGAAGACGCTGCATGCAGTGCAGTTATTAAATAATAAAATTTTCAAATTATTTATATATTTTTTATTAATCAAACTCAGTAAATCTAAAGTGCTTGTTATACCTCAGAGTTTAATGAAGTTCTTAACAGAATTTAAACCAAGTGAGGATGAGGGCGGGTCATATTGAGCCCGGGGCTAGGGCCTGGCTAGCCTTACATTGCATTACTTGCATGTTATGGAGTCCTGCATACACGTCATGACTTTCTTGAACACAGTTTACTACTTCCTGTACTGTGTCCTGTGGTAGAATTAGGAGATGGTTTTCATTTCATATCATCACATCACCACACAGAGGTACAAATAACCACACCACTCTCAGCCACTCTCCTTCCATCTGTGCATAAAACCTTTGAATAACCTTGTGCTCAGGCATTTCTTGGCCCTTCAGTTCTTGTGTTTCTGTTTTCGTGTCTCTGTGCAGTTGAAACCTTGTACTTTTGGACACTCCAGTTAAGTTCCAGTTCTGGGATATTTGGGAGTGGAGAACAATGGGTTCCTGTGAGCTTCGCATTTTGATTCCAGTTAATCTCTGCCTTTTCTTCATGTTTTTTTTTTTTTGGCAACCCTTTGATTATTTGACAAAGAGCACTGATTGTCCTGTGGCCATACTTCAGTTATTGAACTTTTTTAAATCTGAAGCGCATTATAATTTTTGATTTTTCAGCCAGTGAAATGTCTCTTTTGACCCATTTTACCTCATTTTAGCTGCCTAATAGTTACACACACAAACACACACACACACCATAGTATAGGGTGTGACTCAGTTTAGGCCACAGCCTTATCGTCATCACACACATGCATATCACCTGACAAATTTTTAGTGTGAAGTGGGAAAATATGCAAACGGTGTGTATCAGGGAGTATAAAACTCACAGCACGTCCTTATAATACTGTCGCTAACTTAAAAATATAATGAATGATCTAAGATATGTTCTTTTTTGTTTGTTTATTTTTTTACAGAGTTTTGCTTACTGTGAATGAAAAAAGGGAAACGGAGGGAAAAGTCAGGGAATTGAATGAAAGAAAGTTGGGGAATATGAGTGAATCTCGTCATTTTATAAATAAATTTCATGATATTAAAACAAGCTCGAGAAAAATTGAAAGGTTATGGAGGTGGAGTTGCTGTCTGATTATTGCTATAGCAGGATTAAATGTTTGGTCTTGCCGCTTACAGGTAAGCCAGCCCAGTTTTGGGTTGCATTTCATTACACAGTTATGTTGTAATGTTTGTGTGTTTTAGGGGTGTTGTTTGAGGGCTGCAGGTTGTATAATCAGCAGCTAGACCTCAGCACATGTCTCTGAAAGATCAACAATAAGATTCCACATTCCTTCAGTTTAGCTAATGATAGTTTGGCTGACTCATAGTGATAAACATTATGTTAAGACACAAACAAAGTTGAACAGAGTCATTATTAATACAGGACCTGAGTCACTGTAAGACAAAATGGCAAAAGCAAAGGAAATGCAGAAGAATTACACACGCGGCTGTGCAGGTTATCCTTAAAGAAAATGCAGTAAAGGCTGTCGAATGTCACCAGAATTCAGCTGGGTTTGAATTTTCCACCTGATTCGTGAAACATTACTTAAACATCAGGGAGGAAAAGAAAGAACGCAGTGGCAATTTGGATAGCCTGCATTTTATGGTGTCAAGCCACTGCATCACTTACAGCAAGTTTGGAAAATATGACACGAGTAATGTGTGTAGTTGGTGGTTACTGTTGGGTAAATTTATGTAGAGACTGCCTGTATTAAATGATAATGTAAAGGAAAATGAAAGAAACATAAGAGAGAGGAAGGCGGGTTTGACACAGCAAATCTGAAGGTGTGTAAAATTTCAGGAAACATGAGTCATTCCCTCGCTCTCTAAAACTTGCTTTCTCTCTCACGCATTCAGTTTATGTTTAAACAATAATTTATGGCTGTTTTATATTCAGAGGCTTTGGTATACAAACAAATCAGCCAAAAGGGAAGTTGCTCCTTTTTAAATATTGTTTAAGCTCAGTGCCTTTAGAGCTAACTAATGAAATACTTGGAAAAGGGCTGCTTTTGCTCCACTGTCAGACACATACTGCATAATGTTAAGTTGGATTGAGGCATCAAGCTGTTTAAAAATGCACTCCCAGCTCTGAGTAGTGATTGGCTGTACAGTGATTTTCAGCAGCACATCGTAGCCTACTTCTGTAATACAAACAGACCCACAGGGTAAAACTCCATAATGGGAAAAGCTGGATTTATATGTAGCTTGGTGGTGTCCAAAACGCTTCACAACACAATGACTTTGTAATTGAAATGAATCTTCCAACGCTGGTGGAGCTGCTGCCTGTAGGAGAACACCACGTTCAATTTGTCGGCATTGTTTTGTTACAATAAAGCGATTATTAACCAGCCTGCAGAGACCAGGCTGCTCTTTCTTCCCACACAGATAACAGCAAAATGAGTCTGAGAGCTATTATCTGCTGGGGAATTGAGTGTCAAATAGATAACAGTGTGATGTTCATTCACCGTAGCGATTCCCGAGTTCTAAAAGTCAAGGGTTAACTCCCAGGTCAGTAGGAAGGACAGGTAATGACCTCCCAGGTAGGCTCTCTTAATAATTAGTCTGTTGTGTTTCCCTCCTCTGGCTTTTAATCCTAATTGAAATCTGCAGCATGATTTTTCTTCTTCTTAGCTAATTTACCGCTGCATCGTGTTGACTCATTTTCCAGAGTGTAATATGCAGCATGGGCACTTGTGCTGTTTTATAGTCCAAACATTGTGAAATGTTGTAAATCTTGAGCTCCTTGTTAACAGTTGTAAACTGGCGTGTGTGTTACTTGAGGTCATTTATCCCAGAGAAAGAAGGTAGAGGAGAAAATACGAAGATTTCAGTAAATTATAATTTAATATCATTGAATTTAATTGTGAAATCTTGTGATGGGTTGTATGATTTTAATTTAAAACAATGCAGCAAAGAAGTATATTTTATTGTTGGGAGAACCTTCAGTTTACCAGATCTGACGTGTTCAAGCTAATAGAGAATATTACTAAATGCTCAGATGATTTTGGTATTTTTTTTTGTACAAATACATTTATTGCAAGTAAACTGTATGATATATTTTTCTGTGTTTCTTGTATCAACTTTATTGTGTGTTAATATATTCTGTAAAAATAGATTCACTGAGTTTCATTCTCTAAAAGACCCCCATGACCCCCAAAATGGGGGTAAAATAACTGATATCTAATACGTTATTCTCAATTGCTGAAAAAAAATCTGTGATCTCTTTGTGTCATAGTTATTATTGCTAACAATAATAATAATACCTCTGATATTTAAAAAAAATAATAATTCTCTTTACCACCATCTTAACTGTGCTGCTTGCTGTTCCTGTCATTCTCCGGGGTTTTCTATCATCTCGCTGGAACTGTAAACGTCCGCAGGACTTCACGGTCTCCATGACCCTATTTTTGAATATATAAAATCATTTATGACGTCCAGTCTTGGATGTACATTTTTGTGATTACTTCAGATAGCTTTGCTACTCACTGTACTGAACAATGTTTTGTAGCACTTCCCCGCCAAACAAGGGAGGTCTTTTATGTTTGTTATTCCTGGAACTAAAAGTATTACTACAGGCAGGCTGGATTTCTGTTTCATGAAATAAGAGTTTTAGTTTCTTTTAATCTTTTTGAATAGCACATAAAAATAACTAGTGTGAAGTAGGCATTAGATTACATTAAAACACAACCAGTGAAGGATACACATACAAGTACAAACACACATGCCAGCCTCAGAGGAGGGGTCATGTGACTGAGACCAGCACTGGTGGTGGGCGCTATGGCAACGCTGTTTCCACGCAGGGGAGATAACGTTACCGCCGACCTGAACCACAAACACGCACACACAAACACACACTGACATATCTAATATCTTGAAATATGTCACTGAAACTCTCGTGTTTCGCTGTCTTTTGGTGCAGAGTACTATCTGAATTTCATGTATGTGTAAAGTGTTCGTCAGAAGAGGAAAACCGCGTTTGCATTATCTACACTGAGTGCAGTTCAAGTCTGTGAAGGTCACTGTTTAAAACTTTTAATCTAATAATTAATCTAATCTAAATTTAGTAGTTTTACCAAGCTGCCATGACTGGCTTTGCAGCAAAAAACTGGTGAAATTACTTTAATGCCCCTGCTTCATACAGCAAGAGCTACATATTATTTATAAGAGGGCAAAAGTGCTCTTCTCTTTGGCCTTCATGAGCACGTTACCACATTTGAGTTTAGCTGACTGTCTCTTTATGTCATCTGTTGCTTTTTTTTTTTATCTTAGTAAGAAATGGACATTCTAGTGTATCACGTCTATCATGTAGCTTGCAGTGAGAACTGGACGTTTCTGATAACTGAGCGTGTTATAACTTGTTGATTTATAGCAGTAGATTGTAAAATGTACTGGGAAGAGTTGTGTGCAGTGTGGGTTTTTTGTTTTATTGTGATATCTCATGTGAAAGTAGCCCATGTTCACAACAACATGCAGAAATATGCACTAGATACTAACACTGATAAAAGCAGATTAAGCAATAGAGAGTGGAAGCTGTACAGCAGAGACTGTGCCACAGTAGTTCAGCAGCAATATTCAGCGTTTGTTCAGTTAGTTTTAGCTTGGTGTCACATGGTAAATCTGTTGTCTATTAACAGTAGCTGCTGTGTCTTAAAGCCCTGTTGATTTTTTTTTCTCAGCATGACCCCTGACACTGACCTCTGACCCTTCTTAACCCTGTCATAGAATCAATGTGTGAAAGGAACATTAATGCAGAGAGAAGTGGCTGATAGTTCCCACCAAGTCAGGAAGTTGACATGAGAACTGAGAATTACTGACTGCTATCAAATTCCTTATTTTGCCTCTCCACGTCAAATGAATTGCACACCTCGGCCCACCCCCCGCCCCCATCCCCCCAAACTCTCAAACAACTGGGATGGGCTGAGATTTTTATCAGGCAAAGTAAACAAAGTCAACAGTAAAATAATGATTTCATCAACTTTGCTGTTGTTTTCAGGTTCCAACCAAAAAGCTTAAGAAGTTTGAGAAGGAGTATCAGACACTGAGAGAGAGCCAGCTGCAACAAGAAGACCCCATCGAGCGATACCAGGTACTGTACAACACACACACACAGGCTTAGATACTCCGTAAGATACCTTACTAGTCTTACATTTGCTTTTTTTGTGCTACATCCCGATATTCATCCCACCGGCGTGTAATCACATAAAAGCAATTTCACCTCCTGTGGGCCTGTAAGCTAAAGTGTTCGGCCTTAAAGATGCAACAGAAGCACTTGGCTCTTTATTTGTGAGGACACAAAATTCAAGCTTTATTGTTAAAATTAGCCGTTCTAAGATTAGAACTCTTTTATGAACACAGTGCTCTTTGGTCTATTTGTGAAGCTGTTCTGTCTGCAAATGCCACTTTTCTCACTCTGCTGACTTTTATCATGGTTGACCGTGCTATCAGTTAAAAAGTGTATTTTGGGGCTGAGCTGCTCTGTGGTTGTTTGAGAGGTTTGGCTGCAGTGAGTTTATCTTTCTCTGTTCTTCATGAGGTAAAGCAGACGAGGTGAAGCAGATATTTAATTATCCTGACTAATAGCACTGATAGCAAATACGTTTAAAACAGGTTTTATTTTTGGCAGCTTCTAAAAAGACTATTCAGCCACTTGAATAAGAACGTTATTACTGTATGACTCATGCTTGTCATTTGCAAACCAGTGGGATGACTCCTGCAGTTATTTTAGGAAAGTAATGAGAGCATCAAAGTAATGAGTATACAGTAGAAGATGTTATAGGTAAGCTTCAGTTGATGACGGGGATTTTCTCGACATTTTTGGAATTACCTTGACTTGCATGTTTCCACCCACAATTAGCCCAAAACCCAGATTTATAAGCGTCTGGTGTTTCCAGAGTAGGAAACTCAAAATGCACAGCTAGAAGACAGTCGGTGAATGTTCTTGAAATATTCCTGTTGCCTGAAAACATGTCTTAAAAGCATCTTAAGGCTAATGACCTGCCAGAAACCTGCCTTTGCTCAGTTAAGCATATCAGGCATCATTTCTCTAGTCAGTAAAATAGAATAGCATGCAAGAAATGCATGCAAATAATAATAAAAAAAATAAATACAGTACTGTCCAAAGGTTTTATCCACTAAAAATAAAGTAAATGCTACTTAATGCAGTGCTTTATGCAGAAAAGCTAACAGTCAGATGGCAGCCTGATGGTATTACACACAGGATAAGAATCTGAAGTGCCTGAAACCTTGGCAGTCGTGTAGCTGTTTTAAATTTCCAAGCAAAATTATGGAGGCAGCATTTGATCTAATAATCAGACACAAACAACCATGACAGCTTTCATCTCAAGAAAAAAAAAATCAATTGAATTACATCTGCTTGTTTTCCTCTAAGGCAGAAGTGACATGTTGGTGCATACGCGGCAGCTTTTGGAGGAACGGAAGGAAGAGTTTATCGTAGATAAGATGTTGAACCAGAGGCAGATTCTCTGTAAACAGCAGAACGATTTTTTTCCTACACAACAAAAACACAAAAACCAGAAATGCTGCTGCTTGTAAAATTTCACAGGCAATTCATTTTTATTTAAGAAATGACTTATAATTATTTACTTTGTTGTTAATAAGGCTTTATATCCCAGGTTTAAGTATATACTGGCTTGCTTCTTTCGTGTCCAGACAGATGCACTTTTCCTTGCGTGCTTTTGATATGAACTGCAGTGCAAAGTAAACCATTAATAAAAGTAAATAAATGTAAGGGAGAGAAGGGTGGAGAGAGTGCGGCTGGGAAGTGTCAAATAGAGAAGGGAAACGCCTGTCAGGATCATGTGTTAAAGTGTGCGGCTGGAGGCTCCGTTTGAAAACGCTCGGTAAGCTGCTTCTGCTCCAAAGAGCATTATTGAAATGAGGGTTTTCATTTAGATTCTTATATTTATGATGAGCTATTTTAAAATGATAATTCATAAATCTTTGACTGTGCATTCTCTTATTTATTTAATTCTTTTAGGCTGGTATGATTGACCACATAGACTAAATTAGTTCTAGTTTGTTGGGGTTTTTGTTATAAACTCTCAACCGTGTCATCTCTCTAAAATATGACATAAGCATGACTAAAACTGCTGTGTCCAGGCTAAGCTCAACTCGCGAGCACAGCATTTTTTTTTATGTTTATCTTTGAAATTCCTGCTGCTATTGCAGATAACAGAGATAAGCTAGTTAGAGCTGTTTTTAAAGTGAATTCAGATTAGCTGTTTGTTGTTTTCATATCATCCATGCATACGTGTGTGGCTGTGTAATCAGTGTAAGGGCGCACATCATGGTAAAAGTGAGAGGATATCAGGGTCAGATGACTGCTCACAACCATGACAACTGTTTCGTCCCATTCAGGCATGGCCGTCATGTGAGACTGTTTAAAGGCAGAGCGGTAGTCATGAGACTGAACTAATGCTCTGGAATGGGGACTTAAAGATGACGTGGCAGTAGTGGAACCCTGTGTTAGGTTAGAACAGGGACTACCGCCTATTAATTTCATGTCAGAATAACACCTGCCTTCTGTTTGAGTAAAACTCTGGTCATGTGATGATTGTATTAACAAGTGTGGATGAACGTTACAGACTTTACAGGTATTTTCCAATTGTGTGTGTGTGTGTGTGTGTGTGTGTGTGCAGAGGGAGAACCGTCGCCTTCAGGAGGCCAGTATGCGACTCGAACAGGAGAACGATGACCTGGCACATGAACTGGTCACCAGTAAGATCGCCCTTCGGAATGACCTTGATCAGGTAATTAAGCGCCTAAAGAGGACGTTTGGAGGAACTCCCACAAAAAAAATAAATAAATAAAAATCTCCAAGCCCTCTGAATCTAGAGCTGTATTTATACATGTGCTTTAGCCCTGAACATTTTTACACAGTACTCAAATGAGGGCACTTGTGAGAATGCACATGCTCGACTCAGTCAGAATCAGTCTTTAACCTGCCAGCTTCCTACTATGAAATCTGTTAGTTTGATAGCGCCCATGTAAGAATAGTGCAGATAAGAGTCTGGTGAATTTCAAGCAAATGGAATGGGCTTCATGTGCGCCCTCACCTAAATCCTCACCTAGTGTGTTTTCAGTATAGAGCATGCACAGGCATTGGGTGAATTGTCTGGTGTGAAAACAGCTTATGTAACTGTATAAATGAGTGAGGTAAATGGTGCGATCCTCCAGCTACTGTAAAGGAGTACATGTTTGTATAGTGTGGTGGTTGTGGGAACATGGTGTATTAAATGTGTGTCTGTGTGTGCTCATGCACTCAGGCAGAAGACAAGGCCGATGTTTTGAACAAAGAGTTGCTGACCACCAAGCAACGTCTGGTGGAGACGGAGGAGGAGAAGAAACGGCAGGAGGAGGAGACAGCTCAGGTAACATCTGCACTCTGTTTACCCTCGAATTGTTGAGATCAATGATACTTAACAGGTTACCTCAATGACCAACAAATACGAGTGATTGGCTAGCAGTGACTATACATCATATTATGTGTGACACCAGAGTAATATCAATAATCTAATAATCTAATCTGACATGGGCCCTATTTTCTATTGTGAGTATACTCACTTATGGAGCTGTGAGAAGTATTGTATTGTTCACGTGTAGGTCAACAATCAGTGGTCACTACTGATCACTAAAATGGCAAATATACTATATTGCTAAAAGTATTCGCTCATCTGCCTTCATTTGAATGACATCCCATTCTTAATCCATAGGGTTTAATATGATGTCAGCCCACCCTTTACAGCTATAACAGCTTCAACTCTTCTGCTTTCTACAAGGTTAGAGAGTGTTTATGGGAATTTGTGACCATTCTTCCTGAAGTGCATTTGTGAGGTCAGACACTGAGAAAGCCTGGCTCGCAGTCTCCGCTCTAATTCATCCCAAAGGTGTTCTATTGGGTTGAGGTCAGGACTCTGTGTAGGCCAGTCAAGTTCTTCCACACCAAACACACTCATCCATGTCTTTATGGTCCTTGCTTAGTGCACTGGTGCACAGTCATGTTGGAATAGGAAGCGCCATCCCCAAACTGTTCCCACAAAGTCGGGAAATTGTCCAAAATGTCTTGGTATGCTGAAGCATTAAGAGTTCCTTTCACTGGAACTAAGGGGCCAAGCCCCACTCCTGTAAAACAGCCCCACACCATAATCCCCCCTCCACCAAACTTTACACTTGGCACATTGCAGTCAGACAAGTACAGTTCTCCTGGCAACCGCCAAACCCAGTCTGATCCATCAGATTGCCAGACTGAGAGGTGTGATTCATCACTCCAGAGAACACGTCTTCACTGCTCTAGAGTCCAGCTTTACACCACTGCATCCAAGGCTTTGCATGGTGCTTGGTGATGTAAGGCTTGGATGCAGCTGCTCGGCCACGGAAACCCATTCCATGAAGCTCTCTACACACTGTTCTTGAGCTAATCTGAAGGCCCCGTGAAGTATGGAGGTCTGTAGCGACTGGCTCTGCAGAAAGTTGGTGACCTCTGCACACTATGCACCTCAGCAGCTGTTTACCCCACTCTGTGGCTGAGTTGCTGCTGTTCTCAATCATTTTCCACTTTTTTATAATACCACTAACAGTTGACTGTAGAATATTATGTTGTGATGAAATTTCATGACTGGACTTGTTGCACAGGTGGCATCCTATCACGGTACCACGCTGGAATTCACTGAGCTCCTGAGAGCGACCCATTCTTTCACAAACGTTTGTAGGCGCAGTCTGCATGCCTGGGTGCTTGTTTTTATACACCTGTGGCCATGGAAGTGATTGGAACACCTGAATTTAATGATTTGGATGGGTGAATGAATACTTTTGGCAATATAGTGTATGAGTAAAGGTACTGTGTAAGAGCCCCTCAGTGGTGTGGTTATGTATGGTCAGCACATCTTTCTCATTAAGGTGTTTGGTTTTGTGTTTTCACTTCACTCTTGTTCTTTCTCCCACAGCTTAAGGAAGTGTTCAGGAGGGAGCTGGAAAAAGCAGAGCTGGAAATAAAGAAAACAACAGCAATCATAGCTGAATACAAACAGGTCTGCTTAAGAAAAATTACTAATTTAGAGTCTTTGAACTGGGCACTGATAGATATCTACTGTTTTAATAAGTGATCACAAAACACTACTATAATTACTAGTAACTGTAATATATTAGGAACTACATAAATTAGATGCTACAGTGCACATTATACAGATTTCAGAAATCCGAGACTGAACAAAATAAGTTCACTGCCTCTCTTCTTTCCAGTCAGTTTGAATGTGTCATCTCTTATATAACTCACTTTCCTCTCTGTGTTTCAGATCTGCTCCCAGCTGAGCACCAGGCTAGAAAAACAGCAGGCGTCAACAAAAGAAGAGCTGGACATCGTCAGGGTGAGATTATATGTTTAATGCAAAGTGAGCCGCAGACGCAAATTAGGAGACTTACAGAGTCCTGGGGAAAGCCACAGTTGCATTAGAGAGCAAAAGTACTGTCAGACAAGTGCAGGTTCATACAGTATCACACCCATTAAGGACTTGATTGCACAAATAATCCAACACAGCGTTGCTCTTTGTGGGTGTAGCAGAGTACCGCCTCGGGCCTGGATAAAAGACACTCAGATCTTCTTCTTAATATGATATGGTGCAACATCACATCATGTAAATCAAGATGTTGTACAGGGACAGGGATGCAGCTGGAGACCATTAAAAACAGAAATACTGGTCATGTCAGTTTTATTGTCAAACTTCAACTTGTGATTTAATGCGATTACATTGTTGTAATAAATCAGAATGCAGATGGAGAGAATGAGAGGACATGAAAACGGGTTCATTCTGCGATAACATATAAGTGTTGAAGACCTTCTATAAATGGTAAATGGGCTGGTACATGTGTGGCTCCTTTCTGCTCAATTTGATCATTCAAAGTTGTTTCTACAAGTCTCAGTCACTCATTCACACACACACATTCATACAGTGCTTCTGCCTGTATCCAAGCACTTTTTATCTAACATTCTCACACACACACTCCAATGGATGCATCGGGGGCAACTTGGGGTTCAGTATTTTGCCCAAGGATACTTGGACACATGGACTGGAGGAGCCGGCGATCGATCCACCAACCTTCTGACTGGTAGACGGAGCCGCATTTGAACTTGCTCAACTGTGACTTAGTTTTTACGCAAGAAGCATTGTTTGGATTTAGTTTGCAGGGCGGTGATATTTGTTTAGTATGATGAAACTGGTGAGCTGTGAAAAAAAATGAACCTACCCTTTAGCAGTAAGTACAGGCTGGAAATAATTATTCCCTCCATCTCCTGCATGCTTGTGATGTCCTGGCCACCAGGTGGAAGTCAGAATCAAGCACACACTTAGTCTCCATTGACAAAACACTTATCGACTGTTTTCATTGCAGACATCAGGGCAAATAATAAACACTAAATAAATAGTTGTTGTTTTTTTTAAAGCAACAAAGTGTTTACTGACAGCTGTATACGCTCGTAGTGCTGATGAGTACAGAGCTGTGTGCAGTGCTGCCTGAGGGCTCGAAGTTCAGTCCTTGAATGTAGTTTTTTTGTCTCATTTCTTGTGATTTTGTGAATCTTTTAATGATGTTATGTACTTTAGATGATGAATTCTCCAGATTCTTTGCAATTTTACACGGAGAAACATTATACATAAATTTTTAGACCCCCCCCCCCCCCCCCCCACACACACACACACACTCTGAGTTGTGAAATGCTCCCTTCAGAAAGACTCACTGTTCCCTGTCTTTACTTCAGAAACACTCAGCCTCTCTGGGATGTTACTAATGAACCTAAGTGGTTGTGAGATGTTCCTCCATCTATTTTCTTTTAAGTGTTGCCCAACTTTGTAAAATTTGGTCTCTGTTCCACCATTTATTAAACATTTTTGCCAAAAACAACATTTTTTTTCTATTTTTAAACAACCAAAAGTTTTAAAATGTTGTAGTAAAACTGTGTGTTTTTATCCCCGTGCAGAATAAAGTAATGGGCTGTCAGAACTGTAGGGACCTGTTTAGCACACAGGGGTCCCTCCAGACTTCATCCCCTGGCAGTGACAAGACCTCTTCGGAACCGCATGATGAGGAGAAGGACGGGCTGAAGGAGCAGCTGAGACAGCTGGAGCTGGAGCTGGCACAGACCAAACTACAGCTGGTGGAGGCCAAGTGCCGCATTCAGGTCAGCAACACCGAGGAATATCAGTACGATATCAGTACTAACAACATTTACTGCTTCTAGGCAGGCATGCCAAGAATGTAGGAGTCCTCTTAAAGAAATGGAAGGGCATATATGGAGCACATCTTCTGCCAATGGCTTTGCATGTTTTTGGTCACGAGTCAAAGTATTTTAATTTTAATGGTGATCCATCCAAAAGCTGCTGAGACATTTAGCTAAAAAACAGAAATATTGGTGGTGATCTGATAGGCAGGTGCATCACGCGCACACAAAGCTGAAAAGTGAGTTCACCTCTGGGGGAGCATGAAATTTACTGTGTCTGTGTTTTGAAGAGGTTTAATAACCTAAAAACACAATATAGAAGCATAGAACCCACTGCAAGCCATCATGCAGCCGTTTGTAAGGAACAAAGAGCCAGTACCGCCTGTATTAAAATACAGAGCCCGTGTGACGCGCGGCAGTGATAAACATGTTCAGGCTCCGTGCTGTTTTACTGAATCTTGCTCCTTCTATGGTTCCGCAGGAGCTCGAGCATCAGCGGGGAGTTCTGATGACAGAGATTCAAGCCACCAAGAACTCTTGGTTCAGCAAGACTCTAGGGTCGCTGAAGAGCTCCACCTCTTCTTCCTCCAGCTCCACATCCCAGACCCCGTCCTCCCCAAAGGAAGGGACTGCCTAGATCAAGCCCCCTCACCTTCTCTTTCCCCTGCAAGATGCACACTAGAGCTGAGCAACACAAGCTGAAGAAGCAAAAGGCGCAAAAATGCAGTATTCCTTTTCCAGTAGGTGGAAAAGCAGAGCCCTTACCGGCTTCCTGGACTGCAAATGGCCACAAAAAAAAAAAAGAAAAGAGGAGAGAAGCAGGCAGGGGACTGGACCATCTGCCTGTATGTGAGGGAAATATTAACCTTCTCCTCTTCACAATGGATGACACAGGGAGAGGCATCTGTGGGTGCAGAAGTTCAGTGGTCAGAGCTAGAACCTGTTTTGGTCACGTAGCTCCACCCTGTGTCCAGATATCGCTATTGCAGCAATGTAGTCATTTTTAATTGTCTGAAATTGTTTTATGGTAGTTGAGAAGTAAAGCTGCATTCAGTTTGAGAAATAGGACATTATTTTTTATTTCTTTGATAGTGGGACTACATCACAGCGGTATGTTACGTTTAATGTTCTAAACAAAGCTAAATTAAATCATATTCAGTGCAGAAATACCCTCTCGCTCTGAAAAAGGAATACTGCATACACAGTCTCAAATGAGAATAATACAAAACTTGTATTTCTTTATAGTAATGTAACGTAAACAATGTTGTCTTATAAATATGTATAACTAATTATTGACTTTTTTTTTTAAATAATCTTGTACAGTTCTTTAAGCGAAGGAAAAAAAAAAACACAACAAAAAGTTTCTTTTCTACTCTTTGGAAATCGAATGTCATCTCTGTAGATGTTGAGGTAAAGCACAGTGTGTGATCGAGGTGGTGGAGTCCAAACGCTGAAGAGCCAAAGTGACAGCCTGCAGAGATTTTCCTTTCTTTCCTCAGTGCCCCCCGGCTTTTTGCAGCCCTCAGTTAAACTGATGCCAGCTTTGTAATCTCATTTTTCTTTTTTAATTCCTAAATCCAGTTCATGACTGTAGGAACTTCTTTTATTTCCCATGTGACTGATTGCAGAGTGTAAAACCAATTTTTTTAGTAAGAAGTTTGGATTTCTCTGATCACAATAGAAACGGGCTCGGCACCTGTTTCGTCATTTTAAAACTTTTGTTGATTCTGCTTAATTCTAAACGCATTGCACATGCCGTGGCCATGTTTTAAGCCATATTAGCCACATGAGGATCTCAGTGACATATTTTTAGTTTTGTTCTCGTTGTTTTAAGTCGCAAACAGACATTTTAGTTAGAGCCTTTGTTCTTCTTTCACAGGACGTCTCCCGTGAAAGTGTTCAGATCTTATAATACAGCATAGACGATCAAATGTCTGTAACGTACCACGGTTCACCCATTATCTATAATATACCCAATATCTATAATCTCAAAACATTAATAAGTATGATTAAGTTTCCGTGCTCCTCCACTACTGTCAAATAGAGCATTTGCACAAAGGTGCCAATGCCCTCTTCATCCTTAGTTTAAACAATTTTTATAAACTCTCCACACAAAGTCAAGCATGTTGCTACATGGTGATCATCCCTGTTGGCTCTGAACTATATAGTGTACACAGCAACTGTTAATAATATGAAGGTGAGCCCAGCTGTTTTTGCAAGCACCGTTCCCATATGTTGGACAGAGTATTGTCTAAGTTAGTTACATGGGTCTAATTTTATCTTTAATACAGTAAGATGTAAATAAGAAGGACAGCAGATGGCGCCAAATTCAAGCAAGCTGCAAATAATGAAACGCTGCTTATTAGAGGTCAAAAGAAACAAATACTCAAAACTTTCTTTGTATGAAAACAATAATTGGCCAAAAAATGTTTTGCTGCATCATCGCTGCATGTTGGTGCTCTGTTAACAGGTATAAGCTGCAGTGTAGTGCCAACTTCCCTGCTTTAATCTCCTCTTTGGTTGACACTAAAATCAGCCTTTGGACTCGGACCAATCCCATGTGTACTTTGTGTGTGTGTGTGTGTGCTTGTGTGCGTGCGTGCGTGCGTGCGTGCGTATGTGCGTGTGTGTGTGTGTGTGTGTGTGTGTGTGTGTGTGTGTGTGTGTGTGTGTGTGTGTGCGTGCGTGCGTGTGTGTGTGTGTGTGTGTGTTCTGCACTGTAATTCAAGTGGTTCAAGTTCATGTTTCTTGTTCACGTGGCTGCCTTTTCTGTTAATGACTGAAGCAATTGACTGTTTGAACTGTTGGAGAGTGTCAGCTGTGCCATGAGAGCCTCCCCGCTGCTCCTTCCCTGTGGTCGTCCTCTGTGCTCCCAATGATCTCTGCCCACATCACTGAACAACCATGTCATTTGAGCTTTTGCTGGATAGAATTTTCAGCTGCATATTTCACACCTTTTCTCCAGAAGCCTCACTGGATGAGTGATTCAGCTGGAGGAAATACTTCAGTGTCATTTAAAAAAAAAAGAAGGTGAAAACAGAAGCTTACTGAATGTCAGTGAATTCCAGATTTTTTTGCATTTCCAGGACATTCCTCCTTCATTGTATCATTCTTGTTAGTTATCTGTGAAAGTTGTACAGACAGTTCAATGGTGGAGAGATCTCCCCACCTATTACGTGCACTAACACGACACTGATATTTTAAACACTATTTCAACATGTGTTTGTTTTGAAGTTACTTTGTAGCTGATGATAATTGATTCTGAGAAGACAGCTGCCAGTTTAATTCAGTTCATTTTAATGTTGCACAAGCAGGCGGTGAGTCGGATTACAGGTGTGTTGTGTAGTTTACAGTTGGTTGTAACGCCACAGTTACACAGGGAGGGACTGCTCCTCTGCTGGTCTGACTCCAACACTATTTGCTGTACAGTAACTGTCTGAGCTGCATTAATAAATTTCAGATTTTCTCTTTATCTGTGCTGCTCGAGATTTTATTACTGAAACTGCGTGCAAGTTTGCATTTACCTGCCAAAGCATTTTCTATACTCGGTAATGTAGAGTCATAAAATTTCATATTGTTCAGCAGCAATGTGAGTAACTACTTCTGTATTCCAAATATAACGCAGGCTGGTTTATTTGATTCATTCCAAATATATATTTTGGTATTTGCACCTGCATTTATTTCTGTCTTTGTTATAGTAATTTGTGTGTGTGCAGATTACTGACTGTACATTTAGGTCCATAAGTTTTTAGAAAATAATGCTTTTTTTTTTTTACTTCACTTTTGAGGTGATTGAAGTGCAGCTTGAATTCAAGGAGTTTAACAAAAGCGCTGCATGAACTGTTACATTTTTATACATAGTCCCCCATTATAGAGGCTCAGAAGTAATCAGCCACGTTATACTTGTTCTCTCAGTATTCAGTGACATTAATCAGATAAAAGATCTCTGTTGAACTTAAAGGTATATTTTCACTGGAATTCTCAATATGTGTGCTGAAGAGGTGTGGCTGCAGGTGAAGGAGCCCTGAAGAAACAAACCGATCAGTGAGCAAGCAAAAACTTTGGGCCAAAATCAACAGTTTGATACATTCCTAAAATGAATAAATGCACTAAATAGAATTATTTCCGTGGTTAAGAAAAACAATTTCACAGCATATAACCAAATCAAGAACACTCAGGGAAGTAGGCATGTCATTATAAAGGTCTACAAACAAGCTTTGAATGGAAATGCAGAGTTTACAGCAAGGTGCAAAGAAATGAAATATTCCTCAATGGCCAAGTCAGTCACCTGATCACAACCCAATCCAGCATGTTTTTCAGTTAAACACAAAACTGAATGCAGAGACACCCACAAACAAGCAGCGACTGAAGATGGCTGTAGTAAAGGCCTGCCAGAGCATATACGGGAGAAAATGCAACATTTGGTGACATCTAGCCTAAAGGCAGTCACCGTAAAACCCCTCAAATCAAAGCTGGAAGTCTGTACTTGAACCAGAATTTAAAATCCACACTGGTGGTGCACAGAGGCAAAATTACAAAAAAAAAAAAAGTATCAAAAACTAAGTGTATCAGAGTATAATTGCTTACTTTGAGCAGTTATGCTGATTTTTTTTAATTCTAATTTCAACAAGCATTTAATTGTAAAGTTTACAGGAATCCCCTCTGTAAGCTCCACTGATAAAACATGAGGTGAATAACATCAGTGATGATGCACTGAGTTTGATCATGTCTATCACTACTGCAGAATTAGATTTTTTTTTTTTAAATGTCAAACTGCTTAATACTAAAACACAGGCATGATTATGCAAGTGAGGACCCACAATTACAGGACTGATACAGAATGTTTAACAAAAGCTGAGACTTTATTGCAAAATTCCATAGTAAAGTCCATCCATCCATTGACTACCATCTTTGGAACAAAGGTCGGGGTTTAATATGCATGCATCCATTAAAGGTCCCCAGGCTAGGCCTCCCATGTCACCTAAAAAGCCCACCTTTAATATGAGAGAGGGAGATATAATTGAAGCCATAACGGCTCAGATGTTGCCTAGATTAACAAAGTCTGCGTCAGGTTTCGGAGAACCAGGACAGACTGATGAGAAGTGGGCTACTGGAACAAGGCCATGACATAAGTGGACACAAGATGAAAATAGGGAGCTGATGAAATGCTACTACACAACTCCAGTGAAAGGGTTACATGAAGATGTGGGACCTATGGATTCTTTGAAAGCCAACATGGAGACTAAAATTAAAACAACCAGTAGCTCAGTGTTCCAACATATATTCAAGAAGCAAGTGCGATCACAGCTAGAGACTGATGAGGTACGACAAATGCTACGGCAGAGGGGAGCCAGGACATCAGGTCAGGGGGAGAGATCATCCCCACACTCCAAGATTGGGTGCTCAGCTCCAAGAACAGCTGGTATGTTGAATGCCATTGCAGCTGACCTGAAAGAGAGGATCGTGGCTAAGCTGGAAACCTGGACCCTCTGTGGCCGATTACTAAGACTGTGAAGTACCCTCTGAAAATCTACTAGAAGATGTGAATGCAGCACTAAGCTAGGAGAGAAAAACAGAAATTAGTCGCTGAGGTATTACACTTGGGTGACCTTAGGATGTGCTGATTATGTCTGCGAAATGAACGTCTGAAACAAACTTTTCAGTTGAGTAATTGCTCCTTTTATTAAGTTGTAGCATTGTACTGTAAATCTCAAACATGTTTCCAATAATAACCAAGCGAGCAAACAGAACCAAAAGTCATAAACTGTTTACTTCTGCCGTAACAGCTGACTTGATATAGGCTGTTCCAACTTACAGCTGACAGCGCTAATTGGCTCCCGCAGAAGTTAAAAAGCAAACAACCAAAAAAACGTGCCTTTATATAAACACGTACTGAGTAGCACTAAACACTAGATACAGCTGAGGCTTTACCTGTCAGGCTTTCTTTTTTCTTCCTTCAATAATAGAAAATAAGGCAAACAGTACAAAATAGTTTGAAACCATTGAGGAGGGCTGGAAAATGATGGTGGCATCACAATACTAGTTCACCAGAAGACATTTGGGACCGTTACTTCTGGCTTTTGAAGTCAGTTAGCACCAGATCCGAGGCCAGTGACTGACTGATGTTCAATCTGTCACTGAGCTCATCAAAATAATTATCAACAAAGCGAAGCATCTGAATGATGGCGCTGAGCAACAGGATGTCACAATTCACGTCCAGCTCCAACTCCTCGCTGTAGTTCTTCACCGGAACAACGCAGGACAGCGGCACGCCGAGCCGAGAGCTGACCTCCTGCATCTGTATCAGAACAAACGAATGATGTTGTCAAAATCCTTTTCTACGTTCTAAAAAAGAATTCCACAATGTTCTTTCAGTGGTAACAGCCTCACCATGTCCTTAATGTAGCCACTCTTATAAATGTTTCTCACATCCTCTTTCACCAGTGGACAGGCTTCATCTACTTTAGTGAGGAGGACCAGCTGAGGAATACCTGGGAACAAAGGAGCAGGAAGATCACTTCTAAAATATCACAGATTTTTGTTTATTGGGTTGTCAGAATGTTGAGGTCACATGTCTATAATATTTTAAACATGCTTCACAGTATCATTTTAGATAACCCCCATGAACAGCAGTAGTCTTAGCAGTAGTTTTAGTAGTAGTCTGGCTGCTAAATTGGCCTCTGATGTTGTCTGGTTTAAAAGGCACATATCGTGCTTTTAACTCCTTCCTTTTCATATGTAAATCAATCAGTCACTTGTGGTCTATATAAAGTAGAACTGCAATGCTTTGGTCTGAATTCCTCGTTATTGAAGCTCCACAGACCTCTCTTTTACACCTTTTCTGAGGCGCGTCTTAGAGTAACTCGTTTTTGTGTGGTCTCTTTAAATGTGAATGAGACATTCCACGCCCCGCCCCCCTCCAGGTCACAGAGCGTTCCACCTAGGCGTAGCAAAGTGGTGGAAAGTTTTTGCCTTGGTGGCCTCAGAATCTCATCTCTGCTTTTTGCAGATGATGCGATCCTGTTGGCTTTATCAGGTGCTGGCATCCAGCTCGGAGTGGAACGGTTCACAGCCGAGTGTGAAGCGGCTGGCATGAGAATTAGCACCTCTAAGTCTGATGCCATGGAGCGCCCATTCTGGCTCAGGGACGAGTTGCTGCCCCAGTTTGAGGAGTTTAAGTATCTCAGATAAGAAGGAAGGAAATATCTTCATTACAGTGAAGTGGGACTCAATTTTACTGACCCATTAGGTTGACCTTTCTGCGAATAGAGTCCAGCTTCTCCTCCAGCCCCTTGGGCATGATGGAGATCTTGCAGGCATCGATGACGTAGACCACGCAGTGGATCTTGTCCTTGAGTCCTGGAGACCTGTGATAGCCGTGAGCCTCGGGATACAGAGGAGCTGAAGGGTTGAACTAAATTGCACATTTGAGGAGAAACAGAGAAACACTTAAGTCAGGTGGGCAATTCCAGGCCCCGATGGCCGGTGTCCCTGCAGGTTTTAGATGTGTTCCTGATCCAACACACCTGAATCAAATGGCTGAATTACCTCCTCAGTATGCAGTCAAGTTCTCCAGAGTCCTGCTAATGACTTCTATATGCGATTCAGGTGTGTTGGATCAGGAACACATCTAAAACCTGCAGGACACCAGCCCTCGGTGCCCACCCCTGCTTTAAGCTGTCTGCTGGAAAATCAGTGTTTCATACATTCAGTGATGTAATGCAGTACCTGATAACAGTCTGGCAGGTGACCTTTGAGGATGCTGCTCATGTCATCAATGTCAAGCCCCACCCCTTTGCTTTCCTCCAGCCCCATGGTATCACACAAGATTATTGGCAGAGGTTTCCCTTCACGCCCAGCTTTCACAGAGTAGGTGCGAAACTGTTTAAAGTACAAAGGGAATGAGTGACTGACCACAAAAAGGTGGAGCACTGAAATTAATCACAGCAAGTGGAACTTGTCAGAAAGCAGACGCAGACCTGTGTGGTGAGGCTGGTGGTGGAGGAGCCAGATATGGCCTGACTGGTGACGTGTCCTCTGAATACAGAGTTGACAGAGTTAAAGAAGCTGGACTTTCCAGCTCCAACTGGTCCAATGAGCAAAACCCGAGCCTGGGTCACAGAGCTGACTGTGGGTTTGTAGCTTTTAATGCTCTCAGTCAGCTCCTTCCTCTTCCTGTACAAACAAGGACATAAAGAACTTTTCTATTTTGTAGAAGTTGTTTCGACTGCTACAGAAATGTTTAGTGTGCAACTGGCGGACTTCAATGAGCAGCTGCAGGTACAGATGCTCGTGGCCAAAGGCAGTGGCATAGTATTTTGCATAGATGCCATAATCTTAAATATTTAGTATGACAGTCAAGTATAGCAGCTTGCATGTCATGGTGTGTGGAACAATTAAATACAATCTGATTAACACATGTTTGTGTGCAGCATGCTGCCTTCTGTGAGAGGATCAGTGCCAATTACAGGTAAACATGGCAAACAACATTGCATAATAATTTGTACAGATTCCTACATAATCTTAAATAGCAGGTATACTATGACAATCAAGTATGGCACTTTGCAATTTTTAGATCAACTCTTAAATGTTAATAGCTCAAGCAGGACGGTGGCGCCATCAAACTTACTGAGATTCCCACATTATTGTCCTCCATGGCTTCTCCATTTCAGTGCTTTCTGTTCAAGAACAAAAACAAACCAGGACATCATGTACTAGCTCATCTGGCTCACCATCAATCACAAAAAAATGGCACGTGACCTTGACCTTAAGCACAGTTTGGGGGAAGACCCATTGGGTGATCACTGCAAGTTTCACTAAAATCTGACCCATACTCTAGGAGGAGCAGCAATCCTTATGAATTGTTGACAGACATATGGAAGACGGGCACCTTTCCATGACATAAGCTCATCAGTCTTTTGGTTAAATGAGTTCATAATAAAACCATCAACTTTCGTAACTACTTGTCCAAGCTGCCACAGGGCAAGGTTGCCTGGCTAGCAGGGGGGAGAGACAGACAGCCATTCACACTCACATTCACACCTACGGCCAATTTAGAATCACCAATTAACTAAGACGCAAACAAGCATGTCTTTGGGCTGCAGGAGGAAGTCAGAGTACCCGCAGAGTAGCCACGGAGGCGCATGGAGAACATGCAAACTTCACACAGAAAGGCCACAGACTGCATTTGAACCCAGGATCCTCTTGCTGTGAGGCAATAGTTCTAACCCACATGTGTCAAACTCAAGGCCCGTGGGCCACATCGGGCCTGCAATATAATTACATTCAGCCAATAATATAATTTCATTTAGCTATTATTAATGGCTTGCAGGTAAATAGTGCTCCCACCACTTATACTACAAATCCCACAATGAACTGCAACAGATGCTGTGCAGGCCAAGACCTGCGCACTAGGGGTTGAACGAACTAGTCGACTCGTCGACAAGTCGATTCTAGGAAATCTCGCGACTTTTTAAATTTCACGT
>JAVDPK010000165.1:64556-75816 GCA_034780415.1 Cichlasoma orientale | reverse complement strand
GACAGATGCGGGAGAAGATGCAGAGGGAGACCTGCACAGGTGAGCTGACAGTGCATCACTGCGTCACACAGCAGGAAGTGCTGCACAGCAAAGTCCTGAAGAGAGAACGCATCATAAGCACCGTAACACAGACAGTGAACCTTATAAGAGGCAAAGGTTTACATCACCGGCGGTTTCAGTTTGGTTTCGGTCTCAGACGTGCCTTATCACACAGGTGCAGCTGTATGCACACGTACGATGAAGTGAAAGCTTTTCAAGTCAAGTTGCACCTGTGAGAGCTGCAGATGCAAAAAGGAAATTTATGCCACATTCCATGTTGCCAAAAATCAGACCAGGTCTCAACCCCTGTGTTTATCAGCAAAAAGCACAGCTGCAAACTGGACACACTGCACTGTTTATGTGGCTTTTTTCCAACAGATCACAGTTTTTACTTGAAAAAATTGCAAATTTTCATCAGCTTGAACTATTCTTATTTTGTCTGGTGTTATTTTTGAAGGAAAAATATCATTTTTATATTTTATTTAATGTGTTGAGGAAAATGATGCTGTATTCTGGCCATTCAAATTCATATTGCTGATTTAAATATTTTCAGTTTTAGACTATTCAATAAATGTTAATCCTGTTTGGCCCGTGACTTAGACTGTGTTTTTAATTTTGGCCCGTCCTGTGATTGAGTTTGACACCCCTGTTCGAACCACTCAAATACTGCTCATAAAGAATCAGTTTAAGAAAACAGATAAAACCACATTCTTGAATTTTATAAAAAATGTTAGCAACCTATACAAGGTTTTTGACTTGTTTATGTTCATCAACAAAATATAAGATCATTGCAGTATGTAACTTTAAAAGAATATTTTTGATACCTTTGAAACATACACGATCAACAAACAAACCAAAGCACTAAATGCACAGAAACACCAGTGTCACTATGTGGTTAAATGTGAGTTAAATATCAGACTTACCCTCCACTTGGTAGACTTCACACTCAGTCAGGTTGAGGTCATTGCCATGCATTTCTGCAGCAGTGAAGTTGTAATAATTTCCTGGATTGTTATAAACTACTGGTTTGCTTCCATGAACAAGAGCCAGAGCTTCTCCAAAATAAGGACCAGAGTTAGCTACCATTCTCACTGCATTTCCAGGACCAGTAACTGGATATTTGAGGAGTTTTTCACCACTGAACGTGAAAAGAAAAGACTGATCATCATTCACGTACTGTCCAGACTGACTAAAAGGTTGTTTTGTGTAGCCTCCAAACACAAAACCAGAGTTGTTGTAGCCCACAGACACAGTGGGAGAGCGGTTGTCACATCGTTGGTGAAATGCTGCACCGGTGAAGCCGTGGATGCTGGCCTTGTACAGCAGCTGCAGTTTGACTCTTCCCAGCTGAGAGCAGATTGTTCTCTGCTGGCTTTTGGTGAGCGTGGGGTTCATGGTGGATGCTCGGTCTTCTGATCTGAGTAAAGGACACTGAATGAATCTGTAGACCTCATTAAACCACAAATACAGTATACACACAAATCTTCAAACCACATTGTTTTAAACCACAAACACTTAAAGACACACTATAGCAAAGTTTCAAAGTGGTCATGATTAGAATAGGCCCACTTTACTTTCTTCTTATGCATTTCTTGATTGGAACTTGGTGATATGGGAGCCTGCTTTCATTTATTCCACATCCCTTCTTTATTCAGTTCATATTTTTGTCTCTCTCTGTTCCTCGTAACACAGATATAAATGCATTTCATTACTTTGGCAAAGATAGAAAATAGAAAATATAGAAAATAAATTTCCTCAGATTGACATAAATAAAAAAGCACCACAGCATGATGTTACACAGTGGAGGCATAAGTTTCGATTCCCTGGTAAATGATGATGATGAGCCACACCCGACTTATCAACTGTGACAAAAGTTTCTCCCATGCCGTCATGAATCATTTAACAGCTTTGTACTCGTTGTGATTATTTTTAGAATATTTTTGTACATTTTATTAGAGACATGCAGCTCATTAATATTTTCAGTTTTACCTCCTGTTGCAGACAGACGAGGGGAAATGAGCAGAGATCCCGTTCACTGCAGATGCACAGTACAGATGTGAAAAGCGCTTCGTGAACAGCGGAAATTAAACCGGAAGTTTCGGACTCGAACAGGCTGTTTCAAAATAAAACTGTGTCGAGTAGCCTTTCAGTTTAAAACGAACCCAGGCCAGGGGAAGGTTTATTTCACCAGAGCAGACATCTAAGTGCATGATGACAGAATTTTTCCATAGAGAAAAACAACTTCACAACATCTAACCAAGTAAAGATCTCTCTTGAGGAGGTGAGTATATCATTTTCAAGATGACTTTATAGTATCTGTCCAAATGCTAAAAATCTTTGGACAAATGAAGCTCATATAAATTCTACTAGCATGGAAAGAAAAGTGTGGAGAAGGAGAAAAATGGCTGATGATCTGAAGTATACATCATCATCTGTCAAAAATAGTGGAGATAATGTTTTGGCACAGGCATGTACGGCTGACAGTGTTTATTGATGATGTGACTGCTGATAGAAGCAGCAGGATGGATTCTGAACTGCACTGAACTGGAAAATTCGGTGGAGAATTGTGGTCTGAGTTCAAGGAAACAAATGATCAAAGAGGTGCATTTGAGGATAATTAGACTAACGATGAATGAAGGGTACATGGAATTACCAAATATAAAATTTTATTTCCAATCCATCCAAATCCTGTTAGAAAATTTAGCTAAAGATCACAGAAATATTGGTGAGCACCCAGTAGCCAAGTGGTTTGTGCCCATACAACACCTCCGCGAGTACTCGTCCCAAGAAAGCACAACTTTACTGTATGAAATCCCTCTTCCCACATCTGTATCCTGGTCTGTCTCTGCTCTGATGATCACATAAAGGCAATATATATATATATATATATATATATATCTACCTAAAACCTAACAAACAAACAAACTGAAGATACACTGCAAACTGAGGCACCCTAACCCACTCCATGGGCCCTGCAGAGATCTCTATTAAAATGCAGAGTTTTGTGACACTTGCTAGTAATGAACTTACAAGAGAAAGGGTTACCTGTACAGGTTTTGATCCACAGTGCATTTTTTTCTTCTTTTTTTCCTCTTCTCATTTCTGTTCTCCTCCATGCTCCTGCTAATTACTGAATCTTGCTTCTTTGTGGTTCTGCAAGAGCTCCAGTATTAGCAGGAGTCCTGATGGGTCAGCAAGACTCAAAGGTCTCTAAAGACTTCCGCTTCCTCTTCCTCCAACTCCACATGCCAGACTCCATCCTAACATTGTCTGCTTCACAGTGAATGAGGCAGGTAAGGTGAGGCACCTGCGGCTCCAGAGGTTCAGTGGTCTGTCTTGGTCAATTAGCTCCATCCTGTGTCCAGACATTGCTATTGCAGCAATGAACTCATTTTAGCGGTGTGAAGTTACGTTTTATGGTAGCTGAGAAGTAAAGCTGCATTCTAAATTAAACATCTTGAATGCAGAGAAAAATGAGCTGCTGACATGACCTTGTTTTAGTCCTAAATCCAGTTCATGAGAGCAGGAACTGGATTTATTTTCTCATGTGATCGGATGCAGATTGTAGAGCCAACATTTTGTAAAAAGTTTGGGTATCTCTAATCACAGCAGAAATGGGCTCTGTGCCTCTTCTGTCCTTTAAAACATGTTGATTCTGTTTAATTCTCAAAACAGCCTTTGCTCCAAAGTTGATCAGGCAGCGCTTCACAGTGTAAATGGATAAAGACCCATGTGAAATCAATCCAAGAGTTTCTCAAGGCAAAGAAATGGGGTATTCTTCAATGACCTGTCAGTCACCTGATCCAAACCCAACAGAGTGTGTGCTTTGATTATAAAATACAAAACTGAAGGCAGGAAGACTCACAAAAAAAGCCACAACTGACAGAGGGCAAGCAAAACTCAAAGCAAGACACAAGAGAAAATGATCAGAATAAAACAGGACTGAAACAAGGAGACACTGAAAGATGGAGGACATGCTGGACATGAATCAGGGCAAACACAGAATAACAGCATTATAAAGCCAGAGACCAAACAACATACAATAATGCAAGAAAGGACACTAATCCTTCAAAGTGGAGGAGGAAGTAAACAAAAGACAAATAGTAATCACAGGGACAAGAAGACTCAGACAGGGGAACAGGCACCAACAGAAAGACAGCAGAGGGAGGAACACTGAGGGAAATAAAAATATTACCTCTGATAAAAATCAGGGCATAAACCAAAACACAGGAATGCAAAACTGAAACTTATCACTACAATAACCATAAAGTACAAACAGGGACCAAAGACAGAGCACTAATAATGACAAGATCATCCAAAATAAAACCAAGAAGCCAGTACGACAACAAAGAAACCAAAACAGGGATCCCAAAAATCACAGTAATAAACAAGAATCCAAAACTCAGAAAAATCACAAAACCCTGAGACCACGACAAGATCAGAGACCATTTTCAGTTTGCGCTGTTGGTGAGCAAACAAAAATTTTATTTTATTTTTTAGCTACAGCAAAATCTGTGTGGTACAAATATCACATTTGTGTGTCAAATTTTGTAAAATCTTTGACTGCAATACAGTGTTATCTACAACTTCACCTAAAAGTAACAGCACTGTAAACCCAAGGGGGTCCAAATCTGTTGCTTTTGTACTTCACACAGCAGTGTGTGTGTGTGTGTGTGTGTGTGTGTTCACCCAGCGCTCAGTTTTTAAATCTTACACCAAAATAGTGTCTAAGAGTCCACAGCAAAGCAAAACTGTCCTGCTAAGATTTTTTAAGAATTAACGTCTTTCTTCCTTTTACTGACAAATCAAATTTACAAAGACAATAAACCGCAGCTGCAATCACAAGAAAAAGTTGATTCACTTATGAATATTTTAGTCTGTCAAACCTGTCAGCTTGTGATGAAATATTCCACTTTTTCAAATTGTATATATGAGCCTGATAATTTAAAAATCAATGCATTGTTTTCTACTTCTTTAATAAAATATAGCAGGCGAAAGACACAACAAATATAAAGAACCAATGCAATAACTTTCTGAAGCCAGAAACTGGATGCAAGTTGCCCATTCGGTCACTGAGCTCATCAAAGTAATTATCAACAAAGCGAAGCATCTGCATGACGGCGCTGAGCAGATAGAGTGATAGAGTGTAACTTTGTTACGTTATATCAGGTTGGCTGTCTCTAGATTGCATACCTTTATTTATAATACAATATTCTTTGCTTTATGACACATGAAATTTGTCAGCACTGATCTGAAACAGCTAAATGGATATACAACCTCTTATGAACTTACCCTCCTCTTGGTAGGTATTATCCGAAATCACAACAGGTAAGTCATGAAAGAGACTTACCGACTATTAGTGTTTGAATCCGACGCTCCAGAGGGGTAAGCTGGTTTTCTGAATGAATCTGTGAATTCTATTACAAGCACAGATACACACAAAAATCATTCAATCTAAATTTTTTAAACCACATAAGCTTAAAGCCACACTAAATATATAACCTGAAAAGCATTTCCAAGTGGGCATGATTAGAATTAGCCTGAATTATTTTCTCTTTATGTGTTCCTTGACTGGAAGTTGGTGAATCAGAACATTGTCATTTTAAGTTGCTTTATACAGTATATCAGTTATATACCAGGAGTTATACTATAGTTAGTAGTTATAGCTACTACCATCCAGCCTATCTAGTGTATAACATAAAGATTTATTCATTTTTCATTACCTCAAATACTCATAGACACAGTAATTGAGTCAGACGTGCAATCGTTAAAGCAAAGTAGCTTGCTTTTATTTATTTTCGATTCCTTCATTAGTCCCTTCAGATGTCTGTCTCTGAATTCTTTGAAACAAGCCAAAAGAAATGCCTTTTGATTTTGATTTTCTGGCAGACCAACAAGTGAAGGAGCCACACCCAGCTCATAAACCTTTTCTTTCACTTTCATTATGATGTTGCAGTTTGGCAGCAGCCGTTCAGTCACGAAAAGCAAGGTGGATGTAAGAAAAAAAAAAGGAGGAAGGATTATTTATCCGACACAAAACCAAAAACTATAAAACAGAATGTCTCAGTTGGGAGCCTGGTTATCTACATGTAGTTCTGTTGCTCCACGTCCTGCTTACTTGACAAACTTCTCATCTGTGCATGCTGGCCCAACAACACACCAATTTATGAAAACTACCTGCACTTTACAACGAATAGAATAGATTAGAATAGATTAAAAATGCTACAAGTGAAATATCACAGCAAAATGTTTAAATGTGGCTCAATATACTAACGTTAAAAACATTGACCTGAATTCTCAAATATAAAATGAACTGTGGTGACAGCCATTATTTAAGTGCGTAGATTTCACTTTTTCAAGTTTTCTGTGAGGTTTATTATTTGTGCATTTGGTCCAAGTCAGATCAAGCAAACCATGAAAGAACGCTTGTCATAAATTGCCAGACTAGAAGGGAAATTGAATAGCGGTGGGTCAGCTTTAAATTTAACAGACGGAGTCTCAATTGTAAGAAAACAATTACAAAAAGCTGCCAGCAATATGTCAACAATGCTGCTACATAATGAAGTATGGAGGGTGATGCCATAAAACATGCTTCAAAAGTAAACTGGTCCATGCTTAGCTTACTTCACTGATTTAACAATAACAGGATACAGTTTTCAAGCATGCACTATTTATGCTGGTAATAATAAACATCATCAGAAAGAGAACTAGACAGAAAAATATAAATGACTGTCTGTTCAGCGTGGAACTTTAACTATTAGTTGACTGGTTTTCCTAAAATGAAATCGGAAGGACACAAACACTTCTAAATATGAATAATAAACAAACCCATAAAAGCACAAACAGAAGTGTAAGAAAAACATTATTAAACATGTTCAAAATACCTGACTCCTCCACCACTCACACTCTAGGCTAAAAACAGCCTGTGCATGGTGAGGATCACAGGTCTAAAATACTTTTTATGTGCTGTGAAGTAAAATATTAACTGCAATAAAACTGGTGAGTGTAACAACTTTTAATAAATCTTCCATGAAGCCTGATACAAAAGACTGATACAAAAAGATGAGTCTTATGATATAAAATGTTGAACTTTATTCAGAATTGTAGCGTTATCAGTTAGAATAATGAGGAAAACAAAACATTTTACAAGGTTGCTCACATTTCCTATGTCCAACATTTCTAAAGCCTTGAAATGTTGACATCACAGAAACAAGTTGGTTTTTGATTTAGCAAGTTTTTCATGGGCACAACCCACATCCTCAGCTCTGTTG
Organism: Cichlasoma orientale; assembly: GCA_034780415.1. Taxonomy (NCBI): domain Eukaryota; kingdom Metazoa; phylum Chordata; class Actinopteri; order Cichliformes; family Cichlidae; genus Cichlasoma; species Cichlasoma orientale. The sequence continues at coordinate 68,506 of JAVDPK010000165.1, read as the reverse complement.
CTCAACCCACAAATTGAAAACAGAAAAGGAATGAGACACAGGTAAAGGTGATCGAGACAGACTGAGAGCAAGCAAAACTCAAAGAGACACAAGAGAAAAATATCAGAATAAAACAGGACTGAAACAAGGAGACACTGAAAGATGAACGCTGAACATGAATGAACAAATTCAGGGGGGAACACAGTAATATAAAGCCAGAGACCAAACAATAAAATAATGCAAGAAAGGAAACTAATCCTTCAAAGTGAAGTAGGAAGTAAACAAAAGACAAATACTAAACAGAGGAACACTGAGGGAACTAAAAATACTACTTCTGATAAAAATCAGGGCCTAAACCAAAACACAGGAATGCAAACCTGCAATTTATAACTAGAATAACCAAACAGGGACCAAAGAGAGAGTACTAATAATGATAATATCACCCAACATAAAACCAAGAAGCCAGTACAACAACAAAGAAACCAAAACAGGAATCCCAAAAAATCACAGTAATAAACAAGAATCTCAAACTCAGAAAAATCACAAAACCCTGAGACCACGACAACATCAGAAACGATTTTCAGTTTGCACTATTTTAGGTGCAGCAAAATCTGTGTGGCACAAAAATCTAATTTTTGTGTCAAATTTTGTAAAACCCTTGACTACAATACAATTTTATATATTGTTTAAATCCAAGCACCACAAATGAAAGCAACTTGAACAGAAAGTAACAGTACTGTAAACCCAACAGGTCCAAATATACCTGTTTCTTTTGTACTTCAGACAGCAGTGTGTATGTGTTCACCTAGCGCTCAGTTTTTTTTTTTTAAATCTTACACCAAAACAGTATGTAAGAGTCCACAGCAAAGTAAAACTGTTCTGTTAAGATTTTGTAAGTTGCAATGTCTTTTTTCCTTCTACTGACAAATCAAAGTTAAAAAGATATGCACTAATAAACTCCAGCCGTAATCGCAAGAAAAACATGATGAACTTATGAATAACAATATTTTAGTTTGTCAAACCTGTCAACTTGTAATGAAATATCCCACTTTTTCAAACGTGTTATATAAGCCATATACGTTGTATGTTTAATGTAAAATTCACTGACCACCTTTAAATTTATCGTTTTCTACTGCTGTAATAAAATATAGCAGGTGAAAGAGACAAATATTAAAGACCAATGCAATGACTTCCATAAGCCAAAAAAACAGGATGTCCCAGGGCAAGTTAGAAGATACACAATATCTTTCAATATTGCCGGTATTTCGGGTACTCCTAAGAGACTCATTCCCGTCTTCCAGGTAACCCTGCTAACACAGTGTACTAGCCCTCCACAGGATCAACTGCAGGTAAATTTTCAGGGATATTTCATCAGCTGCTCAGGTTGTTATATCTGCTCCTGGTCTTTGGTTTGCAAGTTGCTCATTCGGTCACTGAGCTCATCAAAGAAATTATCAACAAAGCGAAGCATCTGCATGACGGCGCTGAGCAACAGGATGTCACAATTCGTGTCCAGCTCCAGCTCCTCGCTGTAGTTCTTCACCGGAACAACGCAGGACAGCGGCACACCGAGCCGAGAGCTGACCTCCTGCATCTGTATCACAGAACACAGGAAAAAAGTATCACTAACCTCATCGAAATCCTTTAGTGATTACTGAAAAAAGGTCTACACGGTTTTCTATTTCTATTTAAAAATCCTCACCATGTCCTTAATGTAGCCACTCTTATAGATGTTTCTCACATCCTTTTTCACCAGTGGGCAGGCTTCATCTACTTTAGTGAGGAGGATCAGCTGAGGAATACCTGGGAACAAATAAGCAACAAAATCACTTCCAAAATACTTTAGAGTTTTACATAATGAGTTACAAAATTTTAGGGTCAGATTTCTGTAATACTTCATTTAATATGGTGCATAACATTATTTAAATATTCAGAGCACTTGATTGTAGCTCCATGCAGTGGTTTACACGTTTGCCATTGGCAAATAAAAACATGATTGTGTAGTGGAAGTCGCTGCATCACAAACACTGTGAACATACCTCATCTCTGTTCAGTACTGCTAGTTTTCACCATGCAAAGAAAAACTACTACTACTGAAATCATGGACATCATGTTGTGTTTTGTGTTAGAGGAGATGTTATGTTATCAAAGCAGAGTTCAGAGAACCAGCCTCTGTGGTGGTAGAGGAGGCATTAGTGTGCATGGAATGGGCGGCTTAAACAACTGTGAAGACTCAGTTGAGCTGAAGTATATACACGTGTTTTGGAGAAACATACGGTTCCATCCAGATGACTTTTTCTTTCACTCAGTAGTTCAACTTGTGTTCCAATATTTGATATGTTGCTTTGTACTGATAAAAACAGGTTTTTGATGATTTGCAGTGATATGTAAATAACGGCATTATGTTTTGACTGATTTTACAAAGCTGTGACTGAGGCAGTTATCCTTTGAGGAGCTTTGTTGATGCAGTTCTACTGACCCATTGAGTTGACTTTTTTGCGGATAGCATTCAGCTTCTCCTCCAGCCCTTTGGGCATGATGGAGATCTTGCAGACATCAATGGCATAGACCACACAGTGGATCTTGTCCTTGAGTCCTGGACGCTTGCGATAGCCGTGAGCCTCAGAGTGCAGAGGAGCTGAAGGGTTGAACTAAATTACACATTTGAGGAGAAACAGAGAAACAGTTTGAGCTGACCGCTGGAAAATCAGTTTTTCATACATTCAGTGTCCTGCTGATGTAATGCAGTACCTGATAACAGTCTGGCAGGTGACCTTTGAGGATGCTGCTCATGTCATCAATGTCAAGCCCCGCCCCTGTGCTTTCCTCCAGCCCCATGGTATCACACAAGATTATTGGCAGAGGTTTCCCTCCACGCCCATCTTTCACAGAGTAGGTGCGAAACTGTTTTAAATACAAAGATAATGAGTGACAGACCACAAAAAGTGGAGCACTGAAATCACTCCCAATAAAAAAACAGGCACAGACCTGTGTGGTGAGGCTGGTGGTGGAGGAGCCAGATATGGCCTGGCTGGTGACGTGCCCTCTGAATACAGAGTTGACAGAGTTAAAGAAGCTGGACTTTCCACCTCCAATTGGTCCAATGAGCAAAACCCGAGCCTGGGTCACAGAGCTGACTGTGGGTTTGTAGCTTTTAATGCTCTCAATCAGCTCCTTCCTCTTCCTGTACAAACAAGGACATAAAGAAATTTTCTATTTTGTAGAAGTTGTTTTAACTGTGAAATAGATGCAGTTTCAGGTAAGCATGTCAACAATATTGCATATTTTGCATAGATGTCATCATTTTAAATAAAGTATTGCACCTTGCATGTTACAGAGTGTGGAACATGTAATTACACTGAACTGGGTATCAAGTTCCTGCATTTTTCACATCACAATTTGAAACAGCGTAAAGTGCATTCTACAAAAGAAATGAATGTTAATAGATGGGCGGGATGGTGTTTCCATCAGTCTTACTCAGGTTCCCAAATTACTGTCCTCCATGGCTTCTCAAGTTCAGTTTGTTTACCAACTTCCGCCGAAACATCTGGAAACACACAAAAGTCTGTATGAGGAAACAAGTTCACAAAAAGAAAATGAAAGTTTTTGTTTTAGTGACAAACTTTATATATTAATATAAAGTTTGTAAACGTTTGTGAACACAAGGATGTAAGCCTCTGGCTGTGCGCACCATGTCATATTTAGCACATACTGCACAATCACCATTTAATAACTGCATTGTAAGCTTTGCTTTGGCCGGGCACAGGCTTTACATGTTGTTTTCTATTTTTGTTACACCTTACACCTTTACTCTTGTTTCTTCTCACGTCTTTTTTAAAGCCTGCCATGTCCAGGTGCTATTTTGTGCAAAACAAATTTGCTTTGCCAAGAGGAGCTCTTTTTTCGGCTTTTATTGTTAGGCCCCCCCCCCCCCTTTTTTATTTTTTTTACCTTTTATTTAAATGTTTAAT
>JAVDPK010000165.1:0-30777 GCA_034780415.1 Cichlasoma orientale | reverse complement strand
AAACTTTCCTTTTTGATAAAGCTTATAGTTAGGGCTGGATCAGGTGACCCTGAACCCTCCCTTAGTTATGCTGCAATGGGAATAGGATGCTGGCTTCCCATGACGCACTGTGTGTTTCTTCTTTACTCACCTCTTTTCACTCTTTCTGTGTTTACACCCCACTCTGCATTTAATCATTAGTTATTATTTATCTCTGGCTCTCTTCCACAGCATGTCTTTTGTCCCGTGTCCCTCCCCTCCCCTCACCCCCAACCGGTCGTGGCAGATGACTGCCCCTCCCTGAGCCTGGTTCTGTCAGAGGTTCCTTTCTGTTAAAAGGGTTTTTCTTCTTTTAAGTGCTTGCTCACAGGGGGTTGTTTTGATTGTTGGGTTTTCTCTGTAATTATTGTAGGGTCTTCACATTACAATAAAATGCACCTTGAGGCGACTGCTTGTTGCGGTTTGGGGCTATATAAATAAAATTGAATTGAATTGAATTGAATAAATCTTTTGATAACTTGTTCACAAGTGTTGTGCTGCTGCTGCTCATTTACCTCACTCTGCCTGTCACATACGATGATTCATGTGGGACAGAAATCGAATGCACTGCAGAGGGTGGCCTGGTCTTGGCAGAGCGCCGTGCAATCTAAAGGTTTTTCAGAGTGAACATGTGCTCGAGCAAAACACAGAAACCTCTCACTGTGCATTCACTGTACGTACAGTAACCATAACCACACAGTCTGCTTGTTAATAAACTGTAAAGTTATATTTAATTGTATGTTAATTAATAGCTTTTTACTGTTAATAATGAAATGATGATGAATAAAGTTTGCCAGCTGTTAAATAACTGTAAAGTTGTAACTAGTGTTTATAATAATTTGTAAATGTTAAATAAATACTGTTTAGTGCATCTATTAACATCATTTTGAAGGCTTTCGTAAAGTTGAAATTAATGTTTGTAATGCCTGGTGGTTTGTGGTTGTTTCAGTTACTTTTGTAAGTTTTCTAATAGTAACAAACTTAACTTCTATCAAATGATTATTAATCATGTGACATTCTCACCCTCTGACAGCTGGGAATGCTCCAGGCCTCTCCCACGCCTCTGAATAGGAAAATGGATGGATGTGTTGGATGATTAGTAAACATTATTAAATACATTTGCTGTAATGCAGCTTTCTGTTTGCTTTGCTTCCATTTGTTTTTCCTGCACTAGAAAACAAATTTGACACCCAGTCTGAATACTTGACTTTCTGGCTCTTGATGCACACTCACCCATCTGCTAAGATCCTTTTTACAGATGACATGTTTGTGTGTTTTCATTTCTTGCTGCTCAACTCCACTTATTCCAGTCACAGTAACGGTTTTGCTAGGCTCCTTACAGGTGGACCAGTTGCCATGTTGTGATGAGACAGTCAATGGTTTTCATGCGAGTGCTTTCTGAAGTCGTTGGACTGTGTCTGGGTTGTGGTGGTCTGCCTGTGATTTACTGTGAAACACCTTTTGTGTGCTATTGTAAACACTCGTCTCCACCACTCATCTCTAATCCTATTATGGTTCGACAAATAGTCCAAATCACAGATTGTCATAACAAAGAAGGTCAGCATTTGTTTTGTGGCCACGGAGGTCCTGCAGATCAAAGGCTGCAGTAAAGCACTGATGTGCGCTCCATCACAGGTTTATTTGCTGCTGGTGAAAACAGTACCAACTGTGTGGTGCACTGCAACTGCAGAAAGTGTGAAGTAACCACTTCAGATTTTAAGGTTAGCACTTTTAACTAAAAGAAAAAGCTGGATTTTTGCTTTACCTGTAGGCTTTATTCTCTTTATAGCAGAGAAGTGGATGAAAGGGTTTTGTGGAGTCATATACCAAATATGATTTGATGGTGATCCAGATAATATTCACCATCTTTTTTTTGGGTTTTTAACATTTTAGATTGGCCTTTTCTATACGCTTGTCTTGTCATCTGTCATTGGACTTCTATAATAAATGTTTAATGACCTAGAAGTCTTGGAAAGATGCTTTAGTGGCAGCTTGCAGTAGTTCTGTTGATGGTCTATACTGTCCAATTAATACAGTAACTTAACTTATACCATATACAGACTTTCCACATATTCCACTTTCTCCCATAATCAGCACTGAAGCGAAGCCCATCGATCTCACACGCTCAGCCGCTTTGCCTCACCTTCGTCTGAATCGGCTAAATTTATGTTCAGTGTTAAGTTGATCTTCAGTCAGATGTTGTGAGCCTGTGACCTTAAGTTCTCAGTCTGTGCCAGACAGAGCAGGCTGTCTCAATAGCAGAACCATGTTTTCTTGCTCTTAGCATTTCAATGAAAGATAAAACCTTGTTTGTGGTATTATGTTTAAAGATAAACCCTTGTGTTGTCTTTGTTGCCACACTTCTAACCACTATTTGATCATTTAAATTTCAAGTGACTGCAAAGACATAAGTCCCCCTCTGCTGAAGTTATTTTGCTTATTGTTCCTTCAATTACATGCTTAACCTTCGCCATGCGTCACATGATATGTGCAAAGTTTGACACATCCATCCATCCATCCAAGTTTCTGAGCTCACCTTGAATCCAGTTTAATCCGTGAAAATGTACGATGATTTTGTGACTCACGATATGTGACTTTAAATCTCCAGCTCACCAAAAAGACGAACGGATTTTACTGTGAAGGAGATAATGGGTCTCGCTTTTATTTTGGAGTTTCAGTGATCAAGAAGTTGTTCCAATTTAAAATATTTAATCTGATTAATTGAACTTTAAACCACGTCATTATCACTGTTAGTTCTCTAGTGTTAAAGTGCCATTTGTCATCAAACAGTTTCCGGGAATCATCTTCAGTCAGTCGTGTTGAGCTCTAAGGCAGTGAAAATAGAAAGCATTAACATGACTTGTACTATAACGGGAAGACCTTGTACTGTAATAAGGGACATAGGTCGCTGAGATTATTAAATGCTATGTTTGCCAGTCTGCTCAGCAAATCTGGCTGCTACCTTACACAGGCTGTAAACAGGCCTTAATTAGCAAGTGAAGCTATCAAATGTATCCTTGTCACCGGAGCTGCTTGTTTGTGTACGGGACTTTGACACCAGATCCAACAAATAATGTTCACAAATAGCTTAAACTGAACCAAAAATAACTGGACAAGAAAACACTAGTTTTTCCATTTCACCATCTGCTGGGGAGGGTTACTCTTCAGCTTTTCTTTTTTGGGGGTCCTTGTTTTTGTCTGTACTGGGCCTCCTTAAATCACCTGTTCATCAGTGGGAACACTAATGGAAAAGCTTTCATGCAATGAATGACATTTTAAGCCATGACGTAGAAGCAATGCGTGAAAAACTAAGTACACGCATGATTCAGTAGCTTGTAAAACCAGTTTTAGTAGAAATAGCTTAGAGTAATCATTTCCTGTGTGACTTCATCAGTCTCTCATATCATTGTGGAGGAATTGTGACCCACTCTTCTTTACAACCTCGCCTCATTTCATTGACATCTGTGGGCATTCATTTATGCACACCTCTCTTAAGGTCCCGCCGCAGCACTTCGATCAGGTTGAGGTCTGGACTTTGACTGGGCCGTTGCACCTTGATTCTTTTCTTCTTCAGCCATTCTGTTGTAGATTTGCTGCTGTGCTTGGGATCATTGTCCTGTTGAATGACCCAGTTTGGGCCAATCTTTAGCTGACCTTATAACTACTCCCAGATTGATGGGCAGCGTTGTTCCTTTGCTGTTAAAACTCACCTGAATGCTCCAGACCAGCAAACTGCCAAAACTTCTGCTTTTATAGAGGTGCTCACACTTGTTGGCGATCAATTAATCAATTGCATTAAATTAGCAGCACCTGGCTGCTACTTATCCTCTTAATTCCTATGTAAGCAGTAAGGATGTACTTGGTTTTTCACACACTGCTTCTGCATTTTGGCATCTGAGGTTGTATTTACTTTTTAAGAGCTGCTAAGGACCAGATTATTATGTTTATTATGCTCTGATATGGTAAATGGACTAGTTCTTATATAGCGCTTTTCTACTCTGTCTGAGCACTCAAAGCTCTTATTCAACCTGTTTTACATTTACCCCATTCATGCAAGCACTTCCATGAGTAACTAAGCTAAGTGCCTTTATTATCTAACATGCACACTCCAACGCTTGCGTCGGAGAGCAACTTGGGGTTAAGTATCTTGCCCAAGGATACACTGGCATGCAGCCTGGAGTAGCCAGGAATCAAACCGCCGACCTTCCGATCAGTGGGTGACCTGCTCTACCTCCTGAGCTACAGCCACCCCAAATATGAAAAACCTTATAACTAGCAAAGGTTGTGCTTTCGTTTTACTATGACTGTAGATATAAATGTACGTCTCTGGCATAACATCCTTCCATTGGTTTTTCAACTCAGTTGTCTGAGCTGTTGCCTTGCGTCAGATCTGACTGATGATGGGCTTTAATCCTTTCAGCTGGCAGCCTGAAGAAGAAAACATTGTTCAGCGTCTTGTCTGGGTGAACAAACCCTTGGAGCTCAGTGGAAAAGCGAGAGTTTGGAGTTTTGCTGAGGAATGTCAAATCCTGCCCGCCTCTGTTTAGAATGTCAACAGCTGGCAGTAAAAATCGAATCCAACTTTCAGTTTATTGACCCTGACCACTATTTTCTCTTTGTTTAGCCTGAAATAGGTTTTGTTCTCTCAATTGACAGTGTAAAGTCTTCTATTTTAGATGTATATGTACTTGACATTGACATTTTATGTTGATGCCTTGGTGCAATTTCCTTCATTCACAGTGCAATCCTTGCTTTTATGTCACAGGGGACACTTCTGTCTAACTGTGATTAGAAGTTAATAGAAAGACACTCCTAACCACACTCCCCATGACAGTTTTACTCAGTCTTTGCATCTTCTGCTTCCCACACAACACACACTTGCCTTTGATTGTCCTGATTGTTTGTTAAATAAAATATTGCCAAAACTGAAGAACCTGCAACTGAAATTTTACAATATCAGCATAAGCATTTGTATAGTAGTACAAACATCTGCAAAAGTGAAATTAGAGGAGAAGAGGAACAGAAGTTGTGAAAGGAAGGACAGGAAAAAGGATGGAAAAAAGTCCAAAGGAGAAAAAAATAAAAGGAAAAGTAGACCAAAATAGGAAAGGAAGAAAAACAGAGGAGTCAATGTGATAAAGAGATAAAGTAGGGGGAAGGAGGAGGAGAAGCACGAGCAGAAAATGGGACAGGGGCAGGAACCGGTCTAAACCAGCATGGTCTGACTCTTAGGGCTATATACCCCTCCTCACTTCCTCCCTCCTCCCCCTCCTCCTCATCTTTCCTCTGACTCAGACTGGCTGAACTTTTTCTTTTAGCGCTCCGTCATCTGCTTGTTGTCACCAGGAACAATTTGGATACACATTTCTCAGAAGTGTAAGAGGATCCACGGCAGGGGCGGCGATTGCAGGATGGTCCTAGACAGAGTGACAGGCAGGTGTTTCCCAGCACATTACATAAGAAAGCAGGGGCTCATAAGCAGAAAAATTGGGCGTATCGATTATCAGCTATACATGCTTGGGATTGCTGAACATCCACACATAGCTCTGGGGGAACGGCCTGTGCCTTTGCTTTACTGTATGCCTTGTTTGCTCAGTTGGAATCTTTGTAAAGCATAACATCAAAAATTTCTATTAGAAGCAGTGAATGCACATGTACCAATGAAGCATTCTGCTGACACAAAAATGCATTATGTTGCCTTTACAGTTATCGGAATATTAACAATTAGAAGCTTATAAAGCACATAACACCTGCTACACAGCTAATCTGCATGGTCTAAATAAATATTTGTTTTTTAATCCTAATGGGGAAATTAATTAACCACAGGAGACTGAGGTGAAAGGTGACGGTTCAGCGGTAAAAACAATGAACTACAACTAACCAAATGCATGACGATATCAGACGACTGATTCAAGCACCATTCGTTAACATTTATGTTATGTAAATTTCTCAGGCCCAGTAATTTCTCCTCTTGTACACTGAAAACTCTTCTTCATTCTGCCTCTTCCGTATAAAAAAATAACTAATTATAAACTATGTCTACGGTCTAAAAAAAGTGGAGCTGGGAGTTACATAAAACATGAAGCAATAATTTTGAGTAAAATGCAACTGAAATATATAAAATCAAATTCAAACAATCATTAAGGAAACTATGCTTGGTATAAACTGAATGTATGCCAGTCAAGTACATTTTATTTAACCAGATTCCATTCAGTTTGAGATTTTACATTGTACTTATGCAGCCAAATTAAGTGGAAAATTTACATTTAATCAAATTACTTAAAATCAGCACTGGGCATGAATAGTTTGTGAGTGCTTGCAGCAGCTTGGCTGATTGAGAGAAACACTGCAACAGTAACCAAATGAAGGATGAAAATAAGGTGAGCGCACAGCAGCAGAAAACAATGTTAATGCATTGTTGCACATAAAAGGTACATAAATGATAATTTCTTTTTCATTTATTTGCTGCTTTGGTCATTTTGGGAAACTTAGTAGTGATTACATACGGACCCCTCATTAATAAAAAAAAAAAACACCATCACAGTTGGTAAGTTTGTCAGTAGCCTCGGGGTCTCATGATGCTGTCATTAGGTTTTGTTTTGGAATAACTGGGAGCAGTTATAAAACCTTGATACGAGGGGGTCGGGGGGCGGGGCGGTCAGAGGCAGTGTCTCGGTCTCTGGGGCAAATTCTCTCTGATGTAACCTTGCTGTCGGTCACTCAGCTCATGAGAAACGCCACTGTTCCTGGATTCAGCTGCCAGCTCCTAAATTTACTTTCCTGGACTGGCTAACGCTGACCTCTGCCTTCACTGGAGATTAGACAGAATCTTTTAATATACATTACATTACATTCCCGCCGTCAGTCACCAGAGCAAAGATGGAATCTCTGCATGGCTGCTGCCGGTTCGCGCCAGTTTGCTTCAGTTAAACAAATGCAGTAAACAAGATGTCACAAGTACTTATGTAAAAAGGAGGAATATACTTTAAAAATAGTTCCTTAAGTAGGCTATAAGAAGTATTCTCAGTAGAACTTAGCTCATGAAAGTTAAGTCATTATCTCATTATGAAAAAAGGACCCTGGTGACTAAATATGTGATGTTATTAGATCTTCATTATATAGACGCATTGATCCATAAGGAGAATTTGTTTAAGTGGACTACTTTAACAACTTAATACATACGTGGGTAATGCTGTCCAGTCGTTGACGAGGGCCCCTGACTTAATCCTGTTTGTGGGATTCCAGTTCATTGGGGTTTGTTTGAAACAGGGGAGGAGGTCCTGCTAGAGGTCAGACTACTCACCTCTGACCTCAACCGATAACTTTGCCAGGAGCCCTGCTGCATGCAAAGCAGCCATCAGTCAGTTCTAGTGTGAAATAGTAATCTCTCTGTGCCGACTCACAGGCTTTATAACTCGTGACTAAAGGCAGCTGTATAGTATAAAAGAAGGCTAGAGCTGCTGCCCTAAAATGATGGGAAAACCTTTGTTTCTATTACCGACGATACCGCTGAGCATTCTCCCTGCAAACTTCTGCCAAACTTACCCCAGTTTTTACATGGTGTTTACTGCACCAGAAGGATTTCATCATCTTTCTTTCAGTGAATCCATGTAGCGATCACCAAAAACTTTGAAAACTCACAGAAAGTAAAAAACCTTTTTCCTCATTGATTTGTAAACTAGAACTAGATGCTGTGTTCCGAGCTCGCAGGCACGTATATAGATGTCGTTTTTCAGGATTTCTTAGGCTTCTATATGTTCTTTTCTTGCTGCGCTTGCCAAATTCCTGCTGGTTCCCAACAAGCATCCATCCATTTTCCTCTGCTTATCCAATTCAGGGCCGCAGGGGGGCTGGAGCCTATCCGAGCTGCTATAGGGCGAGAGCTAACACAGGCGGACATACAATCCTTCATACTCACATTCACACCTATGGCAAATTTTGAATCACCGATTAGCCTAACCTCATTAACGGCATGTATTTGGGCTGTGAGAGGAAAATGGAGCACCAGGAAAGAACCCACGCAGACACAAGGAGAACATGCAAACTGGACACAGAAAAGCCCCAGCCACATGGTAGATTCGAACCTGGGACCTGCTAACCACTGTGGCCCCCTACAAACATGAATTTATTGGTTCTAATGGATGGTGATAATATTTTCTGCTTCTGTCAGTTAATCCAACAAATCGACTTCACTTTTGATTTGGAGCCTGCACAGTTGTTAAGTTCTACAGCAAATTTATATATATATTTAAATTCAACTGAAATAAAAAATATGACACACAGCACCTGAATATTTAAGCAGTAAGCTTTCTGTTTGGGAAAGTTGCTTGTTCAAAACCCCCAGAATGACCATGTGATCTCTACAATACAGTGAAAAAAACAAATCTAACTCTTACATCCTTCCTCAGTAACCATCAAGGTGCTTTTGAGTGCGTAACTTCAGTGAATAAATAGTGATTTAAAACAAATCCTGAATCTCTGAATCCTTGACCGCCTCCTGATTGGAAGAATATGCTCCGTAATCCAAGTAAAGCATGGTTAAGAAAAATGGCTCCATTTGCTCCACAGCTGGAAATCAGTTCCACCTGGACAGAGGCGAGACGGCCCCACTTAGTTTTTCCATTGCTTAACTCTCCAGCTGCTTTGTTTATTACTGTGAAGATCACTTTCTCCTTATAATTAATGTCTATATATAGACGTGCATTTTGAATGTGCTGCAATTTTTGGAAAGCTGTGTTTTGGCCGCATCTGCGAAAGAAAATGTTCCTGTGTTAGCGTCTGCCTTTTAGTAATAGCTGCTTAAAAACAGGCTTACTTTAGATGCACTTTACCTTCCTATAGAGCAGTCAAACGTGCTACAGGGACGAAAATATAAATGAAGTGCCAATTTAATCACACTTGACCATTTTTATTAGAAACGGCAACAAGATTTTTCTATTTAGTTTAAGGAATGAAACCGGTCGAGCTGCTTGTTGCCCCCTTGAAGTGACCAAACCCAGCAGTGAGTGTTGTTGTTCAGGAAGATGTTTTAGTTGCACAGCTGTGCAAGTGACCCTACTCTCAGTCTTCATTACACTGCAGCAAGTGCTCTTATAAAACATAAATATAGTCCACATTGCTATTATGTCAATAACCGCTGTCTTCTGATTCATCAGTCAATGGCACACCTCTACTCTAGGCACATTATACACACCTGCGAAAAGGTATGTGATGGACAAGAGCAGCAAGCTGGGAGGGAAAGTTGTATTTAAAGCAGTGGCAAAAACATAGTGATCTTCTTCTTCACCCGTGAGCACATGTGCTCCTGTATGTGCCCTCAGTGTGATGCTTAAAACCAGTTTCCATATGACACAGCTAAATAGCTCAGCCTTCATTCTTCACAGAGGGAGGGGTGATTGCTGCTGCATGCTTTCTCTGCATTTAGATATGTGTACCACATGCCAGCGGGCACCCCTGCCAAAGCCCCCAGCTCTGCAAAGGGCAGTCAAGGCGCTAAATGACCCCCCTTCAAGCCACCTCCCCACCCCAAATCCATCTGCTAACCTCGCAACCTTGCTGTGGTGCTCGGCCAGTGAGAAGCAGCGCAAACCGGCATGAGCCAGTGCTGAGAGCTCCATCGCCCCCTCCCCGCCTCCGCCTTTCTTCAACTTCTTCCTCCCATATGTGCATGCACACACACAGGATTAGTGCACTTATGGGGACTTGGCGTTGTCTGTTTTTCGCCCTCAATATCACATCATTCGTCGAACACAGATGGCGTGCGTTTGCTAAAAGAACATTCGAGTTTGATTAGAAATGAGGTTGTGTTTCACTGCCAATTATTTGACTGGATAGACTTCACTCTTGTTTTAACACTTCTTGTCTGACACTTAATAAACAAACATTTAAAAAAAAGGATTTAACCCCACCCCTGCATGTCTGACCTAGGAATCATTAATCTTGAAAAAATATCTATCACACTTCTCTAAAAAAAACATTCTTCTTCTGGAAGTCTAAAACTCAAGAAGAGAAAAACAGCCATAGTTTGCTCACACACTGCAAAAAAACAAAAAACAAAAAAAACACTTCCTCTTCTGTCTCCACTGTTTTCAGCCCCATATGTAAATTGGCAGAAAATACGAACTCTTTGTGACCACTCTTTTATAGCTGGGTGAAAGTCAGTCTAATCACACATGGCTTTTCCAAATAGGTGACAGACACCGTCAGCCTTACATGCGTGAGGTTACACGCGTCTGCTTTCCCGTTTTCCAGCTTTAGTGCAGTTGGTCGGTGAACATAGTTTCTTTTTTGCCATCAGTACTTTTTCTTTTTTTTGCGAGGCTGGTGAATACAATGGGATCGGTTCATTGGAGTGAAAATTATTTCATGGCATGAGAATTTGTTACTGTGGGAGAAAACACACTTTTAGCCAGAGCGGTCCAAATCTCGCAAAGGCATTTTCCTGTCGTTGAGAAGCTGTGAGATACTTTTGTGAGCCAACTTCCAATTAAAGTTTTTGTTTTGTTTTGTTTTGTTTTGTTGCCTTGACCCATTTTCTTGAGTTTTAAAGGCAAATGTGGCAGAATTTAAATTAAGACAGATGCTGCTGCACCCACAGAACACATACAATATGTAAGGTTTATTTCTTTTAAATATTTCTCCATGAAGCTTCTAAATTAACACGTTTTAATATATTGTGTGTTGTTACAGTAGTCTTGCCAGTTCTCCCTGTTTTGATTCAGAGTGTATATAAAAAAAATATGGATGTAACCACTGTGACATCATTGGTTTGCAGGTCATTTAAAAGTCACAAGTTTTACTTTCTTATTTCTTTTTAGGCCGAAGTGAGCATGTTTGTGCTAATTGGGATGCTTATCTTGGCTCGTTAAAGGCGTACATTCGCAAACTCAGCCAAAGTCAAAATACTTAATATATAAACAGTAAGAAAGTTACGAGTCAGATTATGTCCAGGGCCCGATGTATTTGAACTCGATGTAAGAAAAAGATTCTCAGGTAAACTGATGGGAATTTTTTTGCCATTAAGAAATAGTAACTGAAGTAGATGAAACTCTTATGTGACCCAGTCACTTCAGCAAGTTTCCACAACAAACCAATTCTGCTGTGCCATTTTTTTGGCACGTCTGGATGCTCTCACCCCCAGCGCTCCACTTGTCGCTCCCACGAGTCTATTAACCCAGCAATCCAATTTAGGAGCAGGGCTGCTTTTTTTGTCATTTACCTAAGGCGTAGCTTTTGCACCACCATCAAATTTTTCCCGCGCATCAGATTACACTCATTCGTGTCAGACCGATATTTGATAATACAATAATAATACAAATGGAGATCAAATATGCTTTATTGACAGGAATCGGCCAAACGTCAGGTAGCAGAGACAACACAGAGCAGAAGTCAGCAGTTTTTAGGTCGTCTGCTGTGGAGCAGCGGGGCGGAGGAAAGGTTCCTGTCACACATATGAGCAGATCGGTCACATGCTCAGAGCTGAGCAAAAAGCACTTTTCTCTATTCACCATACACCACACGGTGTGAGCACCACCATATATTATGGTAGGTTTGTGTGTTCGGCAGTGTGAGTCTGAGGGTGCGTGCAGCTGATTTTATCTGTGTGGCAGCTGCATGACACAAAGGCAGCAGGCTGGTTAAAAAACAAACTTTCAAGTCGAACTAAGTTCAAGAGGTCATGCGGCAAAACCAGTCCCTTAATATTATATTATGTGACCTTGTTCTGATACCTCAAGGTTTCTGTTTGAGTCACCCTGAAACCATATGAACGCCTGTCAACGCTTATCATCCTGAAAAATGATCACAGGAGCGTCAGCACCTATTGGAATTACTGGCAAGATAAAAACAAAAATGTGCCCCTGAATTTATTATCATTACTTACTATTTTTTTCCCAGCTTTATATATAGAGGAACCGACACTCTTCAGATAAATAGAGTCTGCAGAGTTTGTCCCACTTTAATGTGACCTCTCACCCACTGACATAGCAGAGTTTCCTCTCTCCAAGGCCACAAACAAACTGTTCGCCTGGATTCTCTCCTGCTACCAAATATATTTTATAGCAGGGATGGTTCCACTTGTGTCGCTGCAGTTCTTTGGTAACATGTCTTAGCAGGAGCCACTCCCATCTCACAGCTCAGCTCTACTTTCTAGTTGGATCCTGTATGTTCTCCTAGTGCATATGCTTCTGTATGTTTACCAAATACATGCAGGTTGGTTATTCAGGATACTCCTGTTATTGTCTTTGACCAAGTGAGAGGCTCAAATAGTCTTCGAGAAACTACACTGAATCTTCTAAATGATGAGGTTTGCAGACGTGGGCTATTCAGCTTTGCCATCAGATAACCTGAGTTAATACAAAATGCTGCTTTTAAATGATTATTTCACTTAATAAGAGGAAAAAGCTATCCAAACCTACCTGGCCCTGTGTGAAAAAGTAATTGCCCCCTAAACCTAATAACGGGTTGTGCCACCCTTGGCAGCGGAAACTGCAAACCAGACTGGCAATGAGTCTTTTGCATCCCTGAGGAGAACCTTTGGTACACTCTTCTTTGCAGAAATGTTTTAATTCAGCCACACTGGAGGTTTTCAAGCATGAATGACCTGTTTAAGGCCTAATTACTTTGAATAGGCCACTCCAAAACCCTTCATAGGTGCACTTCCTCGCGTGTTTCAGATCATTGTCCTGCTGCACAACACAAATGTTCAGGCCATTTTGTCTCGTCAGTCCACAGAATTTTTCCCAAAAGTCTCAAGATGGTTTTTTTTAGCAAATGTGAGACGAGCATTTGTATTCATTTTGGTCAGCAGTGGTTTTCTCCTTGGAGCTCTCCCATGGATGCCATTTTTGCCCAGTCTCTTTCTTCTTATTATTATTATTGAATGATGACCTCTGACCTTAACTGAGGCAAGTGAGGCCTGCAGTTCTTTACATGTTGTTCTGGGTTCTTTTGTGACCTGGATGAGTCATCATTGTGCTCTTGGAGTAAGCTTTCTCCATTTGTGGATAATGGCTCTCACTGGAATCCCAAAGCCTTAGAAATGTCTTGGTAACCCTTTCCAGACTGACAGATGTCAGTGAATTTGTTTCTCATCTGTTCTCGAGTTTCTTTAGCTCGTGGCATGATCTGTTGCTTTTTGAGATCTTTTAGTCTGCTTCACCTTGTCGGACAGGTTCTATTTAAGTGATTTCTTGATTGAACAGGTCTGGCAGATCAGCAGATCATTATCTATAAACTGTATTTTGTATTTACTCAAGTTATCTCTGTCTAATATTAAAATTAGTTTGAATATCTGAAATATTTAAGTGTGAGAAATATGCAAAAAAGAAAAAACAAAGATTAATACTTTTTCACAGCACTGCATGCTCTTATTTTGCTCTGAATATGGTCACACATAAGCTACAGTAAAACCTCAGTCAGATTTATCAGTTCACTATAAAACTGACAATACAACATGTGTGGCCATGCCTGCCGATTGCACTGAAGCCTGTGGTGAAAAAGGCATGTGCAACACGTCGGATTGCTGAACTTTTTCTTTTTTTCTTTTTATTCTTCCTTTCTTTCTTTGCTTTTTTTAAGTTTTACTTTTGATTTCGACATTTCTAATGGTGCGTCCTGGAAATCATGTTTGGCACAGAAATCATTGAAATGTTTACACAAGTAGGTGCAATACACCCAGGCAGAAGTCCACGATCTTATGGGTTGAACTTTGGATCAAAATCATTAATTGGTTACATATTGGTTATTAAATATGACAAATATGATTTTCTTTTTTAATTAACAGGCAACATAAACACAGAAAGCTTTTTTGAGAAAAATACATTGTGGTCACAAATGCCACAGGATGTGTTTGTTATAAGTAGGCCATGTGTGCAGTGAGCCGAAACTTCTTTTTTTTTTTTTTCCTAGGTGTGTTCTGTCTCATCAGGCCATTTAAACGTGTCTGCGGTGTACTGTTTAAAGGGCCATGTGATGTCACCACAGATTAGACACTTTAGTGTAGGGGAAGTCTAGCTGAATGCGCTTGACAACAGTGCAGCCAATGAGAGCACAGTGTTCCTAGCTGTCTCCTCGCTCTCTCTCTCTCTCACACACACACACACGCACACACACGCAAGCAGTTTGAGTTTCACTTCCCTTTGTTAAGCCCGATGCTGAAACATGTTTTTGCTGCTTTGTAAACCTTGCAGTCCTTTGTATAGCTCGAAGAGTGAGAGTGAGAGCATGAAATTGGAAAGAGACGTGGTTTACGTGAAACTGCTGCTTTCCTAAATAAATTCTTTAAGTCTTTAAAGCGCAGTATATTTGTACAGGAAATCACTGAATGGAAATGAATGTATTCCAAACTGGCTCCACATTGACATAAAATAACATGTAGAGCACATGCGTGGAGGGTTCCTAAGTGTTTTTGCACTTTTTGCTTTTTTTTTTTGTTGTTGCTAATGTCCACTAAGGTCATGAGAAGAAGCAATTCAGAACTCTTGAGCACAAATATTACATGGAGCCTGCAGGAAAGAGAACAAAGGTCAGAGCTGTTTTTGTTGCTCACTGCTGCAGGCGTCACTAGAAGGAATTTCTGATTCATTGCTTCATGTTTTAAGCAGTTAAGATTTGCTGACCTCTGCAAAATCAACGCACCAATTAGAACACACATTTATTTTTCTTTTGGATTCAACTGTACAGGTGGATGGTGCTATAGATTTGCATCATGTCTAACAGAGCAGGCACTCATTTTCAGTGCATTCCTATTTAAAGTGACACTTTCCCACACGCACTTTAGCACAAAACAACAGACATACAGATGCCTAAATACAAATACACACAAGTCAGAACAAGCAGAAACATGCAGGAAGGCCTCGCACGTGTACCCTGTCATGTGGTTAGACACACACCCTCCATATGTTGTTGCAATTAAATGTCTAGAGCTGCACACAGGAAGCTTGAATGCGTGGTTGTGTGTGCAGGCGTGCGTGACTGTATGCGTGCATGTGAGTGTGTGGACTGCTCGCCTAATTTTTGCCAAACAGTTGTCTGCTGTGTGCGCGCATGTGTTGTGAATTACTTTAATTTGATGCATGCTCACGCACACACGTGTGCAGTAAATTTCTGCCTTCATGCTGATATCGATTTCAGTATGTTTATATTGTGTGATATAATCTTAAATGTGCGGTCTGTATTATTGGACAGAAAGTTCTCAAAGGTCTTAAAAAGAACAGGAACAGTTCAGGAGAACTTTGCTGTCTTAAATCTTTGCATAATAATGTGATCATAGTAACAACAGAGTTCAGTGTGACTTCCTCCTGAGTATGAACAAGTTGTTCTGAGCTGTACTTTCAGATATGATCACAAAACATGTGTATTTATAACTGAATGTGTGTATTGTGTCTGTCAAGTGTGGATTTCTCTGCCTGATTAAAGGAAACACTTGTGTTGTGTATATTTCATATACACACCAAAAGGCTTCAATAAATGAAATAATTCACCTCTTCTCTCTTTGATATTTTTAATATGCTCATTATGAATCATTCTTTCACAAATCAGGGAAGTATCTTGCAGAGATTATTAACTTTTTTTAATGCTTTCAATGTCACAATAAGCTTCTTTAAAAACAATGCCTGGTGTCAGGCTGTCAGGTCAGCAGATTGCTAACATGTTTTTATTTGTTAAATGTCACATTAATCAGCCCATAAAACAAGATTCTAATGAAAGCCTTTGATCTTGTAATATGACCTGACAGTTTGGTACCTGATCATATGTCTGATCATGTGTTTTCTTGTTTTTCATTCTATATTTCAGGTATATTGCTGCTCTGTGTAATGTCAGAGTGCAGCAGCCTTTTGTTTACAGGATGTTGACTTGACTAATCCGCCTCTCTAAAGTTCAGCTGCTGGGTACAGTGTGCTCTCATACTGCACGTCACAAAGTCTGCCTTCATTGCTCCATCCATCGGAGCCAGTCTGCCTTACTCTTCAGTTGCTATTTTTGCGATTTAAGATCTGATATGTCACAATGGGCCTTCTGTGTCCTAGTCAGTCTCACGTTTCACTGGTTTCAGGAACAGGTAAACCTTGTAGTAACTCAGCCAAGCTTGCATCATCACCCACCAAGGTGAACTGATATCAAAACACAAGACACGAACCAATAAAAACATCTAACTCAGTCCTTTGTTCTTATTTGCATCTTGTGACTCAGCTTTATGCGTTTTTGCATCAAAGTATTTCCAAAGATTGAATAATACAGTTATTACTTAAGTTGCTATATTTCTCCTCTTCTTTGCTTTCCTATTTTTTAAATGCTATTTTCTTTTCATCAGCTGTCATTTCTCTTTCCCAGTTTCTTATTTTCCCCACTTCCTCTCGTCTCCTTTAATCTCTTCCACCACGATTATCTCTTCCTCATGAACATGCATTTGCTCTGTCTTCAGTTACAGTGTTGCATATCCAGAAACTTCTTTACAACCCTAATTCCAAAAATGTTGGGATGCTGTGTAAAGAGTAAATAAAAAACAGAATGCAATGATTTGTGAATCTCATAAAGCATTTTTTTTTCACAATAGAACACAAAAAACATATCAAAAGAAATTGAGACCAGCTGCTGGACTTTCGGGAGGGGAATGATCTTGTCTCATAGAGGATTCTCAACAGTCCTGGATCTTTGTTGTAATTTTCATTTCATGATGCTTCAGTTGGTTAAAGGTCTGGACTGCAGGCAGGTCAATTCATCGCCCGGACTCTTCAACTACAAAGCCATTGCCACTTTGTCTCAGTCCATTTTAAATGAGCTTTGGCCCAGAAAAGACAACAGTGTTTCTGCATCATGTTCACACATGCCTTCTTCTTTGCACGATAGAGCTTTAACCTGCATTGTGTTCACAGACAGTGATTTCTGGAGGTGTTCCTGAGCCCACACGGTGATTTCCATTTCTGTTTTTAACACAGTGCTGCCTGAGGGCCCCAAGATCACGAACATCCAATATTGATTTCTCCCGATTCTCTGAATATTTTGATGATATTACGTACTGTAGATGATGAGATATTTGAAATCTTCTTGTATTTTGACAAACATTAGCCTGAAATTTTTCCATGATTGGTAGATGCAGTTTATTGCAGACTGGTGAGCATCTCCCCTCTTTGCCTCTCTAAGATGCTTTTTATATACCCAGCCATGTTACTGACCCGTTGCCAGTTGACCTAACTGGTTGCAAAATGTTCCTCCAGCTGTTTCTTTTTAGTTTTGCTTTTCCAGCCCCTGTACCAACTCTTTTGACACATGTTTTTGTCATCAAATTCAGAATGAGCTAATATTTTTCACGAAATAGTAAAATATCTCAGTTTGAACGTCTGTGAATAAAATATGGGTTTATGAAATTTATAAATCATTGGATTCTGCTTTTATTTACATTTTACAGCATCCCAACTTTTTTGGAATTGGGGTTTTACATGATGAATGATAATAATACTGAAGATTATTTGGCAGAAAATGTTTAAATCCAGTGTCATTGCAATATTTAAAACACTCACATCAACTTTTACTGGTTATCTTCTCAGTCTTGTGTGTTTATGTGACCTGGACTAGGGATTAAAACAGCTGAGTGACCTTCAGACGCTCCAGCTGGGTTTTTGGAGAGAGGAACAGAGAGGAGGAGGAGGAGGCAAAGGGGTTTCCCATGGGGTTCTGGTGGATGGGTGTCAGGGGGTACATCAGGGGTGGAATTTGTTTTCCCAGTTCTGTTTCCGCAAAACATTCCCCATTGAGTTTCTTCTTTCCAGAGGGAAAGATCCAGATTGTCAGACTCACAGTCGTGCTGTGGAGTTATTTTGCAGCCTCAGCCATAACTGTGTTTTTCAATAGAAGGAAGAGGAACACACAGCTAATACACCTCTGCACTTACTTGATGCAACGTGACAGTAATACCGCTTGTCTAGCTGAATTGAAAGGGGAACTCCATGTGCGTGGTGTCCTTTAACAACTATTAGGTAGTTTAAAAAAAAACTGCTTCCTGAATTGCTGGGAGAATCCTCCCTGATCTCAATCTGTGACATTGATTTCACGCTGGTGTCAAGCTTTGGGTTTTTATTTTTCAGTTTCACCTCACATCACACAAAAGTCCATCAGTGGCTGTTAAAGGAATAATGAACATCACAGAGGCCTTGACTGAAGAAGGAAACTCCCGCCATTGTAAAACAGTTCTATGTACACAGTAATAGTTCCCTAAAACACATCTGAAAAAGCCTTTGCCTTGTTAAGGACAAAAGGTGAAAAAAGACAAAATATACGTGTTCTCTGGAGTGACAAATCACGCGTTTCCGTCTGGTAGTCCAGTGGATGAGTCTTGGTTTGGCGGTGGCCAGGAGAACAGTACTTGTCTGACTGCATTGTGCCAAGTGTAAAGTTTGGTGGAGAGGGGATTATGGTGTGTAGTTGTTTTTCAGGATTTGGGCTCGGCGCCTTAATTCCAGTGAAAGGAACTCTTAATGCTTCAGCATACCAAGACATTCTAGACAATTTCATGCTCCCAACTTCATGGGAACAGTTTGGGGATGGTACTTCCTGTTCCAAAATGACTGCACACCAGTGCACAAATCAAGGTCCATAAAGACATGGATGAGTTTGATGTGGAAGAACTTGACTGGCCTGCACAGAGTCCTGACCTCAACCCGACAGAACACCTTTAGGAGGATTTAGAGTGGAGACTGCGAGCCAGGCTTTCTCATCCAACATCAGTGTCTGACCTCACAAATGCACTTCTGGAAGAATGGTCAAAGTTTCCCATATAAACACACTCTTAAACCTTGTGGAAAGCCTTCCTAGAAGAGTTGGTATAGCTACAAAGGGTGGGCCGACAGAATGGGATCCCACTCAAGTTCGTATGCAAGGCAGCCAAGCGAATACTTTTGGCAATATAGTGTGTGTTTTCAAACAAACTGGGTCGAAAAATATCTCATGCCACTGGAACAAAGTCCCCTCAGGAAAACACTGCTGCCTGTCGTACAGTAGGCTTTGGCACATAAGCACAAAATATCAAATCAGCCAATTGCATGGCAGCAGTTCAGTGCATTTAGGTATGTAGACATGGTCAAGACGAACTGCTGAAGTTGAATTGAGCATCAGAATGGGAAAGAAAGGTGATTTTAAGTGACTTTGAATCTGGCATGATCTATAGTGACAGACAGGCTGATGTTCTGGGATTTTCCCACACAACCATCTCTGGTGTTTACAGAGAATGGTCCAAAAATGAGAAAATATCCAGTGAGCGGCAGTTCTCTGGGTAAAAATGCCTTGTTGATGCCAGAAGTCAGAGAACAATAATCAGACTGCTTCGAGCTGATAAGAAGGCGTCAGTAACTCAAATAACCACCAAGAGCACCTCTGAACACACAACATGTCAAACCTTGAAACAGATGGGCTACAGCAGCAGAAGTGCCTCTCCAGTCAGCTAAGAGAGAGGAAACTGAGGCTACAATTTTCATGGGCTCGCCAAAATTGGACAACAGAAGACTGGAACAATCGTGCCCCTTAGTACCAAATGAGCATCATTTGCCACACATGCAAGAACTTAGCAACAAGTGGGAGAAAGACACTTTTAACAGCAAGGACAGCCATCTGGCACAGCCCCTTGGGGCATACAATGACCTTTGCACCATATTAGGCATTTTAGATTAAATTATTAATCAAGAAAATACCTGAAAGATCAATCAGCAATAGACATTACTATGATAATATGTAAGGCAAATGTTACAGTGTGTGTGTGGGGGGGGGGGGGGAAGAACAACTATCCCGGACCATCGTCTTCTTTAAAACGATCTAAAACTATCCTAAAAGTACTGAAAGGTTCACAGCTCACAAAGACTGCGGACAAATGTTTTTGTTTTTTTTTTAAAAAGTTACTGAGTGTCAAAAAACATCAAAGTGGTGTCACTGGGTTCAAAACAGCTCAGCTAAGAAGAATGTGTTGTTGACTGCCTGGCAGCCGAGAGACTGCCCGACCGGTTTGAAAGATGAAAACATCGAAAGATGAGCAACAGAGAGACACTGAAACACAGTCGCGCCTGCCTCTCTGTTCGCACGTTCACTCCTCCCCAGTGAACCTGTGATCCACCTCGTGTTTTTGTGAAAGATGACTCCCTGCTCACCAACACCTGGGCTTTAAAAGCAGGCTCACTGCCAAGAGAAGGAGAAAAACAAACCAGACAGGTTTCGGCTTTCCCTGCAGTGAATAACAAATGTGAGAGAAGTGAGTGGGAGGAAGGAGCAGAAAGAGACAGAGACAGAGAGAGGTGAGGCTGTTTGTCTTAGTTTCATCCCTGCAACCTTTGAGAGCTGTTTTACTGCCCATTGACAAGGGACCACCAGGATTTCCTCTGAAGTAGCAGTTTACTGTAAGCCTGTGGGTGGGGGTGCTTTTTGGCAGGGTGGATGTTTCCAAGGGGTATGGAAATAGCGGTACAGTGGGGTGGAGATTGTCCACCCGTAGCAAAGAGGTCATAATTCCACAAAGTCGCAACCACGCTCCAAAAGTCTTCGGTGTTACTGAAAGAAATCATCAGCTCAGCACATTCCAGTCGAAGAAAACACACAAAGGAAAAAAGGAAACTAGATGATAAATGCTAAAATATTTTTTTCTTTTTTTTTTTTAAGAATGTCTATTTATTTTGAACAGCAACAGCAAAACAATGAAACAAACAAAAAAAATGGGGAAACACTGTTTTTTTTTTTTTTTTTTTGCTGGGTTTTCTTCTTCTTTTTGTTATTTTTCCTTCATATAAAATGCAGCTGCTTCTTTGGTCCATTAACCAGACAGAGATCTAAAAGGAAACCAGAGGAAACTGGATCTTTAAAAAGTAAAAAAAACAAAACAAAAACAAAAAAATGTATCCTCTGTGCCATCACGTGTGTTGGAGTTTCTCCACTGGTTTCTTAGAAAACAGCTCTGTGCGTGTCTGTGCAAACCTCTGGCACCGTATCCTCTCCAGGGGGATGAGCGGAATCAAAACACTGCAGTCCTCCAATCGTGACATCACTCCAGTTGTTGTTACTCTGAGTGTCCAAAGGCATAAAGAAATAAAAGATGGGGAAACCGCCGCGGTAGAAGGATTGTTAGTGTGACAGCAGGTTGTTCTTAAACACAAACCAGCAATCAATGATACTAATTTCAACCGTATGGTTGCGCTACAGTGAAAGTCAGGGGTTCATCAAAATCATCAGAAACAATGGGGATCGTCGATGTCCGTACAGAATTTGGGGAAGATTATCCAATATAATAGCAGTTGTGCTTTATTTCAGTCTGCATCATAACGGCAGGCTGGCTGACAGAACAGAAATGCTATTCCAGCTGAAACCAAACACAAAGCAGCTGCCTTTAAACTCCAGCACTGCGTTTATGGTGACAGACTAGCTGCATGTTCTTACATCTGTGAGTCGCATTAAAAGTGACCAGTGAGGAACATTTCAAAGTGACCGTAGCTGCATGTTTACAGAAGCCGTTCTCAGTCACAGAGAAAGACTACAGCAGTTTCAGAGACTCATTTACAGCTCTGAGTTAAAGTGTAATTATCAAAGAGAAATCCTTTTGTCAGTTTGATTACAATAATCGGAGACACGCAGATTATAAATCTTTATTGTAATATCTCAAAACCTGTTTAATCTCTGTACTTTGGTACAGGTCATCAGCTAACACCTTGAAATAAAAATGAAAATAATAAATAACCCGAGTGTAGGCACAAGTGTCAGAGCTGGCAGACACTAAAAAC
The DNA here is from genome assembly GCA_034780415.1 of Cichlasoma orientale. Taxonomy (NCBI): domain Eukaryota; kingdom Metazoa; phylum Chordata; class Actinopteri; order Cichliformes; family Cichlidae; genus Cichlasoma; species Cichlasoma orientale. The sequence continues at coordinate 9,010 of JAVDPK010000165.1, read as the reverse complement.
GGCCCCAAACTGTGTTTGGACGCAAACTTTATCTCAGAGATCAGAGTTACAGAGACAAAGTGTGTAAACATGTCTTGACCGAACACATGTTTATACTTAAAAAGGTCCCAACTGAGATTTGGAGTCACCCGTGTTTGTTTGTTTTCCTTTTTCTATTTTTTTACGAGGGCTCGAGCTGCCTCGTCTCATCCACGTCAACTAAATCAGTTTATCTCATCCCTTTGCAGCACTGCATGAACCAGCGGACCGTTTCATTATCTCTTATCTCCAAGTTATCAGGTTCAGAAAATCTGAGTTTCACTTTTCACTTAACAAAACAGCAGCAATTAAGGACTATCTGAATCAGAAAAAGCACCATGATTATAAATATTGATAACGTTGCTCCACATTATAGTTCTATACTGAACCAGCCTGTTTTCTGTTTAATGGAAAATAAATAGTTAAGCGGCATGTCTAAGCTTCTCGTGCTCTACTCTTATTTTTGCTTTTCCGTCCCACATTACTATTGTAAACAGACATACGGTAACATGTCACAAATGTTCCATGCAAAATCTGGAAGAATGGCATGAGTAACATCATCTGGGATTCATTTTAAGTTTGTCTTTTGCACGGGAAGCGCTCAATAAATCTTTGTGTTGGTATGAGCAACACAGCAGTCTTGTCATCAGTCTCGCAGTGCCAGTGTTTTGATGAATGGATTGTTGAGCGGAGCCCCATGTTTGGTTTGATGTCTGGACTGAGGTGTTGCAAATGTCAGATAAACTCAACCCAGCCTCACAGCAGTTTGTGATACAGTCATGAGCTTTTAATTTATTGATTCCTGTTGCTGGACACAATTTCCCAACATTATTTCATGTTCCTGAACGCGACTTTCATCAGTCTGTTCTCGTATGCTAAAAGGTAAGAAAAGGTCAGCTTTTGGAGGTTGGAGGAGTGGCGGAGGAATAGGAAGATTTGACTTTCGAGCCAGAGACTGATGAAGGGAGGGTCTGCTCAACCGGCTAACGACTTGTGACTGGCAGGTTGTTAACCAATGTTAACCAATTCATACCACAAGTTTTGAAATATGGTATGACCTAGATTTACACAACAGGTTTGGGGTTTTTTTTTTTTTTTTTGGCTGACTGAGCCCACAAACGCAGCAGGAGTGTTTTCAGAGGGCATGTCAGAAAGCTGTGTTCCCAGCGATTTCTATAAGACGAAGTCTTTTTGCAACCACAGCTGCCACTATCTGGTGGCCTTCAGATAGAAAGCAGGTTTAACGTACTTCCACATTGGTTTTAATTTTTCCAACCCGGATGCTACATTCATGTTTTATACTGTCTGTGGTTCGGCATTAAAAATGAATGGCTTAGGTTTAGAAAAACATCATGGTTTGGTTTAAAATACAGCAGTTGCCGCGTGTTTTCTTGGTTGCAATGGTGACATGCCCCTGCTTTCTCTACAAAACATATGTGCTTACAATATGTAATGCATTTCCTGTTGAATTGCACTGCTTACAAATTAATGTTCGCTGACAAGAAAAAAGACGCCACAATTTGTGTCTGCGAACACAAAAAATAGATTTGTTCTTCACGACTAGTTCATGAACTGCCACGAGACTGCGGTGGGTAACTTTAGGCAACACTGACCCAGTATTAGCTCATCAGCAAGTCACGGGGAAAGGGTTATCAAGTTCAATATTCATTTACTTTTTCCTTTCTTTTTGGTTTCCACCAGCTGTGTTGGTATATCTGGCTTGTTTTGCTTTAACATGCTACTTGATGTTAACCAGCCAGCTGGAAGCCATAACAATCAAAGCACTGGTTTGAGCTCATAATGCTCAGAAATCCTCAAAAACCCATGCTGTTGGGTTTAAACCATTGTCTGACATGCTCTCAGTTTCAGGGTGTGCACTTGTCAAGCAGCACCTGACAAGGCTGAAGGGAGTGCCTTTTGTATCGAGGGTATTTGGTGATAAGCCAAAGCGTTAATCTAAGTTTAACTCTGATATAATAGTGTTGAGTAAAAAAAAAGTCCGATCGTCAACATTATGATTCATCCTCATGAATGAATCACGAATCATGTCTGTTCATCAAACAGTTCCCGAGGCATTTCACCAGCTCGCTTCACTGAATTGCAAACTTTTCTTAAAAAAAAAGTCTCAAAGCCTTTAAATATTTCTGTGACCTTGAATTAATAATAACAGTGCAATACGAGAAGAAATGAAAGGCAACTCGCGATAAGATCTAAATCTAAATCCTTCTTTCAGCGCTGCTTTATAACAAAGAAGAGACTAGGTCAAGCTGTCAAAGCGTGATTTTACTTCCTCTTCTTTAATGTCTGTGGTTTTGGAACAAAATGTACAGCTTTCGTCCTCCTAAACTCTAATATCCTGTAGGTGAGAGTCAGAGTGAGATCACAGCTCTGCATTCTGTTCACTAAACCACTAAAAGGTTGTTTAAATTTTGCACATCATTCAACTTTATAGCTTCCACAGCTGACTTTATAACCTACATGCCTCAAACAAGGTGGAAAGCACCTGAGATAGACCATATACAAACCAAGGTCAGTGAAAATAGCTTAATGGATTCTGCGATCTGTACAGTTTGCAGTTATGTAACTGGTGAATTACGCACAGCTAAACTGAAAAAGGTTCAAAGGGCAGTGACTTTAAAATGCTGTCCAGCTTTTAAATGATGTGCACACAGGTGTGATCTTTGTGGGCCATGAAAACCTGAGAAATTTAAACAGCATCTGCGACTACAATGGCACACGAAATGGACAGCACACATAATGAGAAAGATAGATGCGTCATAACTGGTGTTTATCCAAATGCTTTCTCCAACCATCTGCTCTTCTGTCAGACCATGTTGTCTGTTTCTTGGATCCACATAAGCTTCAGCATCACATGACAAAGTTTCTGATGAACGGGTGCAAGAATGGGTTTGTATCTGGGGTTATCTCTTGTTAGGTGAACTGGGCTTATTAACTTCTCTTGGTGATACTGTCACGGGGGGCAGCTGTTAATCCTTTTTGTTTTTGTTTGTTTTTTTGCATATGTTCCCTCATAACTGCTGTCTTCGAGATATTATATTTGCTAAATCCTTGCATTTCATGTCTAACCTCTCTCCAGACTGAATCCAGTGTTATTGTTTCACACATTTTTGTGCTGCATGAGTGTTCATGGCAGAGGTTGGGTTGGCTATTGGGAATAAAACCAGACTTAGACGCACTGTTTGTGGTTCGATTACAGCAACAAAAGCACCATGGTTAAAGTTAGTGAGAGTTTATAGTTACTTATTACTGTTTATGTGCTTAAATATTTAACCAACTGTGTTTCTCTGACCTCAGCCTCAAGTTAAACATAACCGTCCATCAATTTTTTTAATCTGCTTATCCAGTTGAAGGCTGGAGGGTGGCTGGAATCTATCCCAGCTGTCATAGCAGGTCCACCCCGGACAGGTCACCAATCTACTGAAGCACTAACACAGAGACAGAGAAGCATTCACACTCACACCTGAGGCCAGTTTGGAATCACCTATTCACCTCACAAGGTTAAGGTAAACAGAACAATAAAAATGCTAATCACACTTTTGTTGCTACAAGCAAAGAAATAAAATAAATGTCATCATGTTATTGCTCAACATTTTGTCATTGTGCTCTGCAGCTTTTATTTTTCACTGTGCAACTGGAAAGATGCATTTAGTTAAAGTTATGTGGACATTTGACTTGTGTAGATCTGAGCTGTTCACACACACCTGAACCATCAAATGTGAATATAAAATGTTAACATCCCATAACAGCGCTATGTAAACCTGGTGACACGTCTGTACACTGAACTTCAGCTTCAGTGGTAAATACTGAGTCATGAGTCAGGAAGGCAGCCACCAACACCTCCACACCACCCCACCTCATGTGAGTCAGTGGGAGAGCTACAGCCTACCTTTGTGCTCTTGTCTCCTGTAGGTCCACACACCAAGACTGCCTCCAATCAGAACACAAACACACACAGCAAAAATGTATATCTTTAACCACTGAAAAAAGATTAAACAAATCTGTTCAAATATTATGTTTTTCAAAAATATTCCAAATTCTTTTACAGATTTAAGGATTTAAATATCCTCAATCTCTGTAAACGTGACCTTTTTTGAAAATATACAACCTGCTGATAAACTATGAATGTATCTTTTTAACGTCATTTAAAATAAACTCATTACTTTATACAATCACCACCCTATTCATTAGTTACATCTTGCTAGTACTGGGTTGGACCCCCTTTTTTTTTTTCAGAAGAGCATTAATTCTTTGTGGCACAGATTGAACAAGGTGCTGGGAAAATTCCTCAGAGATTTTGGTCCATATTGACATGCTGCAGATCTGTCAGCTGCGCATCCAAGATGACAATTTCCCGTTCTGTGCTGTATTGCGATGTGGTGACTGTGGAGGCCTTTTGAGTACAGTGAACTCATTGGCATGGTGCATTATCCTGCTGGAAGCAGCCATCAGAAGATGGTTACACTGTGATCATAAAGGGATGGACATGGTCAGCAGTAACTCTCAGGTAGGCTGTGAGGTTTAAACAGTGCTCAGTTGGGTTCAAATTGTGTCAAGGAAATATCCCTCACACAATTATACCACCAGCAGCAGCCTGAACTGTTGATACAAGGCAGGATGCTTTCATTATATTTACATCAAATTCTGATCCTACCAGCTGAATATCACAGCAAAAATCATCAGACCAGGCAATGTTTTTCCAGTCTTCAACTGTCCAGTGTTGGTAAGCCCTTGCAAATTGTGCCCTCAGTTTCTTGTTCTTAGCTATGGCACCAGTGTGGTCTTCTGCTCCTGTAACCCATCTGCTTCATGTTGTGCATTCAGAGATGCTCTTCTGTTATGACAAGTGGTTATTTGAGTTCCTGTTGCCTTCCTATTACATATTGAAACAGATTAAACATTCTCCTCTGGTCTCTCGCAGCAACAAGGTATTTTCACCCAGAGAACTGCCGCTCACTGGATATTTTCTCTTTTTCGGACCATTCCCCGTGAACCCTGGAAATGGTTGTGTGGGAAAATCTCAATAGAATGCGAAATACTCAGACCAGCTCAACCGGCAGCAACAATCATGCCACATTCAAAGTCACTAAAATCACCTTTGCTCGGTTTGAACTTCAGCAGGTCATCTTAACTATGTTTACATGCCTAAATTGAAGCAGCATTGAGTTGCTGCTATATGATTGGCTGATTACATATTTGTGTTAACGAGCAACACGTTGAACAACCTAACGAAGTGGCCGATGAGTGTATGATGCATTGAATTGTACATTTTGTTGGATGTGTGGACATTTTCTTACGTCTTTTTATATCCTGTTACCTTCAGTTCCATGTTTCCAACAGTGTCACAAGGAAACATTTGCGAGTCGCATCACAGAAAGACACTCTGAGTTTTTGGGAGATAAATTTGATCTTTAGGAGTTAATGTAACACAATGAATGCGATCTTAGCAAAGGTTTGTGTTCAGTCCCATTTTTGTCTTGGGTGCAATGCCCCCACCCCCCACGCGATGGATGGATGGATGGATGGATGGATGGATGGACGGATGGAAAAAAATAAGACTAAATCTCTTGCTGCCACTCTTGTACTTTTTTTTTTTAAATCTCCACACTTGGCATGAGTCCATGTTTGTCCCATCATCTTAATCTTATTGACAGTGACAACAGCTCTGTTTATATGGAGGCTCTTCCCTTGATTAGTCTTTGTTTACTTACCCATGAAGCCTGACGTCAGAGCCATGGATAGCCCTTCCTCCCGAGGGACAGCCATGCCGATGAGCTGTGAGAAGTCGACACGATTAAAAACATATTGCGATATCATTTCTGTGTTTCCTTTTCCAGATTTTTATCATATAAACCTATAAGCTGACCTGTAAGACCAACAAAACTGAGGCAGGAAAGGGGATGATCTGACAATCATAAACGCCCACCACTGAACCCCTGAAAGCATGGATAATCTGCAATCTGGAGTCAGACACAAGCTTTTATTGTCAGCTTTTTATTTTTACCACAGAAATGAGCTGAAGCTACACAAACTCACAGAGTCGAACATTATCTGAACGTAACTGATGGAAACGGTAAAGATGCCACATTGCTGCAGTTTGTACCACACTGAGCCTACAGAAAAATAAGTGGTTGTTAAACCAAAAAATAGTAAAATATAAAAAACTAATAACATAACATAAACAGATACAGTTACGAACAACAGAAGAAAAATCATGTGAAGTGTTTTGAAATTTGATGCCGTTTAATGTCTTAATGCTCAGTAATGTAAGAGTGATAAACATGCACACACTTACCAGAGCTACTCGTATCGAGCAGGACATCAGCCTGATAATTAAGTGTCTTTGCTCAAATAATGAGCTTTTTTTTTTGCATTTTCTATCTTGCTTACTGTATGTAATTGGCCATGAATAAACAGGAGCGACTCACCATCATTAATCTCACTGACCTAATGACATATGATGAGAATACCACAGAAGAAAACCCTGTCTCCCGAATGCAAACATTTGAACCAATAAATAATAAAGCAATTCTGTTTCCACAGACTCACTTGAAATTGTTTCTAATGTTTTGCTTTTCTCCCCATCAGCTCTTGTTGACCACAGAAAAGTCAGCTTAACATCGACCACTAAAGTCTCAACCAGCCACAGCATGTCTCCTTTCCCTGCAGGGAGTTACACCTCCCCTCAGCAGATCAAATCTCTCCAAACAAGGAACCTCTCCTGGCGGTCCAACAATAAGTCAGAGACGGGGCTAACCAAATTACACCCACAATAACATTTACTTTTCAGGAATTCAGCTGAAAGCTTTACTGGGCCGTTGGCTCCGTGCAGGAGTACACGTTCTACTGTAAAGCAGCACAACAGGAAACGAGAAGTAATGGGGTCAATAGTCAGAATGATAGTGACCTGGCAGCACTGAGAGAGTACCACTTAAAGAAAAGTCAGGAGCAGAAGGGGGAAAAAATGGGTCATTATGGTAATTAGTGAATAGACGTCAGAGGAGAAGATATTACCAAGTGATAACTAAAGCTCTGAAGCAAATGTAGTAAACTGAAGAGTACAACTTTTGTGTACTTCATTAGGATTAAGCTGTTCAAAGGTCTGCATGAAGCTTACCTGGGATCTTTGCTTTGAGTACCATTCTGTTAAGTTGCACTGATTTTAAAATAATTATTTCTTGTGATGATGAGATAAGAAATATTATTTATCCCACATTTGGGATTTTCTTTTTTTAGCAGCTAAAATAAGAATAAGAATATGGCAGCAACACAGATGAATTATAATCTAGTGCAGGGATACTCGCTTCCAGGCCTCGAGAGCCGGTGTCCTGCAGGTTTTAGTTGTGTCGTCTCTGCTTCAACACACCTGAATCAAATATAGAAGTCATTAGCAGGACTCTGGAGAACTTGACTGCATACTGAGGAGGTAATTCAACCATTTGATTCAGGTGTGTTGGATCAGGGACACATCTAAAACCTGCAGGACGCCGGCTCTCGAGGCCTGGATGCGAGTATCCCTGATCTAGTGGGTGATATGTTGTATGAAAGATTTCCTATATCAGTCCTGGTGCTATCACATGATTATCAATACCAAGATGATTATCAATACCAAGATCCTTCTGATGTCTTATTGGATAGTATTTAGAAAGTTCTGTCATATCAACAGGTGCAGGGCCACCTTCATCAAATAAAGCACTGGCTTTATTATTTTATTTGCATATTATCTGTTCTCCTGACTAACTGCACTGGGAAAACTGGTTTTACGGCCACATTCACTTGGATGCCAATAAAATCGTATCCGCTACTGCTTCCACCAGTTTGGATGTTTGTGCACATGAGAGGTTGTTTTATGTCCACTTTGAGAAAAAATTGCTTATCATTCTTGTATTTAACTTGATTTTTACATTGTTTTCTGCTTAGTTTTCACTTTTTTTTTTCTGTTTCAGTTTTTCTTTTTGCAAAAATTTCAGCTTTTAGTTTCCTATTGGTGGATAGTTCTGGCACCTCTCCTCAACCATTCTTCTCTACGGTGTTGTCATCGCTCAAGATGTTCACACATCAAGAGCAGACAGGCTAAAGTCACATGAAGATTGTGATTTCAGTTCATAATCTTTTATTCATATCACTGAGATGACACATGAAGGCTAAAACAACCACTTCCCTCCTCCTAGAAGGAAATCCAGCTTGTACAGCAGTGTAAATGAGATTAAATGCTTCGTTCGGTGTCTCAGCTGCTGCAGTATCAGAAAATTTGATTTACTTTGATATAATTTAAAACACTATTCAGTAGTTTTTATGTATAATCCTTGATAAATATATATATATATATATATATATAAAAAGCCTCAGGCCTTTAATTGTACATATAGAGTTACAGACCTGAGTTCACCTCAAGTCTCCCCCACCTTCTATACATTTCAAAAATATCTAACGCTGAGCTGCGCCACACACCCTTTTTCTTTGTGTTTTGCTCTCATGGGACATAATGTTCTTTTGGCCCTGAAAAGCAAAACGACAGGGCAACACGTTCAAGTCAAAACTCACTAGTCTCGTCAGCTTACCGTGACCGTTGTTTTCCTACTCTGCAGCTCAGCGAGAGCAGTATGTACTAATCTTGTGCTCATTCCTGAAAAAAATACATTCCTGAGCACCGCTTTCATGTTTGTCACATTATAGGGGAGAAAGTTTCGCCCTCCAGACCTGGCAGGCAACCAGTTCCGCCAGCCAAACAACCAAGCCACGTGCACCATAGCAGCCTACAGGACATTATGGGGGGAAACTTGCATGGAATATGTGCATAACACGAGGAATGCATTTGCATTAACAGACCACCTCAGGAACAGCCTGAGCTGGGTGTCTGTGTCTTTACATTTGGCCCATCAATATCAATGCCACTGTGACACACATACACACACACACACACACACACACACACACACACACACACACACACACACACACACACACACACACA
>JAVDPK010000163.1:196346-208673 GCA_034780415.1 Cichlasoma orientale | reverse complement strand
GTAGCCAGGCTGACAAAGAGTCAGAGCTCTGTAGAGCCGAGTATTCCTCTCACTTTAACTAGTACTGACTTCATGAAATGTTTTCATGTATTAGATCCCTGACTTCAGTTCAGGAGATGAACTTAAGGAGGAAGACGATGACATTTTATCAGATGCTGGTTGAGCTATCTCTTTCCTTCACATTTTCATTTATTTGATGAAGCGAAGCCTTTCACAGATAATAAAACGTGGGTATGATTCCTCATATCGTGAGTCTGAAGGTGCAGATGGACGTTAAAATTTGCCTCCACAGCACAAGAATGGCTACGAGGTCTCTTCTCCTCCACTTTTGGTGTAGTACGTATGTAGCTTGTCTCTGGCCACATGCATTAAATGCAGTTAGGCTGAACAGCAACATTAATCTCAGTCACTGCATGGGGCAACATGGCAGTTTCCACAAACCAGCACCTGCTCCTTTGTATTTTTAATGGATTAATTCTAAGTTTGTGAGAATGGATCAGTTTGCTGGATAATTACACACTAACCAATGTATATTTATGAGTGCAACATTCTTTTTAAGTTTATTACATAACTCAAAAATCACTGACTGCACCTTTGACTTTTTTTTAAACTTTCTAAATATTTTCAAGCTGTTTTTTTTACATATAAACAGTGTTGTAATAACTGATCACCTGTTGCTTTTGTTTAAACAGGCTTCTGAGAGTGAGGAGTCCTGGGGTCTGTTGAGGGTGTTGTCACCGATGAGGCTGTGCCCATCTCTCCAAACCCTCTCCACCTTGATCCAGAGTCTGCTGACATCATTCTGGAGCGAGGCATTTTAATGGATGGTCTCAAGAACCTCCCTAAAGCGCTTCACTTTTTGTTTGAGCTGTTAATGCTTTGCTCCTTGGACTTCTCTAAAAGTACTTTCACATCTATTCAAAGACTTCTACTGAAACCTGTAGAATCACAAGCTTTTAGAGTTTGAATGTAACCAAATCTGTGCACAGTCTCTTAAAATGCTTTTAAACCATCGCACGTGAAATGAAGTTATGCTTTGTGACTTTTTGTATGTAAACAATTCCGACGTGGCAGATTAAACCTGTTTACCCTACAAATAATGTCACATAACTGTCATCCTGGCCTTCTACTGCTGCCTCCAATGGTGCAACTTCCATTTCCAGAAGAGCAGTTGATTTAGAAAGGAGAGAAATAAAATATGCATATTACTGTACATACTGTACTTTCAACTGTGTTTTATTTTATATCTGTAATTATATATATGTGACTGTTTTAGGAGAATGGGGCTGTTGTTTTTATCTCTATGGATTTTTGCAGCAACTCAGATCATTTATTTGTTGTAATTATAACTTTATTCCACAAGAGGGCAGAGGCAGCCTGTGTACACAGAGTTTTCAGCAAAAGTCTGAAGAGTTATGCTTGCAGTATGCATAAGTCTATGTCCAGAGTTCTCCCCTCAGCACTGAACATTAGTCCACTAGTTGTTTAAAGCAGGAGTTGGCGGCCTGACAAGCAAATCTAATGCAAAAATCAATTAGTATCTACTCCCTGCATGTCAGCCTTAAGCAGACGCAGCTGTTCTTCAGTGAAGGAGCGACTTCAGGGGAAGCTGTATAGGACATACATGTTGAAAGACATGGAACACTGAACATTGGTCTTAATTCTAAATATAGATAATCTGCAAGTACAAGCCTTTTTCTCTGGCGTGGAATAGTTGTAGAAGGTGTCCTAGACACAAGGTTTGGGTACAATGGTTTAAATAAGTTTTGTTTAAATAAGTTTTGTTTCTGTGTTAGTTTTAGGTATTTGTGGACCTGATTCTATTGATGCCTCTTGGCCAGGTCATGTTTGTTGTAATGGTCATGTTTTTTTTATAAATTATATATATACACTGTACAGACAAATGTATTGGGCCACACATTAATCTTTGAGTTCAAGTGTTTTCAGTCCTATTGCCACACGTATATAAAACCAAGCACACAGTCTTCCATTGCAAACGTTGGTGACAGAATGGGTCGTTCTGAAGAGCCTGCTGAATTTGACTGTGCTATTGTACTAGGATGTCAAGGCTGCAAAATTTCTTCCCTCCACGATGTTCCACGATCAGATGTAAGATATTGCAAAGTGGAAGGTTTAGGAACCACAGAGACTCAGCCTCTAAGCGGCGGACCATGTAAAGTTACAGTGAGTACTGAGGCATATAGTGCATAAAGTTACCAGCACTGCTGACTCTGCAGAAAAAACTGTGTGGGTTTCCACGGCCAAGCGGTTCCTATTGGTACAGTGTGTCGCTGACCCTGTAATTTCTGTCTATAGGTAGCATTTGCCAGAGGACATTTCTAATAAGTTCACAGGTATTACATCCAAATACGATACAATACAATGTAATACATCCAGATAATAGACAAATTTGGCCAAACTCACAAAAACTAAATCTAAAGATCTTTCCTGTATATTCTGCATGCTCAGAGTGGTGTTATAGTCACACCACCCTGAATGTTCACAGTCTTCGATCGGAGTAGCTAAGCAGGGTTGAGCCGGGGCCTCGGAGACCTTCTATGAATGGCAGGTGTGGGTTGAGGCAGCTCCGGAGGTAGAGCAAGTTTTCTACCAGTTGGAAGGATGGTGGTTCACTTCCTGACTCCTCCAGTCTGCATGTTAATGTATCCTTGTTGCCCTAGATGCATCTTTCAGAGTGTGAATGTGAGATAAAAGTGCTATATGAATGTGTGTGATTGGAGTCATGCAGCACTTTAGCTGTTCAGACTAGAAAAGTGCTTTTTGAATTTAGTTTAAGTATAACTAAATTATACAGTGTCATTGGCTTAAGGCTGTAAAATGTCTAGTCTTTATTTAAATTTTCACTTAACTGAAATGTTGTTTTTTCGCACTTAGTTTTCTAGAGAACCTTTGGTGTGGCTGGTATAAAACTACTAAAGACAGTTGTTTTTTTTTTTGTTTATAAAAGAGCATTTTTCACACTGATTGACTCAAATGCGTAAAATTGGAATATGATGTTAAAATCAGTGTTATAAATGTGTGGCGTGTATGAAGTAACACTCGATGGAACAGATTTGTCAGCCAGCTGTGCAAGCAGGAGGAAAAGGTGCATTTGGCAGTGCAGATGAGCAGATGGACAAATATTGACTGTTTAGGACTTGAACTTGGCTCGACTTGTCGATTTTGGCTTGGGACGTGACTACATAGTGAAGACATGAGACTTACTTGTGACCTGCAAGATACTGGCCAACTATAGACAACTGCTCTGCAACGGCCGGTGTCACACGAACAGATTGTGCGTGATGTGCCAGAAGCCCCACCCCTCATCCATTCTTATCAAGTGATAAATCCAACTGGACAAATTCCATTTGATGACGAAGAACATGAAAGGTGGTGACTATCTTGGATGAAAGCTTGTGAGTTGACCTTAATAAGTAAGGCATGCAAATATTTTTCTGACCAAAGATTAATCATCACATGTAAAAATGAGAGTTAACTGGGTGCTTTAAAAACACGGTGACATGATCAGCAGTGGCTTTCCTTAATTCTGAGTGTGTAACTGAAAAACAAGATCGGTCAAGTTGTCAAATTCTTGCATTTGAAGAAGCAGCTCTCATCAGATGACTAGACAAAAGGGACTTTGTGTAATTCATAGCATAGTCTTTTCCACTGATGATCTTTTTTTTCTTTCTCTTTTTTGTGCTACTCTGGGGAGTGCAATTCTATTGTTGATACAGCCCATAATTTTGATTTATCCTTTGGGTAAATAGAGAGCGGTTTTCTCTGGCCCTTGGAAGAACATAGCCATCAAGTCACTTGATCATTAATCCACACATTGTTTTATTTACCCCTTGCTCTCAGCAACTAGGAGACAGAGTGGAGGAGGACAAGGGGGGACACTTTGGGGTCAAAAACAAGTGATCTACTGTGAGCCCCTGCTTATAGAGCCGAGGTAGGTGGGTGGAGGATGGGCTGACATAAACATGCTGCTTTTGAGTTTTAGGTGGTGCTGTGGTAACATTTTTCTGGATCATGCTGGCAACAGAGGCAAGCAGCAGCTAAAAAAAACCCCTGAAAGCCCCGAGGGTGGGATTGAACTTGGGGTGAATGTTCTCCCAGATGTCAGCAGGGCATGTACACCTACAACTCCGACACCCACCCCCGGCACCCAAACAAGGGCCCAGACAAGATGCAAGAACACTTCTGTCATCACGTTCCCATTTGTCAACTTAGCCAACAAATCAAGTGCTTACATGTATGTCTTGTTTTGGTAAAGCCTTTCATTGATTTGCTTCATTGCAGATGAATCCACATAAGCAAACAGTGGTGCTAAAAAACAGTGGCTGCTTTTAGGGACATTTGCTTCACTAAAAAAAAGGAACTATACTTTATGACTGAGGGGGGGGGGGGGGTGCTGTATGATGCCAGACTAAAGCTGGTGTGAGGTATACTAATCTTAAAGGTAGGTTTTGAATATCATGAGACTGGCTCTCTTTTAAGCCGCCTAGCAACTTCTGCTGAACAGAGAGTTTTGGTTTGAAAACAGCTGTAAGTCTGGCATTTTCATTACTGATTCTTTGACTGGCAATAAGAGTGATACAGATTCTCTGCTTACGGAACACATCTTTATAATGTAACCTTTTGAGTTGTACCTCAGTTACACCATTAAAGGATGACTTGCCATAAAGTTATAGCACTGCAAACACTATGTATCACATTGTCACAAGAATTTGCATGTATTCAGATGATGGTGGATAAATTAATATGTTTCAACCCTGTGGTTCAGACACTTGTGATGACTTCAAATATAATGAATGATACTGAGTGATCCCACGATGAGGAAATTACAATTAGCCAATGGCACTAATGTTGGAGAACAGCAAAACAGACTTGTTTGATCAGTTTCACACTGCTGAAACTGCAGCTTTTATCTGGGAAAAAAAGAGCAACAAAAATATGTCTCTGGGACAGTATTGCACCTGAATCCAGTAAGTAGCCTGTGCCATTTAAATACACGGCACAAAAACATTAAAGGAACCCCCGCCAATGGTATCAATTCCTTGATCCCCCAGGAACTGCCAGCATACTCTTATCACATGACACCGGGCATTGTCGTGCACCAGGAGGAACCCTGGACCCACTGCAGCAATGCCGGGTCTGACAGTGGGTCCGAGGATTTCATCCCGATCCCTAATGCCACTCAGAGCGCAGTTGGCTGGCCTATAGAGGTCTGTGTGTCCCTCCATGGATATGTCTCCCCAGACCATCACTGGCCCACCACCAAACCAGTCACGCTGAACAATGTAACAGGCAGCATAACCTTTCCGTGGCATCTCCAGATCCTGTCAGGTCAGTCACCTGTGCTCAGGGTGAACCTGCTCTCATCTGTGAAAAGCACAGGGCCCCGGTGCTCTGTTGGACCTGCCAGTTCTGGTATCTTAGACATTCACACCAGTGGCTGCTGGAGGTCATTCTGTAGGGCTCTTTGCACAAAGGAGCCGAGGCCGGTTCAGCTGATGGGTTAAGGACCTTCCACAGCCCTGCCCAGCTCTCCTAGAGCTGGTGCAAATGCAACAACCTCATCCTAAACGTCCAGAAGACCAAAGAGATGGTGGTGTATTTTCGTAGGACTGGTGCAGCACCCCCTCCTCTCTACATTGAGGGAATAGTTGTGGAAATGGACCTTTCCATCAAGTACCTCGGTGTACACCTCACCAACACACTCTCCTGGCTCACCAACACCACAGCTGTAATAAAGAGAGCCCACCAATGCTTTTACTTCCCGAGGAAGGTAAAGAGGGCGGGCCTAAAGACAGACGTGCCACAGCTGTGTGGTGGAGAGTGTCATCACCACTTGCCTCATTGTGTGGTACGCTGGGTGCACGGTGGCAGAGAAGGAGGCACTGCAGAGAGTGGTTAAGTCTGCACAGAGAACCACTGGGTGCAGCTTACCACTGATCAAAGACATCTACACCACCAGATGCAGGGAAAGAGCTACCTGCATTCTCCATGACCACACGTGCACGTGACCCAGCAGGCGGACTTCTCACCACACTCGCGTCTGGAACGAGGCGGCGCTGCAAAAACATCTAGGCTGAAAAAGAGCTTCTACCTGGATGCAGTCAGACGAGGCACACTGCACATATCAAACAGCATCACCACTGCACCTTCAACCACTTTAAGCTGTTGCTGCTATAGAAGTTTTAGTTTTAGTGTATTTCTATTCTATTCTTACTTATCCTAGTTTAGCTACTTTATTTATTATTTATTACTTATTTAAATTCTATTTCTTTTATTCTATTTTTTATTCTTTTTTATTATTATTATTCTAATCCTATATTTTACTGTCTCATAGTCTGAATAACAGTAAAACTGAGTCTGTGTCTGAGTTCCCTTAGCTGTTCAGTTTTACATCATCCACATATTACAACAGCAATTCTGTTAATTACTTATATGCATATTCATTGACATGAATATTATGTTATTAAAAATAAATACAAAAAAAAAAGAAATGGGTACAGACATTGTTCCCAGAGCAAATGTCTGATGGCTGGGTCTGAGAT
The DNA here is from genome assembly GCA_034780415.1 of Cichlasoma orientale. Taxonomy (NCBI): domain Eukaryota; kingdom Metazoa; phylum Chordata; class Actinopteri; order Cichliformes; family Cichlidae; genus Cichlasoma; species Cichlasoma orientale. The sequence continues at coordinate 202,110 of JAVDPK010000163.1, read as the reverse complement.
GAAACACACCTGAAACTTTCAACCAGAGAGGGCAGCAAAACACTACCAAACACTACTAAACACTACCAAACAAACACTACTGCAGGGAACTGAAACCCAGTAGATGGTTCTATGTTCCGTGGATTTTGATAGTCCTCAAAATGGTATCATTTCTATGACTTTTGTCCGTTCACCTCATTAGCATTTTGCCTGATATTTCCCTGATGTTTTTAAAACGTGTGTGAAATCCACCTATAAACAGATCTGTATTCTGTGTGGTGCCGTTCTACTTTTATATTTTTTGTTTTTCAGTTGTGACTTGAAAGAAAGCAGCTGCTTTTGGTTGCAATCTGTGATCTTTGGACTAAGATTTGTAGTGTTTTTACACGTACTTTCGTTTGCAGCTGAGTTTGTTTGTTTTTTTTTACTCAGCCTTTGATTAGGTTCAGACATCAAAGCTGCGCTTTAGGAAACGATCATGGTTTAGGTTCTTTTAAAAAAATAAATAAAGATGCTCTCACAAGATTAACCACAGGCTACAAAGTTTTACATTATATTTGGTTAGAATGCCTGTGTTATGAGCCCCCCCCCCCCCAAAAAAAAAATCTCACAATTTTTTACAACATTGTAAAAATAATATGTTACATTTCTCAATGTTAATCAACATAGTTATTACAAATTTACTCTCAGAGAAGGCTGGATATCCTCCTCTGCCACTCGTTTTGTCTCTTTAAATTTGCTTTCATCATCGGTACCTCACTTTCACTCCACTGCCTCTCTCCCCACGTCTGACTCTCCCTGTAACCTGTAGCCCCCAAACCACACCCCATCCCCTGAGCCTGCAGCCTCAGCTTCACCCTGGTGCGGTAATAAGTGGTCAGACATTCATCCCAGTATATGCCTGGCTTGCTCTCCATCACTAAGTGAAAGAAAAGAACCACACTGACCCAGGCTGCAGTATAACCAGTCCTGAGCAGTGTCAGATAGACTAATGTTTTTACTATACATTTCATTTCTAAAAATTTTCACTCTGGTACATCTTTGAAAGGAGAAATTATCTATAGAGACCTGAACAATTTTACGTACCAGGCTGGAAGCATTTTGCTGTGAAGGTGGACATTTTACCATTTCCCTGTTTTGGAGCCATCAGAAACTCTTTTACTGTGTCTCAAACATTCGTTCTATTTTACAGCATCACGTAACAGAATCCCTTCATTTGTACTTCTAAAATCTTTCAAGGGGCTCAACGAATTTGAGCTAATATTTAAGTGCTTAAAATGTATTAAGAATTTTGCATTAGGTCATTTATATTTAAAAACAAACAAGCAATTGCATTATTCTGAACAAATACAACAAGAGAAAAATGTGATTTTATTTCCAAATTAAATGAACGCTGGAGATGAAATGAAGATATTCGGTTCCATGGTAACTCCTGTGTTACTGGTAACAGTGAAGGCAAAGTTTATACCTACAGTGCTGGATTACCCGACTCTGGTCAGTAGATTTTTATGCTACACAGAAATTACAAGAACATAGGAATGTACAGATAATCTGCATTAAATTTAGTATGTTACAGCATATACATTTTATAATGAACCGTTCTCTATGAGAGTTATGCATTAATGAGGTTTTACGTTGCTGTCTTTTACAGTGGCTCGGCTCAGGGTTGTCAGGGACTTTATGATCACCTCCTCCACCATAGAGATCAGTGGCAGCGGCTGTCTTTGACCTGCACTATAGCTCCTCAGATTTAAGGCTCCTCAGTGATTTTAAGCCGGCCGGGCGGGAGTGCCAGGGGGAGAGGCTAATTGAAGTCAGCAGATGACGGGTGTGCTGTGATTTGTGTGGTGACAGGCAGTGTAATTACACGGCTGGTCAGAAAGAACATTACAGTAGTTAAGAGCTTTCACCGGCGCTAACTCGACCAATAAAAGGATCCTTACACTTTGGTATTTGTAAATCGTGGGGAGTGCTGAACACGCTGCTCAATATAGTGTGTGTTTGTGGTGGGGTGTGCGTCTGCAATGTAACTACATTTCTTTATCCTTCCCGGGACCGGGAACTCTCTGGAGAAACAGAGGTCAGGACAGAGAGAGGAAAGCGTATCGAGTTCCCTTTCTCGATGTCTGATTTGAAGACAGAGCTAAAATGATCAGTGAATGGCCCAGAGTTACATTTTTGTTGTCTGAAGACACAATGAATACTTGCTTTTTGTCTTTAATGCACATGAAGGCAATTCTGTTCTTCTTCTCATAATAATGAAAACAATGCTGACCATGATGAAGGCTGCTCTTCATGTGTGAGTAGGTTCACAGAAAATGTCCAACACAGCATGACTGAAAGTTATTGTTCAAGCTTAACATCTGAAGTTAATTAAACTTGTGTTCCATGTTCAGTTTACTTAACTAGCTGTCAGATGGGTTTAGACTAATTACACTTCACATTTTTAAGGCAGTTTGAAAGCAGAACCAACTTTTAAAACTGGAAAACACATAAATCAGTGCATATGAGACTAGATCAAAAATCATGTTCATCAACATGAAAAATCATTACGATTCATCCCAACCAACAAAGATCTATAGATTGGAGGTTGTATAAAATTTAACAGAAATGTAACGGAATTGAATTTTAACGATACAATTTGTAACAGTTTATCTTTTCTGCGCTGTGATTCTGCAAGAGAATAAAACAAAGTGGCTGCTCATCTACAACAATCCAGCAAGTAAAAAACTAAATAAAAGAAGTAAAAATAATAAAACACAGTGAAACAGAAAATATTAGCTCCAAAGAAACGGCAGTGGGACAGCAGCACAGTACCTGACCAGTAACATCAGTGCTTTAATTGTGTCTGTGTACCTTCATATATATATATATATTTATATATATATATATATATAGAGAGAGAGAGAGAGAGAGAGAGATTTAAACACACACAAATACCATGCAGGTGTCTTCATAGAGTTCGAGTTGACTGTATATGTGATGATAATAATTTGTTGTGTTATGTTGCATTTTAGTGTCAGCTGTTTTATGTGTATGTGTCTCATATTAGCTCAAAAATCTGGACTCTAGAGTTAAACAGCTGTGATGAGACATGACTGCATGGTTCTGTTTCTTCTGCTTCACAGCAGCCTTTCTCTAACAAACTCAAAAACAAAACCATTGATTATTGTTATTCGTTACAACAATGGAATGAACCTTTTCATGCATTTTCTTGTTTCTGTCTATAAAGGTGAAATGTAAGGTTAAATTTATGATATGAGCTCTGAGGTTACAACTTGATCTGTCGCCACCTTAAATCACAGTGTGGGCTGGAATAGGGAAGGGAGTGACGGCAGAGTTCACTGGGAATGGGAGAAGCATGAAACGAGCTTCAGAGGTCAGAAATACAGCAGGAGGAGCACATACAGGCACCGGCTACAATGGACGCTCTTCATTGTTTTTAACACTCACTTTGACTCTTAGAACTTCGCTCCGCTCCTGGCTGACGAATTAAGCAAGAGTGGCCCACAGACCAGCTGTACCACATAGCCTACTTTTACCCTGCCTCCACCTGACAGCAGAACCTGTGGACTCCCCCCACTGAGCCATAATTCAGCTTAACACTGGCTAAAGAGTGCAGGCACTGGCTAACACTACCTAGCATGGCTAACATGCCTATTCAAAATAGTGATATAGTCTATTTTTAGTGTATATGGCCACAAACTCACTTTATTTAAGCTTCTGTGTTTTAACCAAAGGTGTGTTTTGTGCATTCGCTGCCAAGATGAACTGTTGTGTTACCTTACAAATCATTTGTAACTCAGAGCTTTCAATCACAGCAGTGTTTCATTCTTTTCCAATTTTACAGTTATTAAAATATTAATGATGTTCTGTGTCTTTTTTTTTATTACAGCTTTTCACACATTTGTTAGAATATGCTGATGTGTTTACTACTAAACAACATTTGTGACCAAAGAATCTTTTATTCAGGTGGGTATAGCCTAATTATATTTTCAGATTCTGTCATAACTATAGTGAAGTTTAAAGTAAAGCTTGTGTGAGCTCCAGTGTAAAATGGTCACGTAAAAGAAAGGAAAACACTTTTAATCCAATAAATCTGTGTGGACGTGAAGCCAGAGATGGTACGGCAGTGAACTGCGTACAGCAGCCACATGTTGGGTATTTAAATGGCTGCGGTATTACTCTTTCCACTGTGTATTTGTACATGCCTTTATGTAGCCGTGTAGCCGTGTATCCAACCAACTCTAATCTGGCCTCAAGAGTCTGGCTTTCTAGAAAGATCCAGAGGCCAAAAAGATAGTCATGGACAAAAACAAAAACAAACTTCAAACCACATGTCACCCCACTGAAATATGGTAATAATACAGAAGGAAGTTTAGATTTTGTAAAAATATGCATTATTTGTCTTAGCTTCGTTTATGACCGGCTGAGCCTGCCATTATGAGAGAGGCCATTTTCTCCAATGTTTCTGGACATGGACCACAGAGCAGCCAACACCCCTGTCTATCTTTAGAGCAGGGAATCCACCCAAGAGCTGTCAGTCCAGCCGCCAAAACCATGACTGCTAAAACTCTCCAGACCCCCAAACACTAACAGCATCCTTCACACACACACACACACACACACACACACACACACACACACACACACACACACACACACACACACACACACACACGGAGGCTCAGATACTATAAGATCTGGAGGCATTTGCTAGAAGAAAGTGAATAAATCAGGCCTCCGCATCATCAGCTGGGCTTACGTAAGGGCAGCTCACCCACTCAAAACTGCACAAAAAGAAAAAAAATGAAAAACAACTTTTTTTCCCTAAAACGCTTGCACAAGGAGTAAAGATTTATCTGCTCTGAAAGTTAACTCAATACCTAATTTTTCTTGGACTCCACCTTTGTTTTTCCAAGTGCTGGGAACGGTATAAAAAGGTCAAAGAAAGAAAATGTTTTTTTTTTTGTTTTTTTTTTTTAACTGGTTGCATTAAATTTGTGAAACAGAAAATTACTGCAGCTGAATAAAAGATTAATGACGCTGGCTGTGGGCTTTGTGGATCTCACTGGTGCTGTGCGCTGTGGTAGTTCATAAATCACCGGTGAACATACAGGGAATTAATAGGGACTGTGTTTTTCACTCTTTGCATGGGTGCCAAATCACAGGGAATTCGAACTGATCCAGGCTCTAATCTGTTTTTTAAAAAGTCTCTTTAGGAGGCCGCGTCTATGTTACTCTCCTCATGAGCCGAATACAACCACTAGGTGATCATTCCTCCTTTGATGAGAGCCTGTGTGGCACAAGAATATTGATAGACTGATCAAAGCTAAATCAGCAAGGAAATCTGTTTCATGTACTTTTCACCACTTTATACCAATAATATTTTAAAATGCATGTAAACTTTGCTGGTTTTTTTTAAAGGAACAAAGAACAACATTTATTGCAGATGTTGCAAAATCCTTGTTCATTTGTTCTGTCCAGGAATTCTTTCAGCAAGGATCGGGGCTATAACCTAGATCTAAATGCTCATTACAGTTTGTCCAAAAATTTAAATTTAAATGACGGCAAATTTAAATAAATCTCTAACTTCTCTTTAATGTTTAATGTAAAAGGAAACTCTTTATTGATGATGGCGTAAACACAAATGCTGAAAGCAATTAAATAGATTAGGCACGTTAATCAGCTGTCCATCCGTCCGTTCGTCCATCCATCCATCCATCCATCCATCCATCCATCCATCCATCCATCCATCCATCCATCCCTCCATCCATCCATCCAT
>JAVDPK010000163.1:182939-196246 GCA_034780415.1 Cichlasoma orientale | reverse complement strand
TTCGTCCATCCATCCATCCTTCCTTTTGTCCGTCCATCCATCCGTCCATCCATCCATCTATCTGTTCATCCATCCATCCATCCATTCATCCATCCATCCATCCATCCATCCATCCATCTGTTCGTCCATCCATCCATCCGTCCATCCATCCATCCATCTGATCATCCATCCATCCATCCCTTAATCCATCCATCCATCCATCCATCCATCTGTTCGTCCATCCATCCATCCCTCCATCCATCCGTCTATCCATCCATCCATCCATCTGTTCGTCCATCCATCCATCCATTCGTCCATCGATCCATCCGTCCATCCATCCATCCATCTGTTCGTCCATCCATCCATCCGTCCGTTCATCCATCCATCTATCCGTCTATCCATCTGTTCGTCCATCCATCCATCCATCCATTCATCCGTCTATCCATCTGTTCGTCCATCCATCCATCCATCCATCTGTCCATCCATCCACCCATCCATCCGTCCGTTCATCCATCCATCTATCCGTCTATCCATCTGTTCGTCCATCCATCCATCCGTCCATCCGTCCATCTGTCCATCCATCCATCCATCCTTTCATCCATCCATCCATCCATGCATGCATGCATTTTCTTCCACTTATCCAGTTCAGGGTCATTGGAGTGCTGGAGCCTATCATGGCTGTCACTGAGCTTGTCTTTTAATATTGTGATGTCCACAATGGGTGTGTTGGAGAGGATGTGAGTTTGCAGTAATGATGATAAGTTGTTCTGTGTTCAGTGTTTTATTACCTCCACCAAAGAGGTTCTATTTTCAGGAGCGTTCGCGTGTCATTCTGTCTGTAAACACGATAGCTCCAAAAGTTTTAATGAATTCTGACTTTTTAGGGGTGCAGAATGGGGTCATTTTAACAAAACATTCAAATTTGGCTTTCAGCCACCAAGATTCAAGATTCCTTTATTGTCATTGCATATACAACCACACGCAGTGAGATTCAGCTTCATTTATTGGTCCAAAATTGACAAAAATTATAAGTTAGAAACTATGATTGTTACAAGTGTGGTGTGTAAATATAGAAAGATTTCAAATATCATGTCATTTGTGACCTCTGACCTCTCCTTCAACATCAATCATTTGACCTGAAGGTCATAGTTTATGCTATATAGAGCTATTTAAAACTATGTTCCTTATTGCCATTGTTTGTTTGTGTTGGCAGCGTCTAGGAAATGAGACTGGAGGAAATGGGGATACAGTTTGCCTCCATATACGTCACATTTGACCTCTGACCTCACTTATATAGAGAATACAGTACTGTTCCCTTCACAGTAAATACTGCCCAGAGAGGGCGCTGCCTTGGAGGAGCTTTGCACTCTTCTTGTTTATAATATAGTGTTGCTGTAACACCATGAGCAAAGTGGGTAGCTCAGTTACTGAGCATGACTGTAGCAGCTCAGGTGTGCAGAGTAATGCTGCACTTTGTACAATAGGAAGTTGTTCTGTTTAAAGTGTCTTACTGATGGTAAATGGACTAGTTCTTATATAGCGCTTTTCTACTCTCTTGGAGTACTCAAAGCTTATACAACATGTTTGCATTCACCCATTCACACCCATTACACCCATACAAGCACTTCCATGAGTAACTAAGCTAACACACATTCAAACTTGGGGTTCAGTATCTTGCCCAAGGATGCTTTGGCATGTGGCCCGGAGCAGCCAGGAATCGAGCCGCCGACCTTCCGATCAGTGGATGACCTGCTCTACCTCCTGAGCTACAGCCACCCCTTGAGCTACAGCCACCATATGCAAGATAAGAGTCATAAATTAAAGCTTTGCATTTAAATATGAGTAATTGCAGCAATTAATTTCGTTATATTACCAGTGTGTGCCTAAAGGAATGGGATTAGAGTGAGGTTTTCAGTAACTAAAAAACAGATAGAGAAGTGGAGAACAAATGCAGTAGTAATATATAATCTGAAAAAAGAAAAATTAAGGCCTGCAAAGTGAAAATATTATAAGGACATCCTTTGTCTTTATTTTTAGTTCTGCCAAGATTTTGTGATTTTCTGTGAAGTGAATGGTTCCCTGACCCTTAAGATAACGAGTGGCACAATCTCAGTCCATCTCCTTCCAGACAATCTTTGGGTAATTTCACATTCTTACTCCAGTTAATGACATGATTATAGTGCTTATCGAGTCTCATTGTCAACTCAAAGTGACTGCAAGTCACATTTAACCATAACTTCTTACAGTTTTGTTTGTTTTTTTGTTTGTTTGTTTATTTTGGGGGGGGGGGGTATACAGTTTGAAGCACTTTATCTACCGCTCAGTTTCAACACCAATCAACCCAACCTGTCTGTCTTTGAGAACAGAGGCTGCTGTGTGCACAGACACACAGATGTCCCAGCTGGGGTTCAAACCAGGAACCTTCTTGTGGTGATGCAACAGCGCTAACACCCAAGCCTGATCAAGCTCGTAAAAATTCTGATTAAATGAGCCATATTTATTTAAGGGATATGATTGTTACATGTGTTTTTGGAACATGAAGTAACCATATTTTTGTGTTGCACAGGAACGGCACGCAGGACGCTGTGCGCACAAACTGCAGAGACCAAGATTTGTGTCCTGTGTCCTGGGTGTTGGAACGGTCAAGGTTAAACCAAGATTGTGGTTTTGCATAAATATTGAAAATGTAAATATGTTCTGTCAAACTAAAAGGAAACTGACTTATTTATAATATTTAACCAGGCAATAATCCTTCCCTGATCAAGTGTGTGACTTCCCTAAACACAACCGTAAAAACACAATGCTTTTTGATAGATGAGCTGGTTTTGTATAATAGCCTGGCAGATTCTGGGCTGCAAATACATGCATTTCAAACCATATCAGGACATGCAATGCCAGGGTATTGCATGTCCTGATGTCATTCCTCATCATGTTTAGGCATGCACTGATTAGTGTGATAAATTCATGTTTGATAGCTGTAAATTGTACTAATTACAAACTACTTGTTTAGCTGAACATTGTGGTCTGTGTTGTGGTGTGCTGATTTGTGTTTAGGCACTAGTCTGAGGGTGTGTGCGCCTCTCTTCGCTGAGCTCAAGCTTCTCTCCCGGTTGTCAAAAGCAGTGATTCTCATCATCACTGATTTTTGTGTCTAGATTATGGCCGTCGTAATATCAGAATTTCACTTCATAATTATGGTGGAAATGTCTGTCGAAAACTTGCAAAAATACTTCCAGTCAAATTCATCTTGAACTTCATTTACTGTGTGTTGTCTTTTTTTTAGCAAATGAATTATACTCAAAAGTTAAAATCTAACTGTACAAAAAGCATACAAACAGAAGAATTGTAAAATTATTTATTAGATGATCATTTGTGTGTTTTTTACAGTGTCAATTTAAATCATCGATTCATCCTCTTCTTCAGCTTCTCCTCTTCAGGGTTGCGGGAGGCTGGAACCTATCTCAGCTGACATACACCCTGTACAGGTCGCCAGCCTGTCACAGGATCAACACAGAGAGACAGACAACCATTCACATTCACACCTGTGGGCAATTTAGAATCACCAATTACCTAACCCCACTAACTGCATGTCTTGGTGACAGTGGGAAGGAAAAACTCCCTTTTAACAGGAAGAACCCTCCAGCAGAACCAGGCTCAGGGAGGGGCAGTCATCTGCTGAGACCGGCTGGGGCTGAGGGGAGAGAGAGAGGACAAAAAACACACTGTGGAAGAGAGACAGAGATTAATAATAACTAATGGTTAAACACAGAGTGGGGTATAAACAGAGTAAATAACGTGAATGAAAAGAAACACTCAGTGCATCATAGGAACCCCCCAGCAGCATAACTAAGGGAGGGTTCAGGGTCACCTGATCCAGCCGTAACTATAAGCTGGATCATAAAGGAAAGTTTTAAGCCTAATCTTAAAAATAGAGAGGGTGTCTGGGAGAAATCTGCTCTCTCTTTCTAGTCCCTGTCAGTACTCTAGCTGCAGCATTTTGGATCAGCTGCCATAAATTTTGTTATGAAACTGAACATTTCATTTTGTACTCTGAACATTGTCTAGCTGACAGAGTACAAGGATATCTGTGTGCTGCTTCAGAATGATAATAATCTGTAATATTTTATATTAACTCAGTAAATTATTACTCCTAATAAAACTGCATAGACAGAATTGGGTCCCTCCAGGACTCCACTGCATTGGTTAAAGAAAAAAAACACTACTTAAAGCAAAAAGATGAAAAATGATATTAAGGGAGAAATTGGTGAAAATAACACAGAAAACTCTGGACTCTGTTGTGGGATTAAATAGAGTCAGATTAAGTAAAATTGTATGTTAACTAAATAATTAGAGCAGTAGCTTGACTTGTATAATGGCAGTTCATTGCTGAACAACAGTAATTTACTGCTGTTGTTCAGCACATGGACCTATGCACCCGCCCCCGTTTTCTTCTCTTTTCTTAGCTGAATAAGAGCCGTGCTGGCAATATTACAGTATTTCAGCTTTTGGCTGTAAGAAGATAACACTGTATTATTATTCCTGCAAAGATCCACTTGTTCCGTCTTCGACCTGCTAGCACTCATTTAGAGCTTCAAAGGAAAGGGTAAATATCACGTTTTAGGGAATTCAATGAAATGATCTGGTTCGAATATTGATATACAGTTCAACAGTTCTCTCAAGGCTCTTTACACTGTACGATAAAGACCCTACAATGTTAGACAATCAGACGGCCTCTATAAGCAAGTGTTTTTACAGGAAGAGGCCAACTGCAGAACCAGGATCAGCGAGCCATCTGCTGCGGCTGCTCGGGCACTGAGGGGGAAGAAAGAGGAGCACAGTGAGACGATGAACAACAAACAGGACAAAAAACAAAGTGCAGGAGAAAGTTGACAAAAAAGACCGACATGCAGTGATAAATAATTAGATGCCAGCTTTAGAAACCCTTAAATACGGTGATATGGGGCAACAAGTGTCTTTATATAATGAGCTGATCAATGCGGATATTACACAGCTGCTCAAGATGCTAAACTCATGTTAACTCTTCTTCTGCAGTTATTCTTCAGTGTGGAGAAAACTCTTTTCATACATCTGCAATTGTGAAAAAGCAGCTGATAATATTTTTACCGTAAACAGCTGAAGCAGCGATGTATCTGAGACGGGGCGCTGCAGTAACACGCTCTCATACAGCACACGTAATAAAAGAAAATCCTTTTCTGGCTGCTCCCTCTATAATCTTTGTCAAGATTAGTTTAACTAAGGGAGGGCTAACACACACACACACACACACACACACACACACACACACACACACACACACCTTTAAGAGAGTACAGCACCAAAAAGCTCCAAAAAAAAGAGACTGACAATGATTTTTTTAAAGAAATAGTCTAAATGCATTTGCCACTTATTTATTAGCATAATGAGGACCTGACAGCATTCATGACTAATATTTTCTGTGTGGATTTCAAGAACGTCTGCTTTGGAGCTTTGAGGTGCCTGAAAACAAGCAGAAATATAGAAGCTGACCTGCTTTTGTTCATGTAACATTTAATAACTGGTAGAAATGCTCTGCTGTAAAATTACATGTTGATTTGTTTCAAATACAGAAATTAAAGGAAACCCCATCACCGAGTGTGGCAGCACTCCTCAGCACCGGCTCTCCAAACGTGCTGAACTCTGTTCTGCAGGGACGAACACCACAAGACGCGAGCAGAACTCAAAGCTCACTGAAAGACTGCTGAGTTCTGGTTGCTGCAAAGGCCCAAACCTGCGAGCATCACTTCATGCTCACAGAGGAGAGTCCCTGAATGATCACCAATAAAGGTGATCACTCACAGTTACTTTGTAACTGTTTGCAGCGACACACGGACACAAACCACACCCGCAAAACGTTCCCCTCAAACAGAACCGGTGGAGTTTGTCATGTGTTCTGTGGCGTCTCAGTCATTCAGCTTTATTTCCCAAAGAGTAAAACGCAAAGCAAATCTTTGGTCTGAAGAGACACAAATACGGATAGTTGTGCAACGACATATATGAAATTATGACTTTAATTAGGAAATACCTGATCACAGATATCATTTAAAAGAACATGAAACAGAATTTTGGTGCTTGATTGTTTTCCACTGTTGCTGAAACGTTCAGCTGTCATTCCAAAAGTGGAGGCTCAGCCTGCAGCCGTCACACAAACACGACTGACTTCATGTGCTCTGTTTCAATGAATCCTCATTCTGACCTTAGTTTTGTCGCTCTGTGTGCGTCCTGCTCTTTGGAGGCCGAGTAACCCTGACACAGTCTGGTGAGACCAGCTGCTGCTGATGACTTTGTTTCTCCTGTCTGCAGCTTATGGTTAAAATCACATTTTCCTCTACATTATATTATAATCACATTACACTTATGTCATATGTGGCATTTAAGAATTTTATGCTGCATTTACTGTTTCTTTTGTCGTGTTTAGTAATTATAAGGGTTATTTGGACCCCATCGAAAGCTGCTGTAATTTGTGGCAGGAAAAGTACAGCAGAGCAGGCATAAGACATGTCAAAGATTTTTAGGCTCAGTATCTGTGCGAGTAAATGTGGAGCTGAGGAGCTGTCCAGCAGCCCTTCTCTTTGCGCCGAATATCGACTTTGACTGCATTTCTCCGGCTTTCTGCTTTGGAAGTGTTTTTGTTAGAACTGAGCCTTCAGATGATTTCACTACACCGTGATGAGAGTGTGAGGGAAGCTTGCTGATTTTAATGCTACAGCCCATCCAAAAATTCAGACACATTTGTTTGGGATTCCACAGCAGGAAAACAATCCGTCCTCCAAACATCACGAACCCACTGGAGGAAACAGAGAATTCTTTCATTTGTTTTGGCAAAGACGCATAAATCACTTCGATTTCTGTTCTTCTCGCTAAGTTTGTGCATTTTTAAACTGTGTGAAGATTGTTTCTCCTGTGGAAACGAAGCAGAAATATTGTGAGACAGAATTGGCTTTTGTTCCTGTTGTTTGTTGCTTTGTGGACGATGGTATTTTCTTGTTATCTGGGAGAATATTTTGGCCTGAATGCTGTTACATTTATCATATTAAAAGTGTTGTTGACAGCATGTTTACAAAATAAATAAAATGCAACGACACCAATTACAACAATGGCAAAGGAAGCGGCTGCAGCGCCGCAGCTGCTCTCTTTAAGGCAGAATCAGTGAACCGCATTTAAAGCTCAGCTTTTACTGCAGCGTCTCTAAACGGTCCTGTTTGGATTATTACCACGTTTTATTTATTGTCTAAAAATGTGTCCGAGCAAAAAGCCCAAATCCTCCCGCAGACTTCTGTTCCTGCAGCCTCGCTGGTGGCCGCGGGCTTTACTTTGGTTTGTAAACTTTAAAAACTGCAGTGATACGCATAAAATAAAAACGGCGTGCATACCCGATAACCATAAAATAGATATTTAAAAAGTTAGGTGTCTTTGCCGCAAACAAAGTGTTAAAAGCGTTTCTCCGCAGAGGTCTGACTTCCAGCAGCAGCTCCTTTCTCCGGCGCTGCACTTCAGGAGCTCAGCGCCGCCGGGACGTTTGTTCTCCTCGCCGGCCTGAGTCGGATTTCAGATCCAGCCCGAAGCTCTCTGCCGCCCAGAAAAAATGAAATCGGACACGGTTTCGGTGATGATTCATTTATGGTTTAATACTCATTGTCCTTTAAATTGTTTTTCTCATTTTCGCTAAAGAAAATAACACAGCCGCACCTCCCCGGCTGCGAGCGCAAAGAAAACGTTACAAAGTTAAAAAATAATAGTAGAATTACAACATTTAATATCCATAAAAATGTCACATATAGAACATTACGATATATTCAGACACATCAGTTCAGAGGGCGTCTCGTCCCCTGGCGTGCGTAACATTACAAAACCAACTTAAATTAAATATAAATAACGGACACAGAGTCAATAATAAAATGTAGATATATACAACTGTGCAACATGGCAACACCACACCACCGGAATGCCTCGGGGTCCACATCAATTTCCACTAGACGAGCGCGCGAGGCCGTGTTCGGTCCCCTGTATTATCAGCTGTCTGAGTCCACCTCGCTCTTGCTCTCCTCGGGTTTCTCCGCGGACGTTTTGGTCGATTTGTTCCATTTCTGAGAGTTTTCTGATTCTTCTGATGAAGATCTTTTCTGCCTCCTCCACTTCGCGCGTCTGTTTTTGAACCACACCTATGTGACAGAAAAAGCACATTTTAGGCTCTAATACAGGAGTCTCTGATTCTTCGTCCCCACGAAGACACCGAACAGCGACAGTCACGAGTCACAGCCCACGGCTGCTCCCGATCAACAACACCTGCTGCTTTCTCCTGTGCGCGAGCACCTTTGATTTTTCTGCCTTTTCTGTCGTTTCACGGCCGTGAGTCCGGAAACCTGCAGCGGCGCACTGATCCAAAGATCTCAGCCGACCGTAATGGCTTATTTATTTTTGATTTAATTTTTTCGATGTTTTGTGGTGGTTATTATTATTATTATTATTATTATTATTATTATTATTATTATTATTATTATTATTATTATTATTATTATTATTATTACCACTACTACTACTACGATTATTATTATTATTATTATTATTATTATTATTATTATTATTATTATTATTGTTGTTGTTGTTGTTGTTGTGGGTGCTAAAGCAATATTCCACAACATTACTCTTGTGCGTGTCAACCGGGTGTCATTAACACACTGCGCGCGTACACTATTCCAAGGTCTCTGTTACTGAATCGATTTGAAAGATAATCAGCGGAATTAAAGTTGTTACTTTTGTTTGTTTTTAAGCAGTAAGAAGCTGTCATATTAAAAAGTCAAAAGCGGCTCTGACCTCGACCTTCTCCTCCCGGAGATGGACCTTGCGGGCCAGCTGTTCGCGGGTGCCGACGTCCGGGTACTTGGTTTCTTGGAAGAGGCCCTCCAGAGCCTCCAGCTGCTCGTCTGTGAAGATGGTGCGGTGCCTCCGCTTCCTGCGGCAGTGCAGCTGGTTGAGGAGCTGCAGCTCGGTCCGCGACAGGCTGCCCATGTTCATGTAGGACATCATCTGGTGCGGGACCGGAGAGATCAGCACCGAGCCCGGGCTGTCGTAGCCTGCGCACGACGGAAAGACACCACACATGGGTTAGTTGAAACGGTCGAAAATGAAGCTGCTACACACACACACACACACACACACTAATTAGGATAGTGGCTAATTGAACACTTGGTTTTGGATTACAACATGCATAAAATAGCAAAAATAAATAAATAAAAATTGGAGGAATAAAATTTAAAAATTGTTTTTACGCACGATATAATGCGCACTATGATGCATTTAAAAAACCAAACACACGAACAGGCGAAGTCTTCTAGTATTCAGACTCACGCGAGTCCTCGGCTCTTTGTTCCTGCGTGTAAATCCGTGCAGAAAGCGGCACTTTGGAAAAAGGTCAGTGATATTTATCTTGATCATGAGATCGTAGCAACACTAGGGTCTCCGCAAAAAAAAAAAAAACCTTCACACGCATCAGTCATCGCATGTCAACATTTCTACTTTTGCACAAAGCCTCGCAGTGCGGACTTAAGTCCAGGAGGCCTAAATAATTTTACAGCGGCGTAGGCTTGGACATATCCTAATTTTGAAAACGTGGACGTAAGAGATCTTCAAAATATCAAGCATCATTGTACCAATAATGTTCTGCAGTTAGTTAATGCTGGAACTGAGTCAGCTGCTTTGGATTTGAGGCTAAATGGGCCTTTAGTAAGGAAAGCGCTGTTTGGTCCTTATTACTGTTACTTAGAAAAAGAAAAGAAAACTGCCGATTCCTGTGACGGATTCTTCACTGCGACGGTCTAAAGTCAGGATTGAAAATGATTGTGACAGAGTTTGTGAATGTGGCTGTCCTACCTGTCGGGATGCAGGGGCACTGCTGTGGACTAAGGCCGGGCACAGAGCCGCAGCACGGCGGGCCTCCTGCAGCGCCCTGGACGTGCAGCTGACCGTAGTAGTAGCCGTTATATCCAATCCTGCTCCCGTTCACAGGCTGAACCCCGGGGGGAGAAGGTCCGCATGTGGCTGAATAAAGTCCGTTGTAGTCGGTGTAGATAGAGTCTGTGAGGCCGGCGGACAGCACCACCGGGCCGCTCCGGTGCAGCAGCAGCGGCTCCTTACAGCTCGGCCGTCCGGAGAGGATGCTGTCTATGCTGAACATCCCGGCTGGCATCACACCGGTGTGCGGTGAAAACTCGGCGAAAAGCGAAAACTTTGGTCACAGTAAAACGTCCCGGGCTCAAAGGGTTCCGTACTCCCTGGAAAAGCGCGAACTACAACTGCGTCATGATGACTGCGGAGGAACTTTTCACTGCGTGCGCGACTCGGCGAGCTCAACCAGAGGATCCCGACTGGAGGTTTTAAGGGGGACAGCCTGAGTGCGGGGCTGTTCTTACGCGCCGCTGACGTCACGGCAGAGCCCGCTTGCGCTCAGCGCACCGCGTCCCGCGGCGTGAACGCGCCGTAGATCTGTGTATTGAATTAATTCAATTAAGATAATCCACACTGTTTGCGGACTTTTAGAAATCTGTTGCGGGGCCGCAGGGGCTCTTCCTACTGAGTAATCCGATTATTTCCGTGTCGGAGAAGGCCTCCTAATCTACGGAGCACATTTACAGACGCGCTTACAGCACAGGAGGAAAACAGGGCCGCTTTCCATCAAACATCCTAATAAAACGAATTCAGCAGTCACTAAATGTTTCTGCTAGTGTGGATATTTTTACATAATTGCTGACTCTCAAAGGAAGTTGCTCTTGCGCCTAAAAGTGGCAAAGCTCGACTAATAAAAAAAAAAAAGAAAATAATGTTTTTATTGTTGTTAAGAATTTGTAGCTCGTTATTTAGTTACCATTAATTTAAATTGTCTTAGGTATATAGGACTACTAGGAAAAAACTAAGTAGCCCTTGGATTAACAATATGTGCGGATAAGTGCAGTTTAACCATAATTTGTTTATTTTCACTTCTCCTTTCCTACATGTGTAAATGAAAATTTTTCGTCAGACAGAAAATACAGTGTATTAAAGCTGGGGTTCATCTCATTATCCAGCCCTGCTTCTCCGTGGGGAGCACATCAGCGCCTTTCCTCCATGGCCCCCTCTCTGCAGGTCAACGACGCCTGACATGTCCCCCCTGACCGGGCTAAGATAACGGCCCATTATCACCTCCTTTCAGTGTAGGGAAGGGGAACTTATTGCGTATTTACATGGCTAATCAACATCAACTTAGTGGTTGGGGAAAGGGACGCTGGCGGCTGCAGAGGAACGTGGATTCCCAGTTCAGACCTTAATGGGACTCACTGATTGCATTTAACACTCAATAGGGTGTTAACACATGCTCATAGGCGGGCAGATAAGCCTGTGCTGCGGGAGGTGATTAGCTGTGTGGACGCAGAGTTCAGCTACAAGCTTTGCTTCTATGTTAACGTGTAAAGCAGCAGATTTCAATCAACCCAAATGATTTCCACCAAGTTTCCCGGCACAACAATATGTATTACCAGCAACTGATTCTGCTGTTTTTAGAAATGTGGATGAAATTATTCATTTAATTCGATTCTTCAGAAGAAAGTTTTATTTATTTTCAAGAGTTACACAAATTATTATTTTTTATTTTTTTAGAAATAATTCGAATTATCGGGTGGAATAATAGTTTTGTGGGTGAGGGTGGGGGCAACGGCATTTACGATGGATTTATTATATTTAAGCTCCTACTGCGGGATTTCTCTGGAAGATTGGACACGTTGGATAATACAGCAAATACTACGAAGGTCGTGCTTTGATGCTTCTGCGCAATAATGGGACCGACACCATCTCTTTTTCTTAAAGGTAAAAAAAAGTCGCATAAAATTTGCAAAAATGTAAATTAAAAATACCCCATGAGCCTTTCCTGTAACTAAAAATCGTTTTTTCATCATGCGCATTTTTGAATTTTACTGAATGTATTTTTTCAGACTGGGCTCACGGATCGCTGCTCCGGGCCCTGAAACGTTTCTGGGGACGCAGCCTTGGCGGCTCACACACAAACAGCCGCGCTGCTTTTCCTTTTGTCTGCGCCCTACCTGCGCCGCTCTTTGCTTCCCAGGCTGATGCGGATTGTGGGGAAGAGGCTCATCCTTGCTTTGACAATTTGGCAAAAAAACAAAAAAACCTTAAGAAGCTGCTTGCGATCGCCGTCCGTCGTCGCTCTGCAGGGAAAACTTTTCTTTCTCCCTTTTACAGCCACAGAAGTAAATGACCAGGGTGAACCTTTAATGTTGTCTTCATAAGTGACTTCAGTACACCGCAGTAGTGGAGTTCAATAATTTTTGTCTTATTTTGGGTTTTAACCCCTTAATCTATCAGGTCAATGACAAGTCATCAGGGTTTGTAGAGAATTTTGACACTGCTTGAACGCACGAGTCTTCATTTGAAAATGTGTCTCTGTGGCTAAAACCAAACCGTGGGGGCTGCTGCCGGTGGCATGGTGGATGTTGGAACTCATTCCGTTCTTAATCACGCATGAAGAGCAGAATCTGCTATGATCGAGGTTATTCCATATATATTTCCAGTACAAGAACCAAAAGAGGATTTTTAGTTTAAAAAACGCATAAAAATGTTATTTCCTATCAACATTCCAGTTCAAAGAATTTACAAGTGGATATAATTTGATTGTGACATATTTTTTATTTTCTGTGCAATGGGACACTAGGGTGACTTTTTCTTCCCCATTTTTTTTTTTTTTTTTTTTTTTTTTTTTGTATGGAAACATGTTCCTGCTGCTGAAAAAGCTTTTCAGTAATACAGTCACACTCTGATTCTAGCTCAATGGAGAGTGGGTGAGAGAGGAAAACAGGACCATATGCTGTTATTATTTTCACATTTATTTCTATATTTCTACTTCCAAGTGGCAGTGAAAGCAACAAGTCAAAAGGGATTGCCACAAAACGAAATGTCCATTTGAAATTAAAAGCTGTGGAAAAGCACCATGAAGGCAGCACTTACAGGTGAATAGAACCGTCAATCAGGCTGCAGATGGAGGCTGAGGACTCACAAAGCTGCAATAACAGATGCATCTTTATATATCAGAGCCCTGATCTTTAAAACCTGGTTAAATAGGGTAAATAAAAAAAATGAAAACTTGGTAATGCTTCCCTCCAAGAGGTGATAAATATATGGTGAGAGCTGTCCAGGCTGAGTAATTACCATAATCAGAAAACTGGAATAAGACAAAAATAGATAGATAGATAGATAGATAGATAGATAGATAGATAGATAGATAGATAGATAGATAGATAGATAGATAG